>CM055911.1:1074768-1472268 GCA_029582155.1 Panopea generosa
GGTGGGGGGTCCCGCCCGGTCTGCAGCGGTCTACCTTGGTCGGTAACGGTCGGGGTTTCAACACGGATTTTTCAGGGTATTGCTCGAGAAGCCAGACGGTCTGATATACATCTTGTAGCGCTCATATAAACTCATGTATGCTCGTACACAAGTTCTAGTTTATCCGGAAGACATCTAGTCACATATTTTTATCAATCTGTCTATATAATGCCTGCAGCTCAACTTCCATGATGTTGCTTCTTCGATAGTGTTTGGTCAACTAAATACCGAACAAAATAATACAGTTGTATACCTAGTCTGCTGCTATCGTGCCCGATAGTACATGATCGGGTATAGGTCGGGTAGAGGTCGAGAAAAGGTCGGACTAGTCGTGTTAATCGGGTAGACATCGGGAAGGTCGTGAAGAGGTCGAGTAGAAGGAGGATGTGTGTCGGCAAGTGGTATTGAAGTGGTCTGGAAGGGTAGTGAGTTGATATAGTATGGTCCACTAGAGGTTTGGCAGTGGTCCATTTCCGTCGTGTAGACCCCGACCAAACATCTGATTAATCTTGGTCGCCGAATTTGGCCGGTCGCAGAGATCGAGGTACTCAGATCGGCGGTGAGAAGAAGGCAGTTTGACATATGATATGGTCCATTTCGGCCGACTGGAGTCGTAACGTTCAATTTAGCCCTTGCAGCCCCCCCCCCCCCCCCCCCCCCCCCGACCCTCAAAAATAAAATGCAAGGAAAGAAGTAAGGTACATATACCTGTTGTAATATATCCATGTACGGTATTTAAATGCACGGTCTTAAAGAAATTATGTACATGTATTATATGCTTTACTCATAGTATCACTAGAGCAGCGTCAAAAGTTGTCAGCCCTCAAACTTGAATAATTCTTAAGCCAATCTTCACCAAACTGGGTCAGAATGTTTGTGGGCCTAATATCTCGGCCAATTTTGATAACCAGACACTCTTGAGTGATGACACTTTAATTGCCAAAATTGCAAAAATAAACATTGTGCGCTCTCTAACTTGGAAAGCCTTATTCGATCTTCATCAACTTTGGTCAGAATGATTATAGGCATAACATTTTGGTCAAGTTCGATAATTAGCCAGTCGCTCGAGACTCTTTGGAGTTATGGCTCTTTAATGCCCAAAATGTGACCAAATTAGTAGCATCCATGAAGTTGTCTGCTCTCTTACTTGAGCAGTTCTTATCCAATCTTCATCAAACTTGGTCAGACTGTGTATGGGCATAATATCTTATGGCGCTTTATATGCCCCATGAAGTGTTTTCAGTACAATTTACCACAAACTTTTGACTGGCGTGTAGTGTGACATTTTGTAAACGTAAAAGAAACTACAGTGCGTTTTTCTCGCAAAAAAATGTCTCCATCTGACACAAGCTATCATTGAAATTGCATTTATTAAAATCCGGCTAGGAAGTTTTGAAAAGCCGGACCAAACTAACCCTGAGAAAAATAGCCGAAGCGAAACATATCGCGGATATGCACAATTAGGCTTGATAACAATCGCTGCTGGTAAGTTTCATCAAAATACGGCAAGAGGCTATGGAGATGAAGTCTGGACAAGAATCTCTATATTCAATATATGTATAAAAATCAAAAAGGGTCATTACTCAGTGAAAAATTATCCGACCGGAACATGCTGACGATATGCACAGCTAGGCTTGGCGTCAATAACTCCTGTGAAGTTCATCAAAATACAGCATGGGCTTTTTGAGATGAATCTTGAATAAGGATTTCCATGTACACTATATACTATGTATAAACAACAGGGCCATCATGTTCCTATATCGCTCACCAAAATAACATTGACATTTTGTTTAAAATTATTTCAAATAGATTAACAAACATCAGTGTTATGAAGATTTAAATATTTGACATTTGAATCCTTTGTATTACTCTGACAAATCCTATGCAACTCAGATGCATGCCGAATAATTAAGAATTCTATTAACATCACTTGTTCTAGATTTGGTTAAAATCCATCAATAGATACCAATTTCAGACATGGGGTACTCGTATTTGTACTTGTATTTACTCAAGTATAGGTTTTCTAGTACTCAACTGTACTCAGCCAAACTAACAAGTATAAGTACTCATACCTACTCGAGTACAGAAGCAAAAATAAGTACTTTTTATACTTGAAAAATAATTTCTATATAAAAAATATATATAACTGGAATTTTTTAAATAAGAAAAAAGAAAAGGGTTAAAAGTTTCTTTAATAAATAATTTCTTTAATTTAATCATTTAATAGTGATCTTTTTTAACTACAGAGTACAGGTAGAGAGTAAAAACCTGGTTCTTTCCTTCATTGTTTGCCCACAATGCGTCTTTCGAAAGAATTGTTCAGGTCTACTTATGCACTACATACCAAATATACCAAGTGACCCCGACGCCAGGGTCATAGCAGCCTGTGATAAATGTCAGAATATCTTTGTTAAGCATTTGTTACACGCAGTTGTAAAAAGAAAATAATAGCATACTGTCGCATGTCCTCGATAGTTTGCAGCATTAAGCTTTATTAAATCAAAGCACTGCAGTGCTGATGAGGGCGGAGCATAGAAGATGTAAAATGTTTTAAACAAACAGGTTAGTTTGCAAACGTTGAAAAAGAATAACCTTTGATTCTTATATAGGGTACAAATTCTACATGTTCTATGCTTAACGTTGACCCTTTTCTCGAATAAGTCAGAGAATATAACTGAATGGTTTGCCTTTGAAAGTGTATTTTCTGCTATAGTAGGAATATCAACTCTTAAATTTGGCAAATGTCCAACTTCAAGATATTAGTTCAACTCAGAAATAACAAGCTTACTATCATATATAAAATATCAAACTGCTCTTAATCTAGCACCATGAATTCTACTTTGAGTATATTCATTTATTATTTTCTTTATTGATTTCTCTAGCGCAACAGTGAAACAATTCGTTTAAAAGACAAAAAGTAGAAATGTATATGTCGAACTAATTATCTACCGTTCCAATTATTGGAAATATCTGAAATATTTACTAAATAACAAAAAAAACAGCACTGACATTATTCAAAACTCGACCAATCTCGAATTCTTTTTAGGAATGCAAGTCTATTTTAAAACATTTGGAAGAAACCGCACGTCACGTGATCGACATAAGCATATTTCTATTTTTAGAACGAGTATTGCTTGTTAATTGGCATAAGCAAGGGACTATAGAAGTATAGCTCTTTGGCATAAGGGACAGATCTAGAAAAGTTTCGTTCCCGTATTCAATGGAATATGGTAAATATATTTATGACTAATAGTTAAAAACGCAGTTGTCTGTCTTGAATTGCTGTCCAAGAAATATTTTAGTCACGTGACCATAGTTCAGCGCGTCTGTATTCATGCGCTTTAATTCCTTTGTGCTAATTAGTAGCACTGAATATAAACTTGGAATGTATACGATACACAATTGTTTATAGGTATAAATCGTCCCTGTCTGTTATAATATTAATGTTTTTGTTGAAATAGGCGAGTCTACTGTTTATAGGGAGTTTGAACGCTTATCAGGGGGTGGAACTATTTGATTGGTGGTTGCCAGGTTTGCATTAAAACGATACATGGTTGTAGTTTTGCGGTATAGGAAAAAATCATGTTAGCTCTGAGAGCGGCTGCTAAAGCACCAACCCAAAACGGATATGCATCAGTGCATTGTAACATTGCTCTCCCAAACGCGTTAGCTTATATTAATTTATTTGAGCTCCATTGCGAAGAAAGTTCAAAGCTTATATGAACCACTCTCGATTACGATTCTTCCTGGGTAGAACCAGTACTGAGCGTTGTAATTTGAGAGGCACCTGATCGAACTACTGGGGCTCAAACCAACAATATCTGGAGTGAGCGGTCAACAATCTATCCGTTAGATTGGTTCCTACTTGCTTACACTTACATCAAAGGTTCACTAATACGAGGGACGTTCAACAAGAATTATTATATTGGTAATAAAATAAAAACAACAAATATTATGTTGATAATATTTGTTTCATATCTTCAAAGTTATACCTTTTAACAGAAATGTACTTTCTCAATCTTTTTAACTTCCTAAATATTTCTTCATAGTATGTTTTGTGTATACTCATCACACTGAAATACCACTCTTCTGGCGGCAATGCAAACTTTCATCTGTCTTTGGTGGCGTATTTTGCCCATCTGTCTATGGGGTTCGAATAAATGAACTGATGTTTAATTTTCTTAGTATTGCCATATACATGTAGATATAAAAATCTGTGATGCACGTACTTGTGCAACGCGCATTTACACAGCTCCTTAAATGATTGAAACGTCACGATTATCATGTTCACTATTCATCATTTATGGAACGAAATACATTTTGAACGCCCCTCTTGTTTTTCTCCGTGTCTGGTTGTTTGTCATGTTCAACGTTTTTTTCTTTTAATATTGAACACGTTTATATCACAATTTTAACTTCGTTTAAATTTCATTAATTATCTCTGTGCAAGTATCATCTAGATATCACGTCTTCAGTTTCAACTTGATACCAAAACATAAGCTTCTATGTATAAACATGTTACTAACATCTAGATATGCTTCCATGTATCAATCTGTAAATGACATTTAGATATCATGTTAGATTAATTTGGATATCGCCATGTAACAATAATCTAGATATCACAATGTAAATTTAAACTGAATATCACTATGTAAGCATTATCTAGATATTAGCTTGTACCTTCATCTCTGGATAGTACAATGTAAGCTTCATTTAGAAACCACAATGTCAGCTTCATCTTGACACCAAAATGTAAGCTTATAGGTTATAACCGTATGAGAAACATTTAGATATTATTATGTAAGCATCTTCTATGTACTGCCATGTAAATATCACCTAGATATCACCATGTAAACAGCACTTAGATATCACTAGATTTCAATATCACCATGTAAGCTTCTCCTGTATACTACCATGAAAGCATCACCAAGATATGACCATGAAAACATTACCCAGATATCACCATGTAAGCATCACCTAGATATCACCAGATTTCAATATCACCATGTCAGCTTCTTCTGTTTACTACCATGTAAGCATCACCAAGATATGACCATGTAAACATCACCTTGATATAACCATATAAGCATCACCTATATATCAGCATGTAAGCATCGCCTGGATATTACCATGTAAACATCACCTAGATATCACCATACATCATCATCTGGATATCACAAATAAAGCATAACCTAGATATGATCATGTAAACATCACCTGGATATCACCATGTAAGCATCACTTAGATATCACCACATAAGCATCACCTGGATATTACCATGTAAACATCACCTAGATATCACCATGTAAACATCACCTCGATATCACAATGTAAGTATCACTTAGGTATCACCATGTAAGCATAATCTAGATAGCACCATGTAAACATCATCTAGATAGCATCATGTAAACATCACCTAGATATCACAATGTAAACATCACCTCGATATCACAATGTCAGCATCACTTAGATATCAACATGTAAGCATAATCTAAATATTACCATGTAAGCATCATCTAGATAGCACCATGTAAGCATCATCTAGATAGCACCATGTAAACATCACCTTGATATCACCATATAAGCATCACAAATATATCATCATAAAAGCATCACCGATATATCACCATGTATTTATCGTCTAGATATCACCACCACTTAGATATCATCTTGTAAGCATCACCTAGATATCATTTTGTAAGCACCACCTTGATATCACTTTGTAAGTATCATCTAGATATCATAATGTTGATATCACATAGATATCACAATGTAAGCAACACATAGATTTTATCATACAAGCTTCACCTATATATCATCATATAAGCATCCCCTAGATATCAACATGGAAGCATCACCTAGATATTACCCTGAAAGCATCGTCTAGCTATCATAATATCAGCATCACTTAGATATCATCATGAAAACATCACCTATATATCACCATGTTAGCATCGTCTAGATATCATAATATTGGCATCACCTAGATAGCATCATAAAAGCATCACCGATATATCACCATGTATACGTCGTCTAGATATCACCACCACTTAGATATCATCTTGAAAGTATCACCTAGATATCACTTTGTAAGCATCACCTTGATATCACTTTGTAAGTGTCATCTAGATATCACCATTATGATATCACCTAGATATCACAATGTAAGCATCACATAGATAGCACCATAGAAGCATCGTCTAGATATCATAATGTCAGGATTACTTAGGTATCATCATGTAAACATGACCTAGATATCACTATGTAAGCATCACATTGATATCACTTTGTAAACATCACCTAGATATTACCCTGAAAGCATCGTCAAGCTATCATAATATCAACATCACTTAGATGTTACCATCACTTAGATGTTACCAACACCATGTTAGCATCATCTAGATATCATAATATTGGCATCACCTAGATAGTATCATAAAAGCATCACCGATTTATCACCATGTTTACATTGTCTAGATATCACCACCACTTAGATGTCATCTTGTAAGCATCACCTAGATATCACAATGTAAGCATCACATAGATAGCACCATGAAAGCATCGTCTAGATATCATAATGTCAGGATCACTTAGATATCACCATTTTGATATCACAATTTAAGCATCACATAGATTTTATCATACAAGCGTCACCTATATATCATCATGTAAGCATCCCCTAGATATAACCATGGAAGCATCACCTAGATATTACCGTGAAAGCATCGTCTAGCTATCATAATATCAGCATCACTTTGATATCATCATGTAAGCATCAACTAGATATCACCATGTTAGCATCGTCTAGATATCATAATATTGGCATCACCTAGATAGCATCATGGAAACATCGTCTAGATATCACCATCAGTTAGATATCATACTGTAAGCATCACCTAGATATCATTATGTTATAAGCACCTAGATATCACTATATAAGCATCATCAATATATTTCCATGTAAGAATCACCTAGCTATCTCCGTGTAAGCACAACCTAGATATCACCATGTAAGCATCATCAATATATTACCATGTAAGAATCACCTAGCTATCCCCATGTAAGTACAACCTAGATATCACCATGTAAGCATCATCAATATATTACCATGTAAGCACCACCTAGATATCACCATGTAAGCATCATCAATATATTACCATGTAAGCATCACCTAAACATCACCATGGAAGCATCAGTTAGATATCACCATTACCTAGATATCATGTAAGTATCACCTAGATATCACAATGTAAGCATCCTTTAGATACTATCATACAAGCTTCACATAGAAATCACCATATAAAAACCTCTAGATATCACTATGTAAGCATCACCTAGATATCACTATGTAAGCATCACCTAGATACTCCCACTAAGCTGCACTATAAACCAGACTGTTATTAACTATGACATATTGTACTGACAAACTCACTTTTGCTACTTGTGTAATTTTTCAATTTTGAGTTTTAAATGATAAGAAATGTGTCCATAAGATATATAAATGTCTCTTGAAATGTCTGAACAACCCTGACAGTGGTACCTTGGGAAATGTGATAATCTATGTATAAGGGCGAATATGGATCCCATGGCTGAGTGTCACACACATATGTCACTTTTGTGGACTGTATAATTACCTTTTTTGCTGGAAACATAATTAACTCAATCTCATTTATCTAGAGGTTTTCCCAGAAAAATAATCTATATGAAGGTAACACTTTGGAGGAATTGTTTAGTTTTCTTACAGAGATAAAGAAATGCTTGAGGTATTTGAACACAACACTATTTAAGTTGCTAGGTAACTGGAATAGAATACAGTTGCGTGCACTACATAATATTATACGTTAGATACTCTTTTTTCATTGATTAGAATTATCCATATTGTTTTAACATCAGACTTGGAGATTTATTTTTTAATTAAACTCTTCTTTCATAGTTTTTATCATCTAATTATCATTCAGAAGAGATCTTGTCATTTACAAGGGATCTTGTCATTCAAAAGGGATCTTGTCATTTAGGAGGGATATTGTCATTCAGAAGGAATCTTATCATTCAGAAGGGATATTGTCATTTACAAGGGATCTTGTCATTCAGAAGGGATCTTGTCATTTAGAAGGGATATTGTCATTTAGAAGGGATCTTATCATTTAGAAGGAATCCTGTCATACAGAAGAGATCTTGTCATTTAGAAGGGATCTTATCATTTAGAAGGGATCTTATCATTCAGAAGGGATATTGTCATTTAGAAGGGATCTTATCATTCAGAAGGGATATTGTCATTTAGAAGGGATATTGTCATTTAGAAGGGATCTTGTCATTTAAAAGGAATATTGTCATTTAGAAGGGATCTTGTCATTTAGAAGGGATCTTGTCATTTAAAAGGGATCTTGTCATTTAGAAAGGATCTTTTCATTTAGAAGGGATCTTGCCATTCAGAAGGAATCCTATCAATTAGAAGGGATCTTGTCATTCGGAAGGGATCTTATCATCTAGAATGGATCTTATCATCTAGAAGGGGTCTTATCATCTAGAAGGGATCTTGTCATTTAGAAGGGATCTTATCATCTAGAAGGGATCTTGTCATTCAGAAGGAATCCTATCATTTAGAAGGGATCTTGTCATTCGGAAGGGATCTTATCATCTAGAATGGATCTTGTCATTCAGAAGGAATCCTATCATTTAGAAGGGATCTTGTCATTCGGAAGGGATCTTATCATCTAGAAGGGATCTTATCATCTAGAAGGGATCTTGCCATTCAGAAGGAATCCTATCAATTAGAAGGGATCTTGTCATTCGGAAGGGATCTTATCATCTAGAATGGATGTTATCATCTAGAAGAGATCTTATCATCTAGAAGGGATCTTGTCATTCGGAAGGGATATTGTCATCTAGAATGGGTCTTGTCATCTAGAAGGGATCTTGTCATATAGAAGGGATCTTGTCATTTAGAAAAGATCTTGTCATTTAAAAGGGATCTTGTCATTTAGAAAAGATCTTGTCATTTAAAAGGGATATTGTCATTAAGAAAAGATCTTGTCTTTTTGAAGGGATCTTGTCATTCAGAAGTGATCTTGTCATTAAGAAGGGATCTTGTCATTTAGAAGTGATCTTGTCATTTAGAAGGGATCTTGTCATTTAGAAGTGATCTTGTCATTTAGAAGGGATCTTGTCATTTAGAAGGGATCTTGTCATTAAGAAGTGATCTTGTCATTTAGAAGGGATCTTGTCATTTAGAAAAGATCTTGTCATTTAAAAGAGATCTTGTCATTTAGAAAAGATCTTGTCTTTTAGAAGTGATCTTGTCATTTAGAAGGGATCTTGTCATTTAGATGGGATCTTGTCATTTAGATGGGATCTTGTCATTTAGAAGTGATCTTGTCATTTAGAAGGGATCTTGTCATTTAGAAGGGATCTTGTCATTTAGAAGTGATCTTGTCATTTAAAAGAGATCTTGTCATTCAGAAGTGATCTTGTCATTTAGAAGGGATCTTGTCATTTAGATGGGATCTTGTCATTTAGAAGGGATCTTGTCATTTAGAAGGGATCTTGTCTTTTAGAAGGGATCTTGTCATTTAGAAGTGATCTTGTCATTTAGAAGGGATCTTGTCATTTAGATGGGATCTTGTCATTTAGAAGTGATCTTGTCATTTAGAAGGGATCTTGTCATTTAGATGGGATCTTGTCTTTTAGATGGGGTCTTGTCATTTAGAAGTGATCTTGTCATTTAGAAGGGATCTTGTCATTTAGATGGGATCTTGTCATTTAGAAGGGATCTTGTCATTTAGAAGGGATCTTGTCATTTAGAAGTGATCATGTCATTTAGAAGGGATCTTGTCATTTAGATTGGATCTTGTCATTTAGAAGGGATCTTGTCATTTAGATGGGATCTTGTCATTTAGAAGTGATCTTGTCATTTAGAAGTGATCTTGTCATTTAGATGGGATCTTGTCATCTAGAAGGAGTCTTATGACACAAGCCAATGTAATAGACGCCATATTTTGGAGCTCTGATAAAAATAAACAAAAATAATGATTTGCATTGTAACCAGTGCGTTTTTTTCTTCTGGAAATTAGACTAGAAATTGTTTGGACCATGTTTGTTTAGTAAGTCATGAGAGGAAAGGTGAAAATGAAGAATAGAGGGAGTTGTGAAAGTAATAGTAGTGAATATCATCAATGTCAACAAAGCAAGGTGTTTAAATCGGGAGGCCCGCCGGAGGCTAGTGAAGTAGCGGTGAGTGACATTTTGTACCAAACAAACTCCATGTTATACAATACAAATGAGACAAGTTTCAATAGTGATAAAGTATTCAATTCTCCAATATTTCTGAGAGTGCCAAAGAATCGGATGCTGACTCAGTTTTACCCAAAACTACTACTACCACTAAATCAAATATAGCGACTGGAGGGGGTTTGCGTAGTAATGAGCCAACAAATGCAGACATTATGGCATGTTTGAAGCAGATATACAGTAGAATAACTAGCATGGATAAGATGCCGTCTGCTTTGGAGGAGATGAAAATTAAGTTTGATGAGTTTGACAAGAAATAAGTTGACAGACCAGAGGATAAACAGGGTTGAGGAGAAAACCGATAGTGCTGACTTTTCTATAGGCATTCTAAATGACAAAGTTATTTCATTAGAGAAAGAGAAAAATGCCTTGAAAGATAATATATTTTTTTTTACAATCTCAGTCAATGAGGAACAATTTGCTTCATTCCAACATTGCGGAGGCCCAGGTAGAGAGTAACGAGGACGCTGTTCTAAGTGAAACTGAGGGATTTTATAATTGAAAAGATGCATATTGCAAAAGAGATTGTGGAAAAGATAGTATTCGAGAGGGTACATAGAGTTGGTTCGAATGTTTCTGGCAGGTGTCGAAACATAGTTGCCAAGTTTCACGATTACAAGGAGAAGGAGTTGGTGCGTAAATAGTGGAAGGCGTTACAAGGGACTCCATATTTTGTACACGAACAATTCCCAAGGGAGATCGTAGAGAGGAGAAAAAGGCTGGTTCCGAGGATGAAGGCTGCGCGACAAGAGGGCAAGATATCCTGGATTGCATACGATACTTTGTATATCAACGGCAGAGTTGTGAGGGACAAGGGGTACGATGAGGATGAGCTGAACGTGATGTCATGGAATGGCAATAATCTGTCTTCAGTTAAGAAGAGCAGTGATAACTTTGTAAACATACTAGCTGGAAATGACATATTTTTATATGGACATGGACAAGTGCAAGAAGTGACATTGAACTTTCAGCCCGGGATACATATTTCGTAACTTTTATATAAAATTTCAAAATCGTAAGGCCAAAAGATGTAGCGGTGATATTGCAGTTTATTATAAAGAAGAACTGAAAGACGGTATTGAGATTGTTAAAAATCATCATGACACCATAATTTGGTTAAAACTCGATCGTAACTTTTTTCATTTTGAGAATGATGTTTATATATGTGGTATTTACATATGGGGAGAGGATTCACCAGTTTATAATAATGTTAATGTTGACTTGTTTGAGTTGCTTGAAATTGATATTGATTACTATGAAAATTTAGGCTCTGTATTCTTGTCAGGTGACCTCAATAGTCGAGTTGGAACTAAGAACGATTTTATTATTCACGACCGAGTTAACGATTGTACTGATGATGAGAGTTATGTTCCTGACGTTCACATGAACCGGGCCTCTCTTGACAAAACATGCAATAACTACTGGGTCAAGCTTCTTGATTTCCACGCATTTCTCACTTTGAAATTAAACCTATGTATGAATGGAGTGACCACGCACCAATTAGCTTTTCTTTGTGCTGTAATAAAAATTCTCATGTACTTGAAACGGCGATGAGATTAAATTAAAGTGGAATGGCATTCATAAAAATACTTTTAGATCAGGTCTTATAACAAAGTTACCTGTTTTTAATCAGCTTACGCGCGATATAGACGCTTCACAAGATTCAATAAATGGGCTAATTAATGAATTTACCAATATTGTTCGAGGTATTGCTGACCCACTGTTTTCAAAACGTCATGCGCAGAGGGGCAATATTTCTTTTACCGATAAATCTTTCTTAAATAACGCTGAATGGTTCGACGCCGAATGTGTTATGGCTAAAACCCGATATTTAGATGCGTTGCGTGTTTTTAATCAGTGTAATACAGAAGTTAGTAGGAAACATTATTGTGAATGTAAAACTGATTACAAAAAAAGATAGGCGTAGTAAGAAAAGACGTTTTGAACTTAAAATTGACTGAAATAGAAAATCTAAGACATTGTAAACCAAAGCAATTTTGGAAGTATTTTACAAATAATAATAAAAACAATAAAAGTAGTGAAATGCCTTTAAATGAATTTATTATTATTATTCTAATTTAGAAGAAGATGTTTTCAGTTGTACAAACAATGAAGCCGAGACGTTTGGTAAAGAGCACGATTTTAACGATACCGAACATTTCAACGAGGAGGGGCAGGTCTATTCCCCGGAACCCTACCTAATATTGATAAGGAAAACCCGGAACCCACGGAACCCTTCGTAACTTACTTATTATGCAACATAAATTCATAATATTGGTACCAACTGAAAGAGTATGGAGTTGTCTTTACGTTCATAGTAAAAAAAAATGATTAGAATTTTGTTTTTAAATTAGGATCAAAGTTGGGTAAATTTTCATTGAAATATTGCAGCCAAAATTCAATATTATAAAACCCGGAACCCACGGAACCCTTCGTAACTTACTTATTATGCAACATAAATTCAAAATTTTGATACCAACTGAAAGTTGTCTTTACGTTCATAGTAAAAAAATAACTTTATGATCACATTAGGATTAAAGTTGGGTAAATTTTCATTGAAATATTGCAGCAAAAATTCAATATTATAAAACCCGGAACCCACGGAACCATTCGTAACTTACTTATAATGCAACATAAATTCAAAATTTTGGTACCAACTGAAAGTTGTCTTTACGTTCATAGTAAAAAAATAACTTTATGATCACAGTTTTGTTTTTAAATTAGGATCAAAGTTGGGTAAATTTTCATAATATTGCAGCCAAAATTCAATATTATAAAATCCGGAACCCACGGAACACGTAATTACTTATTTATTATGCTTTATAAATTTATAATTTTGGTATCAACTGAAAGAGTATGAAGTTGTTTTTACTTTCATAGTGAAAAAATAACTTTATGATTAAAATTTTGTTTTTAAATTAGGATCAAAGTTGTGTTAATTTTCATTGAAATATTGAAGCCAAAATTCAATATTACAAAACCCGGAACCCACGGAACCCTTCGTAACTTACTTATTATGCTTTATAAAATTATAATTTTGATACCAACTGAAAAAGTATGAAGTTGTCTTTACGTTCATAGTAAAAAAATAACTTTAATAATAGAAATTTATTTTTAGGTTAATATCAAAATTAGGGAAAAAATAATTAAAAACAGCTAAAAATAATTAAAAATATTTGAAGAAAAAAACAACAACCCGGATCCGACGGAACATTTTGTTTTTTCATTGTTCAAATTTAAATACACAATCAGTTTTAATTATTTACATTGATATTTCACGGCAAATAATTGATAACGGGTATAACAAAGCCACACGGTGTAAATCCACAAATAGTTCACACGTGCGAAACCACACTCGGCGAAGTTATCTGAATAACAATTAAAATAATATATTATTTATTTATTTATTTCCGTCTCATCATAATATACAAACATATAATAAAATCAATGTACATATGCATGAAATAAAGTATTTTATTTCATTCACATTAGAATTATAAGAGACTCCGTATTAAAAAAAAAAAAACATTATTCTTTCATAGACAGTTATGATCCTTCAGTGGACTGATTTATTTATATTTGTTAAAACATATTACATACATAAACATGACCAGTTATTGTTAATCGTACCAAAGTACCAGAATACTAAAATATAATTATATGAGACCATAATAACAAATCTAAGAAAACATACATTCAATTTATATTACAATATATTTCAAAGGCAATTCATATTAATATGAAACATAATTAAAATTAAAAAATTGGACAACAACAATTTATTTGGACGCAAAATTATATATATAGAATAACATGTAATCCAAGTACAATAATTTGAGTATTTTCTAACATAATGTTAAAGAAATACGTATAATATGTAACACAATTTCAATTCAATATCTACCATTTACACAACTGACAAAGCCAGTTTTCTAAATTCGAATCACTTATGCACATTTTATGATACCACTGTACGTTACAATTTTTATTATCAAAATTTAACCATGTTATCTACAGAAGTTCCGCTATGACTCAGATGCTGAGCATGTGACGTTGAATAATCCCGTCGTCGTTATAAAACTGGGGATGATCGACGTATTTTACCCAGGGGAGATAGTTTGATACATTCTTCAGCGTCTGATTTACCTCCTCTGCAACGCTTTTATATATCTTGAGGAAAGCTGGTCTGTTTCGATGGCCGAGAAATCTGTTCTCTGCCCTTGGTAGAATACCAGATACGATGACGGTGGCCCTTAATTTTAGAAAATAGTATACGCGGTTGTCTATATCGTTTAATCCCTATTAAAGGGAATATATCGGGATTTTTCAAAATATTAAATTAGCTAAAAATATATTTCCAATATAGCATACCTATGTATACTGAATGATATGAGCTGCATTTCAACAAAAATCTTATGCGTATCGTAGCCCAGAACGTCATTAGCCCCGATAAGTACTGTCACTGTCCGAAACATAATGAAAGTTAATTTTAGCGCAAAAATATCATGTAATATCACTCGCACATATCTGTACCATTTTAATAACTCTTTCGTCATCATTATCAAATGTTATATTTATAAGTTACACCAATTCTATAATTTTAAGCATATTGTTGTTTTTTTTCTAGCAGTATTTTTTAATATAGTTCATTCCATACAGCGTACATTCTACCGCCACTTGTCATATTATTAATCCTACATGCACTTTGATAGTTTGATTATAGAAGAAAGCGACGAATAATAATAATAATAATAATAATAAGTACCCAAATGGGTTTATTTATAAAAAGCAGCGTAAAGAGCGAAAGTGGCGAAATATGGGCGACAGAACTAGGGCATAGGCCAACGGAAATGCCAGTTGCAGTCATCAAACTGATCATTTAATTGGAAAACTGTAAGTGAGAAATTGTGAGTGTTTGCAAGGACTTATATATAAGTCCTTGGTTTTGGCAAAGACTTGTATAGAAGGATAACAATTTTGCATGTACTGGATAATTGTTGATACAATAGCATACAAAGAATTAATAATTTGGCAATTAATGGTTCATAATTCACAGACTGATTTCTTTTACATTAACTGTAAGTTGTATCGAAATATAGATGTTTTAACATGTTTCGAACACGTTATCAAAAGTTCTTTAACAATTTCAAACATAAATTGCTGGGAATGGTATTGTTTTAATGAGAATTTCATTCTGCAATGTAAGAATTTTGATTTGTGTTCCTGAGATGAATGGAATTTAAGATAATTGAAAACGAGAAATTGCGAGAATTTGCGTGAATACGCGAGCGTTCACAAAATCCCAATCATTTGCCTTTCCTACTTTATATAATTCCTTGGTTTTGGCAATTAACATTTTGATTATTACATGACGGATGCAGAGGATAGTATACAGGAATAACTTGTACTGCAGTGAGTCTCCTCGTCCATATATGTATGTATTTCTAACTTACACACGGAAAATACTACTGCTTAAAACAAGTTGGCACCTTATACTGACCTCCGCTGATTCAAGTGGGAAGTTATCAGTTACTTGCGGAGACGGGGTGTGCTCGAGTACTGGTTAATTACAGGAAACAGTGGTTAGGTTAACTGATCGTCTGTTAGCCCTCGATGGCATAAAAGTGACGCTAAATATTCAATCAATCAATCAATCCTATTTTCAAAATCTGCCAGAAGAGCAGCACAGCCCGTCACGGGCCTTTTGTTTCCGGTAAACAGCGTATTTGCCCCTATATCGGGGAAGAGAATGACCCCATTCTTCCCAAAAATAATGAAGTAGAAAAGAAAACAGTCATACGCAGAGAAAAACAGAAAAAAAAACATATTGCTTTAAACAAAAATCAGCTATTTGTTGCGTTCAACTCTGGGAACATGACTGTAATGTTATATTACCAAATTATGTTATTCACAGGGTTACTGGTCTCGGTAAAACTTTTTTCTTGGACATATATCAAAACTTTTAAAGTAAAACATTATCGGAAGTAAAGTAATTTGATCGAAAACATTTTGTTTTTCTTTAAGAAATAGATAAAGTTGTGTCAAATGATAATTTTATACAAATCTTTATTTTCATTAAACATTTTAAGTGTCTGGTACCCGTAAATTAACAATAAAATGGACAGTGTGTGTGTGTGTGTGTGTGTGTGTGTGTGTGTGTGTTTGTGTGTGTGGTTGGGGTGGGGGGGGGGGGATAAAGATATCTATGCAACCAATTATTTGATATGAATAAAACTTCACATGGGTGTTCAGCATCATTTATGGAACTCACAGACATAAAAAACATAACTCTGGGTTCAGTTTGGCGGAGTTATGGCCCTTTTTCATGTTAAAGTTTTTTTTATCAGTTAAGATATCTATGCAACCATTAGTTTGATATGAATGAAACTTCACATGTGTGTTCAGCATCATCAATGGAACTCACAGACATAAGAACCATAACTCTGGGATGCATTTTGGCAGAGCAATGGCCCTTTTTAGACCTAATTTTTCAGGTAAGAGTTTTTTATCAGGTAAAAAATCTATGCAACCACTCATACGATATGAATGAAACTTTACATGTGTGTTCAGTATCATCAATGGAACGCACATAGTTAAGAACCGTAACTCTGGATTGCATATTTTTAGAGTTATTGCCCTTTTGTACTTGGAAAATTTGGTAAGAGATTTTTAGAGGTTTAATTTTTGATTTAGTACTTATTTCATCATCCTATCATTTTCACATGTGTGTTCAACATCCTTTAGTTAACTCATAGAGATAAGATCCATAACTCTTGATTGCATTTTTGCAGAATTATTTCCCTTTTTGGCTTAGATTTTTTGTTTTTAGCAGGTTAAAGTTTGTAGTACAAGGCATTGACAAATAGGGTCCGTTTGTGGTCCTCTCAAATTTGTTCAAAACCATGACCCTGGGGGCAAATTTTTTTTATGTATTTTTTCCAGTCGGAAAGCGCTGACCGAGTCAATAATATTCTTATTGTAAACATTTTTTTTTTATTTAAAGTTATGTTTTATGTAAAATAAGATGTATTTGAATAACATACATAAAAAGTTTATAATCGTATGTTTGTTTTAAAAGCTTAAAATTTAGTTCAAAATATGAAGAAAACGCTGACCAAATTCGAGTTAAGCAGAAAAACGCTGACCAAATTAATAACAAACTTATTGTAAACATGTTGTATTTAAAAGCTATATTTTTATGTAAAATAAGATGTTTTTAACAACATGCATAAAAATATCAATCAGAATTTTGTTTTAACAGCTTATTTTTCAGTTTAAAATACGAAGAAAACGCTGACCAAATCCGAGTAAAGCAGGAAAACGTTGACCAAGTTAATAAAATTCTTATTGTAAACATTTTTATTTAATTATTTTGTATGTAAATAACTTATACTTGATTAATATACATGAACATAGCAGATATTTATTTCAATAATTTATTGTTAAGCTCAAAATATAAAATATAAATAGTTATCGACTGACCAAATTATGCGAGGAAAACGCCGACCAGTCGGAAAACAGTGTTTAAGTGGTGTCTATTTTTAGAATGAATATTTCGTTTCAAGTTTACCACTCCAATTTAAATATCGATTTCGTCACGTTTTGGTGGATTTGACATACCGAATAATTGTGATTTTATTTATTAATGATAATGAGATCATTTTATTTTTTTTACACTTTACAACGTTTTTCCTGATATACTCCCTTTAAAAACACGAACAGAATAGTTTACACGCTGACATCTATAACTGTGTTGGTAGGCGTGTTTAAAATCACTGTCTTCTCAAGTGTGGGAAATTTTTCACATTTCCTCGTGCTTAACGTGCTTCCATCCGTTGACATTTTATGGTCGCAATGGAATGTCATTTGCCAGTGAGTTAATGGTAAATGTATGATTGTGCGTAAAAAAACCTAAAAAGTTACAAGTAAATATTACTATTTTGGATATAACCATTGTTTAAATGAAAGGTAAGTGTTTTTTGTTAATTAGTTGACTGGAAATTATTGTTAATATGGCGAGCAAAATGTACTAATATTTTTCAGTATTTTGGAAGAGTATGAGCTGATGAGACCATGCGTTCTCGAAACTTTATGATATTGTACTGACAGTAATGGCATAGAGATATTATCAAAATCTCTTAGTATGAAAAAATGGACATTTTATGACATAATGTAGCTCATCGCCGATATCGTTTACGGTACGGTAATCTTCCCAGATTTATTGGTAATCTATGGTTATTGGTACGGTAATCTTCCCAGATTCACTGGTAATCTATGGTTAGTGGTACGGTAATCTTCCCAGATTTACTTGTATTCTATGGTTAGTGGTACGGCAATCTTCCCAGATTCACTGGTAACCTATGGTTAGTGGTACGGTAATCTTCCCAGATTTACTTGTAATCTATTGTTAGTGGTAAATAATCTTCCCAGATGCACTGGTCATCTATGGTTAGTGGTACGGCAATCTTCCCAGATTCACTGGTAATCTATGGTTAGTGGTACGGCAATCTTCCCAGAATTACTGGTAATCTATGGTTAGTGGTACGGTAATCTTCCAAGATGCACTGGTCATCTATGGTTAGTGGTACGGCAATCTTCCCAGATTCACTGGTAATCTATGGTTAGTGGTACGGTAATCTTCCCAGATTTACTGGTAATATATGGTACGGTAATCTCCCAGATTTACTTGTAATCTATGGTTAGTTGTACGGTAATCTTCCCAGATTCACTGGTCATCTTTGGTTATTGGTACGGGGTACGGTAATCTTCCCAGATTCACTGGTAATCTATGGTTAGTGGTACGGTAATCTTCCCAGATTCACTGGTAATTTATGGTCAGTTGTACGGAAATGGAATAGTTCTAGTCGCAGAATACTTGGTAGAATTTGCAAATATGGTTCTAGTTGAAATTTTGGACTTAATAATACTGAAGTACTTAGATGACATACCAATAGTGGCGAACTTGATCTGAGAGGTTTTGTTTCATCAGTTTGGTTGTGTTTTTAAGATAAATGGTTTTCTGGTTGATCCAAATGTATTCATTACCGGCATTGTCTCAAATATTATTCGCGTCATTTAGACTTTAGACTTTTTTTTAGACTTTAATAGTTTATTAGAGTGTCACATATAAAAGTTACATCAAAATAAGTTCAAGTATATGTACATTAAAACTTCTATATCAAGCCGTTTATTTCGACCTACGAGACACTAAAACATTATTATCACTTCATGTTACTATAAAAAAATCAACATACACAATATATTATTATACTATTATCACTCTGTCATATATACATTCAACAACAAAAAAAAATAAGAATATCACAGAACATATTAATTTCAATCAAACATTAGCTATATAAATTAGTAACAAGAATTAAAATTAGCCCATCCAATGTTAATCACAATAAACGTTGCATTGTCATTTAAAAAATGGCAATGCAACTTTTATTATAAAATCTCATTAAGATAATTATTATTACTTCTCTGATAATATGTATGTACATTACAATAGGGCGTTGATAAGAAATGTCTTAAAATATCGAGTATCACCACCAATCAGATTCGTAATGAACTGATTAACACTGGCTGCACCATGGGTTTTTTCTATAATTTTTAATAATATAGTATATATAGTGTTACATTAAGAATAAAATACCTTGAAAATTATAATACAATATTGATAATGCTCACTTTACAAATACCGTTGATGATTAAAATATATTGACTCTATGTAGCATGTTTCCTTCTTTTGAACATGCTTAGTAACATGTTTGCAAGACAAAATTGTATTGCATCACTGTTCATTTATATATGTATTAAGTTATCACAGGAAGAGTGAACATTGAAATTTAAATTCGCCGATAAGTTTTAGTCTTTGCATAAATGAACTTTGTACCTACCTCAGAGAGAAATGTCATAATGGAATATTTATTACTAATGATATCCCAAATATTATTTTCTTATTTTTTGCGGACGACGTAGCTAACTTTGCGGACACAGCAAGGAACTTACAAATACAGCTCAACGCAATTTCTGAATTTTGTGATAACACGGGCATGCAGGTTAACATCAATAAAACTGAAATAATAGTATTTAGAAATGGCGGTCCATTGCGAAATTATGAAAATTGGTCCTTTAATGGTAATAATGTAAACACGACATCTGTATATATATATATATATATATGGGATTACTTTTTACACTTAAACTCTCGTGGACATATGTTAAGTGTAAATTGGCTGGAAGACAATATTTTCAATTAAAGGATATCAGAGGACATTTGTAAGTTTTATGCATAAAGATATATTTAAATTATTCGATTCGATGGTAGTGCCAATACCCACATTTGGTTCGGAAATCTGGGAATATGAATACGCCAACAAGATAGAACAAAAACAAGTGCAATTTTGTAAGTAATTTCTAGGTATTAATTCTACTGTTAATAATTCTGAAGCTCTTGGAGAGTGCGGGAGACTTCCACTATGTGTAATATATTATACCAAATGCATAAAATACTGGTGTAAATTGTTTCAAATATCCAACAATCGCTATCCTAAGAACTGTTACAAAATGTTGAAATCTCTAGACGATAGACATAGAAAAACTTGGGCCACAAACGTTAAAATATTATTGTATAAGTTTGGGTATGTGTGGCTAGCACAAGATGTTGGTGACATTAACCTATAAAATATGTTTATTTTGTTTCTTAAATTCCAATATAATGGTGATAGAAAACGAATACCATGTATTTTTCAATTGTTCTAAGTATACTCATGTTAGCGAAACACATCTGTATAATTGGTATATAGGACATTCAGAAAATACAGAGTTTTATTGAAATTATAGATAAAACATAGTTCCACATTATATACTGTACCGGTTTTCAGACACTTCAAATGTAAATTTAATATAGTATAGCACAACTTCAAAGCATCAATGATCAACAATTATTGTTGTATTATGGGCCGGAGGCATTTATTTACTCAATAAAACATCTTGTTAAAGATAGTTTGTTTCCCTGGCACGTTGTGCGTGTTCCGTGTTAAGGATTGTTTGTTTCCCTGGCACGTTGTGTTTGTGCCATGTTAAGGATAGTTTGTTGCCCTGGCAGGTTGTGTGTGTTCTATGCTAAGGAATTTTGTTTACCTTGCACGTTGTGCTTGTTCCATGTGACAAACCACGTGGCAATTTTAATATGTGCACAGACTACAGAATCTTAACGAAATGTATCACTATCACGACAACCATCGAGGCCCTCCCAAGGGGTCCCTGTTCTCTGGATTTGTTAAAGTAGTGACTATTGTTCCCTAGATCTCCAAAACTATTTGCCAAAGTTCCCAAAAAGTATTTCGTCCATGTGCCCCAGATCTCTTAAAGTATTTCCACTGTTCCCTAGATCTCCAAACGTTTTAAACATAGTTCCCTGAAAGTACCAAATAGTGTTTCCTTAAGTAAAACGTCTACTAGAATCGTCTCTATTATTATCATTTACACATCATCATAATAAGCAAAATCCATGTTGTCTTCTTTTCCTTGTTTAAAATATTTATGGTCTATGGCTTGAGCTTTCAGAGAAAATTTTAGTTTCCTTAAAATGTGCTTGTAAGCCCTGTGGCAGGGAGCATTTGTGGTTCAATCACGCTGATTCAAGAACTTCAAGAGTTTGTGGTTATACAAATGCTGTGCGAGTTTGGATAAGATTCTTTGAAAAATGTAGGGGATATAGCTTTTACAAGAAAAAGGTTAACGGATGGACTACGGACAATTTACCATGACATAAGCCCTGCTGGCCATTGGCAAGTAGAGCCATTGAAGGACAGAAGAGACAAAAAAAATGAACAACTGAACAGTTAATTCACAAAAGGCAATAAATACGCATAAATAATTGACTTTATAGTGTAAACACGATCTAATAAAAAAAAATTAGATGTCGGGTAGGATTGAACATCAGTCCTTACGACCCGTCGTAAACGACGATATTAACCACTGCACTAATCTGCTTTTCAGCATATATCTTTTCTCGGAATTACCATCTAAAATTTATTTCGGGTACATGCGATTATGGGATGAAGTTGTGCAAGGGCCCAGACTAACACATAAGAGACTTCCAAAGCTGCTAAAAGCTGTTTCAGCAGCGACATCTCATTTTAAAAGTAAATTATGATCAAGTATAAAAACTATACATAAAAGCAGTAACTTAATTACAGAGACTGGCAGGCTAATAGCAATAAAATGTCCACGGCACTTTTAATATTTCTATAATTACTCTTCGAATCTTTGTCTGAATTTAACAATTTTGGTTCTAAAGTAAAGCTAATAAAAATTATGACCAATTCCAATTATAAATTATTCAATATTTGTCTTCTGAATTTAAATTATTACGGATTGAAACCGAAATATGTTGAAATTTCACTGGAAAAAAATAAAAAAAATAAACAAAAAACGGTAGTCTTGATTTAACAAATACCATGTACGTTTGAACAAAACACAATAAAAATAGAAATATTAGGTACAAATATGAAGCAATTCGTTTTCCATCGGTGGCGAAAGTTTCATATTGATCGTTTTTCTTATTTTAAAAATAATCTAAAATGAGAATAAGAGCACACAAAATATTTTAAGCGTAAAATTCTTCATTTCCTTAAATTTAAAAAAGAAAAAAATAATCTCCCAAATCCAGCCCTTTGTTTTGACACCATAATCACAAAAATATGTTGTTTGATTCTGGAGGATGTGTGTTTCCATGATTTAGAAAACGCCACGTGGTCTAGTGGTAAAGCACCGAACCCGTAATCGGAGGTTCGTGGGTATTTCAATCCTTCGCCACGGCTACGTGGGGTGTCCTTGAGCAAGACCCTTTTTCCACATATGCTTAGTACTGGTTACACCCAAGAAGACTTCGAGCGTGAATTGTTTAAGTCGTAAGAACTTGTTTCACAATCGAAGTAAAATAAAGAAGTTCAAACTAAACTAGAAAAAGACAAAATGTGCCAGCTGAAATTTAGACAAGTGCCTCCAGTTGCCCATCTCTGTATATATGTCTCTGATAAAATTGATCAAATTAGGTACTTTTTTTAATTAAGGATAATATCCCTAGATATCTAAAATTAGGCCTTTGATCCCTGGATCTCTGAAAGTAATGGTCAATGTTCCTCAGATCTCTGATAATAAATGGCCATCTTCTTCAGATCTATAAAACCCCCGGGAGGGCCTCACCATCCAAGTTTACAAAAGTACTAATTATAAAAACATCGGTTACAATTAATATATCTAGATGTTAAACATCAGATGTTGCTAGTTTTTTAAGTTATCACCGTCATATGCTTAAAACCCCCACTTAAATCTTAGAAAAGCAGCCAGGTGATCATGATTTAAGACTGGTTTCAGTAAAACTACACATAATTTCATCGATTTTGATTTTTAACTAGATTAATAACCAGGCAGATTGAGTTAAGTATTTAGGTGAAGTAGTTTTTTTTCCATTTTATCACTCACATCTTATCAAAGTTTATAATACCCAATAACACTCAGTTATCACGTGCACGTATAGCCTTTATACATACCATGCACGTGTAGGCCTGTGTAAACACGATCCCATCTGTTAATAACAATTGTGTCATAGTCTGAAACAAGATATAGTATAGTAACAATGTTCATAAGTATATGGAAAATTTGCAGTATCTATCATGACAATATGTATTTACATGATGAATTCAAGGGACGTAAATCAGTGAACTTTTCGTCATTCTTTGCTATTTTATTTCATGTTGTTTTTTCTCAATCATATTCCCTGATTAAAGTTCTGTCTGAACGACAGCGTCACATGTGCTCCATTTACCTGCAGGGTATCGGTTACCTGGCAATGTATAATCCGTAATCACGTGACAGCCAAAGTTTATAAAAAGAAGCTACGGCTATTGTTCTGCCTTCATTCGCTCGCGTCTGGACACAAGTTAAGTAAATTGTACTACAGAATTTCTGGTTCGCCGTTTATTTAACTTCACATCAATTTTCATATTTTCTAAGTGATTTCGTGTGTGTAATAGTCATGGCTTTGCGTTTCGTGCGTTCTGTATGCAGCGTAGTGTATGAGGCGATTTCGGCAGCCGCTGGAAAGATGTTCAGCTTGGTAAGTTTATAACATTTATTATTTTATCAATATGTACATTTCGCCTGTTTGCACGTTTTATGGTCAAATGAAACAAATCTATGCAAGCGACAAGTCTTTAAAATTAAGCGTGCAGCCGATTCACGAAGATTCCGTGTTGATGAGAAAAATGAAAGTTTCCTCGAACGACATCATTCTTTTTTGACAGAGTTGCGTTCATTTTGTAGAAGGTGTTGATGATTTGATAAAAATATGTATTAAAATACATGTGTATGTTTCAACCTTGCTGAAAAGATATCTGGTAGTCACAATAATGTATATTAGCCTATAACAATGGCGGATCAACCGGCGTACGCCCTTCCCCCTACGTACCTCCATATTTTATGAAAATCCACTATATTTCTACTGAAAAACATGTGTGCCCATTCAGATTGTGTGTTGCGCCCCTTAAGTAGGCCCCTTCTAAACTGAAATACTGGATCCGCCCCTGTTTAAGACCCTTTGCTTGAGACAGTTTGCATTATATAAGTCATTTGTCAGCACCAGCGGATCAAGGGGTGGTGTGTCATAGCATGCAGCTCAACTAATATTTGACAAGTTAATACTATTCTGCAGTTATGGTGCAAGCCCACTAATTTTTTGTTTTTGATTTTTGTTCTTTATTCTATAGCAAATAAGTTTAGCATGCTTGTTCAGTGGGGAAGCTGCCTTTTACCACAACATCTGTGCTTGCATATTTTCTCGTAAATGCATCACTATATCTCCTGGAAATACCCCTAGAATGCAGGAGATGTAAATCGATATTCTCCAAAATCCAACCCCACTCCCCCACCCCATCTCTAGTAGCTGGTGGGGCTTGCACATCATTTTAGCTTCGGCTAAGCCACTGTTATTGTTCATAGAGAGACCAAAAGGAAAGAGGTGAAATTTACATTTTATTGTTTGTCAACCTCTGCACTACCAAAATATGATGAGAAAAGTAGGTGTCATCCAAGAGATCTTTTTCTCTTCAGTGTGTTCACTATTGACAAAGTGAAAGTAGACTTCTAAAATCATATATTCATATCCCAATTAACAAGCATCCATTTTTTTCTAAATTCACAATTCAAACAAAATGGCTTTCAAAATACACCAATAATGCTATTGAAATAAAAAAGATGCATTAAAATAAGGAAAATGCACTTTTAAAGAAGAAGAAACACAGATTATTTACGCAAACCAAGAAATAAACTCACAAAAAAACCACTACAACAACAACAACCCACAAACAAATCCACAAAAACACCCACTACAACATCAACTCACAAACAAACCCACAAAAACACCCACTACAACAACAACCCACAAAAAACCCCATAAAACAACACTATCACAACAACCCACAAACAAACCCACAAAAACACCCACTACAACAACAACAACCCACAAACAAACCCACAAAAAACACCCACTATAACAACAAACCACAAACAAACCCATAAAAACAACACTACAACAACAAATATATATAGGTACATCACTTCAAACACAAAACTACAAAATTCAGTAAGGTCATTACACCTAAAACACCCACAACAACAACAAAACTGAATATACAGGTACAACACCTGAAATACCCACAACAACAACAAAAATGAATATACAGGTACAACAACTAAAACACAAAATTACAGAATTCCATATTGTATTACACCTAAAACACCAACTACAACAACAACTATATATATATATATATACAGGTATACATAATAATATATAGATTATATATACAACACCTAAAACACCCACTACAACAACAAATATATATATATATATATATATATATATACAGGTATACATAATATTATATAAATTATATATACAACACCTAAAACACCCACTACAACAACAACAATACACACACACACACACACACACACACACACACACACACACACACATATATAAATGGAGATAAATATTTGTGAATAACCAAGACCTAAATGTACTGACCAGACTACGGCGAGTGCGCCTAGCTACAATGCAAACAATAGATACAATATCAAGACCTCTGTCAAACCAATAAATTTGGTGTCAACCATGACTTATATACTATGGAATTACATGCAACATATTCTTGATTTTCAGAATTTCCATCCATTGCTGATGTAAGAATAATTTATATGATATATGAACAAGTTTGACAAATAGGTTATTGAGAGGAAATTTCAACCATTTTTTGTCCTTTGGGCCCTTTTAGAAATTCAAATTTCCCTGTTGAACCAAATCTAATATGCTAAGACCAGACAATGCTTCAGATATGAAACTATGAATTTGTATTGAAAAAATAGATGAGAAAATGAGACTTTCATTTCCCCATAATATTCATACATAAAACTCAAAATTCCCTTACAATCTAAATACCCTAGCCCCTGAACTCCCAAAATGGTCAAACCCCGTAGGCAATTATTATATCTTTTATGAAGATATTTGACTGACTGGCTGTTGAGAAAAAACATTCATGAAAATTCCCAATATTGGCCTCCACCCTGTGGGCCTCTAATGGAAATTCAATCCTCATTATTGAACAGTCAAATTTACTGTTACTCAAAAATGCTTTGGATTTCCAATTGCCTCTATACGTCCCAGTGCAGGGTCCTCCGTGGCTAAGTGGTCTAAGGTGCCATCTTAAGACCACTTATCTCTCACCGCTTAGGTCATAGGTTTGAGTCCCGCTTGCTCCAAAAACTTTATATGAGAAAGTTTGCGAGTTACTTGGGGAAGGATGGTGGTTCTACTCAGCCTGAGGTCTTCCTGACTGGTTGTTGAGATTAAGATTTTTGTTAACCCTTGTCACCCCTACCTGGACCCTTATAGAAAATCAATCTTGCTTTTTTAACTTAATCTTATTTGCTATGTCTAGTCAGGGGCGGATCCAGGATTTCAGTAAAGAGGGGTTGCGCAGGTGCAGATCCAGGAATTGAATGTATATACATTTATAACTTAATTCTTTTAAATAAAAATAAAAATAATAACACAAATACCTTGAATTTTTTTTTAAATATTTTTATTTACAAAAAAAAAAATGTCATTAGGCAGGCTCGAACGTTAGACCTATAGATTAGTTGAAGTCAGGTTCCTTGGGTCATATTTGGGGCCACCACAGGGGTCACTGTTTTATATAGAGTTATATAGGAAAAATGTTGTAGATGCTATAGTAGCCCAATTTTTTATTGAATCTTCACCAAACTTGCACAGCAGTTATTTAATCACAACGTCTCAGACAGGTTTTTGAACCAGCGTGATTCAACTACAAATACCCCTGCCACCCTGCCACAGGGCTTATAAGCATAATTTAAGTAAAACCTTAACAAACATTTTCTCCGAAAGTTCAAGGCCTAGACCTTAGATATTTAATGTGTAGAATTGCATGGTGGGATTTATTAAAGGATTTATTGAAGAGGAATTTACAAAAAGCATTTTCTCTGAAATGTTCATCTGTCCATTGGATGCCATTAGAGTGATTCAGGCCCTCTTGGGCCTCTTTTTAGTTCTACTGATCAAAGGCCAGTAAAGCTTATACCTTGGTAATCTGTCATCCATCTGTTAACCTTTTTCTTTGGCCAGTAGAGCTAAAAATGTGTGCTCTTCACCATACACTCAAATTCATGCAAAATGTTTTATAAAGTTTTAAGTTTTGATTTCTTTGGTGAACATTTAAACAAGCCATTTCAAATTTTAACTTCTATCTTTGTGATTGTGTGAGGTCACATATTAATTTATGTGTCTGTGTGAAACATTGTGCACAGCCAGAGAGGTACAAGTGTTTGTGTAACCACTAATTTTTTATTAAAGTTTTACGTGGAAGTACCATCAAGGGCCTTTGTTTTACTTAGAAGTTTTATAACTCAGTAGTCACTGCATGTATTTGATTGAAACTTCATGCAAGATATTGCAGTTATAAGACCTACTCAATTTTGTCAATTTTGTAAGTTTGCTTTGATTTGTCATCAGTCTCAATCAAATTTGTACTTCTGTGACAAATATTTGAATAGTCAAGCGCGCTGTCCCTGCGACAGCTCTTGTTTTGATAGTGATGTTGTCATACTTTCTCAGCCAATGAAATCTATCCTTTTATTCTCATAAAATCATAAAAGAATGGTCTTTATGATATTGAATGTTTTAGTGTTGAGCACACCGTCTAAAGCATTCAACTACAAGGAAAGTGCAAAAGCCTGGTACCCAGGAATGTAAAAGTAGATCACCATCAGAGTCATTTAAAAGTTGCATGTTGACTGGTATAGACAACTCTGTATAAAGTCTAACCTATACATGATGGTTTCTTAGGATAGGAATATTATAAGTGCTCTCTACAGAATGTTTATGTCAGGGCCCTTAATTGTTTAACCGTTTTTAGGTTGAATTTTTGGCCCCATTACTCCTGCCCTGATATATATTCTCCCCCCCCCCCCCCTAAATTATCCTGGAAAAAATCTTTGATTATTCTGAGGGGAGAGTTATGTAAATAAAGATACTAAGGCAACCTTCAATTAGTTGGGCTAATATCCCTTCTTTTTAAATTGTTATAATTTTTTTTATATTTGTATCATGAATTTTTCTGCATAACCACAGATACAAGACGTGAAAGTCTCCCCCCCCCCCCCCCCCCCCCCCACACACACACACACACACACAAGAGGGCCCTGACCTCATTCCCCTACATGTTTATATGTTGTGGTTCCCGGACACTGTTATATGTTGTAATAACAAAATCACTGGATTTTATATTTCAAAACACTGGACAAATTGAATATTAAATATAAAAATTGCTGAAACTCCGCAGTTCAAGATATCAAGGTTCTAGGTTCATTTTATTCCAAACTGCTGTAAGCTTTGATGTTGTTGTACATGGAGAGCAAATCTGATATCTCATTGTCATTTGTCTCATGCTGATTCAAGTGGGAAAGTTGCATGTGACTTGTGGAGATGGGATGTACTCAAATACTGGTTAATCTTCTAGGATCCCAGGAAAGATTGGTTAGGTTAACTGATTGTCTGCAGTTCAAGGTATCAAGGTTCTAGGTTCATTTTATTCCAAACTGCTGTAAGCTTTGATGTTGTTGTATATGGAGAGCAAATCTGATATCTCATTGTCATTTGTCTCATGCTGATTCAAGTGGGAAAGTTGCCAGTGACTTGTGGAGATGGGATGTGCTCAAATACTGGTTAATCTTCTAGGATCCCAGAAAAGATTGGTTAGGTTAACTGATTGTCTGCAGTTTAAGGTATCAAGGTTCTAGGTTCATTTTTTTACAAACTGCTGTAAGCTTTGATGTTGTATATGGAGAGCAAATCTGATATCTCATTGTCATTTGTCTCATGTTGATTCAAGTGGGAAAGTTATCAGTGACTTATGGAGATGGGATGTGCTCAAATACTAAGTATAGCTAAGTGTACTCAAGAACAGATTTACCTTCCAGAAGCAATAACTCAAACATAATTATAATGTTTCTCATTACATACAAATTCAAATAATAAATGTAGGTTGGACAAATATAAAACAAACGTTTAAATACTTTGTCAAATATATACTTGAGTAGATCAACACAAAAAGATAGATGTATTTATTATGTATTTTGATTATAAAAGGAATTGCGAGCACTAAATTATGGTTTGGAAATGGAAATGGAAACTGTTCTGATATTAGCAAGGGGAGGATTTGGGAATACTGTGTATCATAACACATCAAAACTTCAATTGTTAGAGCTGGCCATTGTGGTCAAACATGTCTATATACATGTATATGGCAGTGCATGCTTTTCAGGTAAATGTGACCTTTACAGGTGTGTAAACATGTTGAGTTGTATCAATACAAAGGCAAACTTTTGGTGAATGTGAGCTTGGGCATTTAATGTGTGAGCAAGTCAAGTCAATTATTTCTTCACAAATCTATAGATGTGATTGAGAACATTGAACAGTGTTTATGCCCCTTGGAAATTATGCAATTATATAACAAATAACTTAATATCTACATCATGCTTTGAATTATTATTGCTTTGTAACCTTTTGATGAGGTCATATTAAATTGGATTAGTTAAGCCTGCGGCTCTCAAACTTTGTACATGCTCAACTGAAGACTTTAATCTCATCATTTTAAAAAATTAATTAAAATCCCCATCGCTGCCCATTTATTTATTTTTTTAAATTTTGTTTTGTTTTAAATTAAATACTTTGCCTCATTTCAACTTTTTTATCGACCCCAAGACCCTCACCGCTAAACCCCACCCCCCATCTCCACCCATTTTTTTTATCTTTTTAAAATTTTGTTATGCATTTAATCAAATATACTTTGCCCCATTTCAACTTTGTTACTGACCCCCCACCAAGACCTCTTGCCCATTTTTTTTCTTTTGTATTATGATACTTATTCTTGTGTCTTATATTAATGTTAGCTCTATTTTTTTAATGTGTATCTATTATCATATTGAATATTACAACTTTTAAGTTTAGTGTCTTGTTCACTCTGAAGCCCAAAACTGTTATTGGGCATTTACATGAACTGCAGTTAGAGATGATGATGATGATGGTGGTGATTGTGATTACGCTGGTGTAAGCTGATGTTAGTTGGAGTTGGGAATATGGGAAAGTAGTATATTTAATGATTATAGCATGCTGATGTTACATGACGCTGTAGTGGGGAATTAGTATCAATGCTGCAGCCAGAGAGAGAGATGATGATGATGATGATGATGATGATGATGATGATGATGATGATAGTTGGTGTTGGGTATAAGAGAAAGTGGTATATTTAATGATTATATCATGCTGATGTAACATGCAGCTGTAGTAGTGCATTAAAATAAAAACTAAAGTTAGATGATGATGATGATGATGATGGTGATGATGGTGATTACATTGGTGTTAACTGATGTTAGCAGGAGTTGGGAATATGGGAAAATAGTATATGTAATGATTATAGCATGCTGATGTTACAAGTAAGTGTAGTTGTGCATTAGTATAAATACTGCAGCTAGAGATGTTAATGATGATGATGATGATGATGTTGTTGTTAGTTGGAGTTGGGTATAAGAGAAAGTAGTTTATGTAATGACTGTAGCATGCTGAAATTACATGTAGCTGCAGTATTGCATTGGTATAAATACCCCAGTTAGTGATGATGATGATGATGATGATGTCAGTTATAGTTGGGTATAAGAGATAGTAGTGTATGTAATAATTATAGATGCTGTTGTTACATGTAGCTCTAGTACTGCATAAGTATTAATACTGCAGTAAGAAATGATGATGATGATGATGATGATGATGATGATGATGATGACGATGATGATCATGATGATGATCATGATGTTAGTTGGAGTTGGATATAATAGTAGTTTATGTAATGACTATAGCATGCTGATGTTACAAGAACCTGTAGTATTGCATTAGTTTAAATACCGCAGTATTTGATGTTGATGCTGCTGCTGCTGCTGCTCTGCTGCTCTGCTGCTGATGATGATAGTTGGAGTTGGGTATAAGAGATAGTAGTATATGTAATGATTATAGCATGCTGATGTTATATGTAGCTGTAGTAGTGCATTATTATAAATACTGCAGTAAGAGATGATGTTGATGATGATGATGATGATGATGATGATGATGATGATGATCATGATGATGATCATGATGTTAGTTGGGAGTTGGATATAATAGTAGTTTATGTAATGACTATAGCATGCTGATGTTACAAGAACCTGTAGTATTGCATTAGTTTAAATACCGCAGTATTTGATGTTGATGCTGCTGCTGCTGCTGCTCTGCTGCTCTGCTGCTGATGATGATAGTTGGAGTTGAGTATAAGAGATAGTAGTATATGTAATGATTATAGCATGCTGATGTTATATGTAGCTGTAGTAGTGCATTATTATAAATACTGCAGTAAGAGATGATGATGATGATGATGATGATGATGATGATGATGATGATGATCATGATGATGATCATGATGTTAGTTGGAGTTGGATATAATAGTAGTTTATGTAATGACTATAGCATGCTGATGTTACAAGAACCTGTAGTATTGCATTAGTTTAAATACCGCAGTATTTGATGTTGATGCTGCTGCTGCTGCTCTGCTCTGCTGCTCTGCTGCTGCTGCTGCTGATGATGATAGTTGGAGTTGGGTATAAGAGATAGTAGTATATGTAATAATTATAGCATGCTGATGTTATATGTAGCTGTAGTAGTGCATTATTATAAATACTGTAGTTAGAGATGATGATGATGATGATGATGATGATGATGATGATGATGATGATGAAGTTAGTTTGAGTTGGCTATAATGGTTATATATGTAATGATTAAAGCATGCTGTTGTTACATGTAGGTGTAGTAGTGCATTAGTATAAATGCTGCAGCTAGATATGTTGATGATGATGATAATGGTGGTGATGGTGATGACGTTGGTGTTATGATGATGATGATAATGTTGTTGTTGATGATGATGATGATGATGATAATGTTGTTGTTGATGATGATGATGATTATGATGTTGTTGATTATGATAATGATGATGGTGGTGATGGTGATGACGCTGGTGTTAGCTGATGTAAGCTGGAGTTGGGAATATGGGAAAGTAGTATATGCAATGATTATATCATGCTGATGTTACATATAGCTGTAGAAGTGCATAAGTATCAATACTGCAATTAGAGATGATGGTGATGATGATGATAATGATGATGATGATAGTTGGTGTTTGGTATAAGAGAAAGTGGTATATTTAATGATTATATCATGCTGATGTAACATGCAGCTGTAGTAGTGCATTAAAATTAATACTAAAGTGAGATGATGATGATGATGATGATGGTGATGATGGTGATGACGTTGGTGTTAACTGATGTTAGCAGGAGTTGGGAATATGGGAAAATAGTATATGTAATGATTATAGCATGCTGATGTTACAAGTAAGTGTAGTTGTGCATTAGTATAAATACTGCAGCTAGAGATGTTAATGAAGATGATGATAATGATGATGATGTTGTTGTTAGTTGGAGTTGGGTATAAGAGAGAGTAGTTTATGTAATGACTATAGCATGCTGAAATTACATGTAGCTGTAGTATTGCATTGGTATAAATACCCCAGTTAGTGATGATGATGATGATGATGATGTCAGTTATAGTTGGGTATAAGAAATAGTAGTGTATGTAATAATTATAGATGCTGTTGTTACATGTAGCTCTAGTACTGCATTAGTATTAATACTGCAGTAAGAAATGATGATGATGATCATGATGATGATCATGATGTTAGTTGGAGTTGGATATAATAGTAGTTTATGTAATGACTATAGCATGCTGATGTTACAAGAACCTGTAGTATTGCATTAGTTTAAATACCGCAGTATTTGATGTTGATGTTGATGCTGCTGCTGCTGCTGCTGCTGCTGCTGCTCTGCTGCTGCTGCTGCTCTGCTGCTGCTGCTGCTGATGATGATGATAGTTAGAGTTGGGTATAAGAGATAGTAGTATATGTAATGATTATAGCATGCTGATGTTATATGTAGCTGTAGTAGTGCATTATTATAAATACTGCAGTTAGAGATGATGATGATGATGGTGGTGATGGTGATGACGCTGGTGTTAGCTGATGTAAGCTGGAGTTGGGAATATGGGAAAGTAGTATATGCAATGATTATATCATGCTGATGTTACATGTAGCTGTAGAAGTGCATAAGTATCAATACTGCAATTAGAGATAATAGTGATGATGATGATAATGATGATGATGATAGTTGGTGTTTGGTATAAGAGAAAGTGGTATATTTAATGATTATATCATGCTGATGTAACATGCAGCTGTAGTAGTGCATTAAAATTAATACTAAAGTTAGATGATGATGATGCTGATGATGATGATGATGATGATGGTGATGATGGTGATGACGTTGGTGTTAACTGATGTTAGCAGGAGTTGGGAATATGGGAAAATAGTATATGTAATGATTATAGCATGCTGATGTTACAAGTAGGTGTAGTTGTGCATTAGTATAAATACTGCAGCTAGAGATGTTAATGATGATGATGATACTGATGATGTTGTTGTTAGTTGGAGCTGGGTATAAGAGAGAGTAGTTTATGTAATGACTATAGCATGCTGAAATTACATGTAGCTGTAGTATTGCATTGGTATAAATACCCCAGTTAGTGATGATGATGATGATGATGATGATGTCAGTTATAGTTGGGTATAAGAAATAGTAGTGTATGTAATAATTATAGATGCTGTTGTTACATGTAGCTCTAGTACTGCATTAGTATTAATACTGCAGTAAGAAATGATGATGATGATGATCATGATGATGATGATGACAATGATGATCATGATGTTAGTTGGAGTTGGATATAATAGTAGTTTATGTAATGACTATAGCATGCTGATGTTACAAGAACCTGTAATATTGCATTAGTTTAAATACCGCAGTATTTGATGTTGATGCTGCTGATGCTGCTGCTGCTCTGCTGCTGCTGCTGCTGATGATGATAGTTGGAGTTGAGTATAAGAGATAGTAGTATATGTAATGATTATAGCATGCTGATGTTATATGTAGCTGTAGTAGTGCATTATTATAAATACTGCAGTAAGAGATGATGTTGATGATGATGATGATGATGATGATGATGATGATCATCATCATGATCATGATCATGATGTTAGTTGGGAGTTGGATATAATAGTAGTTTATGTAATGACTATAGCATGCTGATGTTACAAGAACTTGTAGTATTGCATTAGTTTAAATACCACAGTATTTGATGTTGATGCTGCTGCTGCTGCTCTGCTCTGCTGCTGCTGCTGCTGCTGCTGCTGCTGCTGATAATGATAGTTGGAGTTGGGTATAAGAGATAGTAGTATATGTAATAATTATAGCATGCTGATGTTATATGTAGCTGTAGTAGTGCATTATTATAAATACTGTAGTTAGAGATGATGATGATGATGATGATGATGATGATGATGAAGTTAGTTTGAGTTGGCTATAATAGTTATATATGTAATGATTAAAACATGCTGTTGTTACATGTAGGTGTAGTAGTGCATTAGTATAAATACTGCAGTTAGAGATGTTGATGATGATGATGATGATGTTGTTGTTGATGATGTTAGTTGGAGTTGGGTATAAGGGATAGTAGTGAATGTAATGATTATATCATGCTGATGTTACATGTAGCTGCAGTAATGCATTAGTATCAATACTGCAGTTAGAGATGATGATGATGATGATGATGATGATGATGATGTTAGTTGCAGTTTGGTATAAGGGATAGTAGTGAATGTAATGATTATATCATGCTGATGTTACATGTAGCTGCAGTAGTGCATTAGTATCAATACTGCAATTAGAGATGATGATGATGATGATGATGATGATGATGATGATGATGTTAGTTGGAGTTGGGTATAAGGGATAGTAGTATTACGTCTCACACCACTATTACATTTCCCATAGGGCTCCATTGTAACATTTATGTCCAAAACAGAGTGAAAAATTAAATTCTGCAGCATGTGTCTTGGCTCAAATTCTTCACTGGTTCAAGATATGCAATTATAAAGAAAAAAAAGTATACCTTGACCAGGTTGTTTTTTTTTAAATTCGATGCTTTTGTGAGACCTATCAATTTCCAGAGTAATGATATGTCAACTATTCGCCCTAGATGCGGTTCGAACCAACAATTCTGAAATGACACAGAATTGTCCAGAAAGCTGGTATCAGCATCAATTTTTCAGTGGTGATTTCTAAGATACTGACCATTTAACTCATGCTAGCAAAAAACAAAACACTGCAGTACAAAGCCCTGAAAAAAGAAGAAAAAGAGAACTAAAGTTTTATTTCTACCTCCTTCATCTGTAGGTCCGGAGTACTCAAGGGAGATAATAGTGGTGTGAGTCCATTATGTAATGATTATATCATGCTGATGTTACATGTAGATGATGATGATGATGATGATGATGATGATGATGTTAGTTGGAGTTTAGTATAAGGGATAGTAGTGAATGTAATGATTATATCATGCTGATGTTACATGTAGCTGCAGTAGTGCATTAGTATAAATGCTGCAGTTAGAGATGTTGATGATGATGATGATGATAATGTTGTTGTTGATGATGTAAGTTGGAGTTTGGTATAAAGGATAGTAGTGAATGTAATGATTATAGCATGCTGATGTTACATGTAGCTGTAATAGTGCATTAGTATCAATACTGCAGCTAGAAATGTTGATGATGCTGATGATGATGATAATGTTGTACTTGATGCTGATGATGATAATGTTGTTGTTGATGATGATGATGATGATTATGATGTTGATGATTATGATGATGATGATGGTGGTGATGGTGATGACACTGGTGTTAGCTGATGTAAGCTGGAGTTAGGAATATGGGAAAGTAGTATATGTAATGATTATAGCATGCTGATGTTACATGTAGCGGCAGTGGTGCATTAGTATAAATACTGCAGTTAGAGATGATGATGGTGATGATGATGATGATGATGATGATGATGTAAGTAGGAGTTGGGTATGATGGATAGCAGTATATGTAATACATATAGCATGCTGATGTTCATGTATGTGTAGTAGTGCATTAGTATAAATACTGCAGTTGGAGATGCTGATGATGATGTATATGATGATTATGATGATGTTGATGTTGATAGTTGGAGTTGGGAATGAGGGACAGTAGTATATGTTATGATTATAGCATGCTGATGTTACATGTAGCTGTAGTAGTGCATTAGTATAAAAACTTCAGTGTGAGATGTTGATGATGATGATGGTGATGATGATGTTAGTTGGAGTTAGGTATAAGGGATAGTAGTATTATGTAATGATTATATCATACTGATGTTACAAGTAGCTGTAGTAAAGCATCAGTATAAATACTGCAGCTAGAGATGTTGATGATGCTGGTGATGATGATAATGTTATTGATGATGATGATGATGTTAGTTTGAGTTGGGTATAAGTGATAGTAGTATTATTTTATGATTATAGCATGCTGATGTTACATGTAGGTGTAGTTGTGCATTAGTATAAATACTGCAGCTAGAGATGTTGATGATGCTGATAATGATGATAATGTTGTTGTTGATGATGATGATGATGATAATGTTATTGTTGATGATGATGATGATGATGATTATGATGTTGATTTGATGATGATGATGATGATGATGATGATGATGATGATGATGTTAGTTGGAGTTGGGTATAAGTGATAGTAGTATTATGTTATGATTATAGCATGCTGATGTTACATGTAGGTGTAGTTGTGCATTAGTATAAATAATGCAGCTAGAGATGTTGACGATGCTGATGATGATGTTGTTGATGATGATGATGGTGGTGGTGATGACACTGGTGTTAGCTGATGTTAGCAGGAGTTGGAATATGGTAAAGTAGTTTATCTAATGATTATAGCATGCTGATGTTACATGTAGGTGTAGTTGTGCATTAGTATAAATAATGCAGCTAGAGATGTTGACGATGCTGATGATGATGTTGTTGATGATGATGATGGTGGTGGTGATGACACTTGTGTTAGCTGATGTTAGCAGGAGTTGGAATATGGGAAAGTAGTTATCTAATGATTATAGCATGCTGATGTTACATGTAGGTGTAGTTGTGCATTAGTATAAATACTGCAGCTAGAGATGTTGATGATGATGATGATTATGATGATAATGTTGTTGTTGATGATGATGATGATAATGTTGTTGTTGATGATGATGATGATGATGATGATGATGATTATGATATTGATGATGATGATGATGATGTTAGTTTGAGTTGTGTATAAGTGATAATAGTATTGTGTAATGATTATATCATGCTGATGTTACATGTAGGTGTAGTAGTGCATTAGTATCAATACTGCAGTTAGAGATGTTGATGATGCTGGTGATGATGATGATGATGGTGGTGGTAGTGATGGTGATGACACTGGTGTTAGCTGATGTTAGCAGGAGTTGGAATATGGTAAAGCAGTTTATCTAATGATTATAGCATGCTGATGTTACATGTAGGTGTAGTTGTGCATTAGTATAAATACTGTAGCTAGAGATGTTGATGATGCTGATAATGATGATAATGTTGTTGTTGATGATGATGATGATGATAATGTTATTGTTGATGATGATGATGATGATGATTATGATGTTGATTTGATGATGATGATGATGATGATGATGATGTTAGTTTGAGTTGGGTATAAGTGATAGTAGTATTATGTTATGATTATAGCATGCTGATGTTACATGTAGGTGTAGTTGTGCATTAGTATAAATACTGCAGCTAGAGATGTTGATGATGCTGATAATGATGATAATGTTGTTGTTGATGATGATGATGATGATAATGTTATTGTTGATGATGATGATGATGATGATTATGATGTTGATTTGATGATGATGATGATGATGATGATGTTAGTTGGAGTTGGGTATAAGTGATAGTAGTATTGTGTTATGATTATAGCATGCTGATGTTACATGTAGGTGTAGTTGTGCATTAGTATAAATAATGCAGCTAGAGATGTTGACGATGCTGATGATGATGTTGTTGATGATGATGATGGTGGTGGTGATGACACTGGTGTTAGCTGATGTTAGCAGGAGTTGGAATATGGGAAAGTAGTTATCTAATGATTATAGCATGCTGATGTTACATGTAAGTGTAGTTGTGCATTAGTATAAATACTGCAGCTAGAGATGTTGATGATGATGATTATGATGATAATGTTGTTGTTGATGATGATGATGATAATGTTGTTGTTGATGATGATGATGATGATGATTATGATATTGATGATGATGATGATGATGTTAGTTTGAGTTGTGTATAAGTGATAATAGTATTATGTAATGATTATATCATGCTGATGTTACATGTAGGTGTAGTAGTGCATTAGTATCAATACTGCAGTTAGAGATGTTGATGATGCTGGTGATGATGATGATGATGGTGGTGGTGGTGATGGTGATGACACTGGTGTTAGCTGATGTTAGCAGGAGTTGGAATATGGTAAAGCAGTTTATCTAATGATTATAGCATGCTGATGTTACATGTAGGTGTAGTTGTGCATTAGTATAAATACTGCAGTTAGAGATGTTGATGGTGCTGATGATGATGATAATGTTGTTGTTGATGATGATGATGATAATGTTGTTGTTGATGATGATGATGATGATGATTATGATGTTGATGACTATGATGATGATGATGGTGGTGATGGTGATGGCACTGGTGTTAGCTGATGTTAGCAGGAGTTGGAATATGGTAAAGTAGTTTATCTAATGATTATAGCATGCTGATGTTACATGTAGGTGTAGTTGTGCATTAGTATAAATACTGCAGCTAGAGATGTTGATGATGCTGATGATGATGATAATGTTGTTGATGATGATGATGGTGGTGGTGATGGTGATGACACTGGTGTTAGCTGATGTTAGCAGGAGTTGGAATATGGTAAAGTAGTTTATCTAGTGATTATAGCATGCTGATGTTACATGTATGTATAGTAGTGCATTAGTATCAATACCGCAGTTAGAGATGTTGATGATGCTGGTGATGATGATTATGTTGTTGATGATGATGATGATGGTGGTGATGGTGATGACACTGGTGTTAGGTGATGTTAGCAGGAGTTGGAATATGGGAAAGCGGTTTATCTAATGATTATAGCATGCTGATGTTACATGTAGGTGTAGTAGTGCAATAGTATAAATACTGCAGCTAGAGATGTTGATGATGCTGATGATGATGATAATGTTGTTGTTGATGATGATGATGATGATAATATTGTTGTTGATGATGATGATGATGATGATTATGATGTTGATGATTATGATGATGATGATGATGATGATGATGTAAGTTGGAGTTGGGTATGATGGATAGCAGTATATCTAATGATTATAGCATGCTGATGTTACATGTAGGTGTAGTTGTGCATTAGTATAAATACTGCAGCTAGAGATGTTGATGATGGTGGTGATGATGATAATGTTGTTGTTGATGATGATGATGATGATAATATTGTTGTTGATGATGATGATGATGATGATTATGATGTTGATGATGATGATGATGATGTAAGTTGGAGTTGGGTATGATGGATAGCAGTATATCTAATGATTATAGCATGCTGATGTTACATGTAGGTGTAGTTGTGCATTAGTATAAATACTGCAGCTAGAGATGTTGATGATGGTGGTGATGATGATAATGTTATTGATGATGATGATGGTGGTGGTGATGGTGATGACACTGGTGTTAGCTGATGTTAGCAGGAGTTGGGTATGATGGATAGCAGTATATGTAATGATTATAGCATGCTGATGTTACATGTAGGTGTAGTTGTGCATTAGTATAAATACTGCAGCTAGAGATGTTGATGATGCTGATGATGATGATAATGTTGTTGATGATGATGATGGTGGTGGTGATAGTGATGACACTGGTGTTAGCTGATGTTAGCAGGAGTTGGAATATGGTAAAGTAGTTTATCTAATGATTATAGCATGCTGATGTTACATGTAGGTGTAGTTGTGCATTAGTATAAATACTGCAGCTAGAGATGTTGATGATGCTGGTGATGATGATAATGTTGTTGATGATGATGATGGTGGTGGTGATGGTGATGCCACTGGTGTAAGCTGATGTTAGCAGGAGGTGGAATATGGTAAAGTAGTTTATCTAATGATTATAGCATGCTGATGTTACATTTAGGTGTATTTGTGCATTAGTATAAATACTGCAGCTAGAGATGTTGATGATGCTGATGATGATGATAATGTTGTTAATGATGATGATGGTGGTGGTGATGGTGATGACACTGGTGTTAGCTGATGTTAGCAGGAGTTGGAATATGGTAAAGTAGTTTATCTAATGATTATAGCATGCTGATGTTACATGTAGGTGTAGTTGTGCATTAGTATAAATACTGCAGCTAGAGATGTTGATGATGCTGGTGATGATGATAATGTTGTTGATGATGATGATGGTGGTGGTGATGGTGATGCCACTGGTGTAAGCTGATGTTAGCAGGAGGTGGAATATGGTAAAGTAGTTTATCTAATGATTATAGCATGCTGATGTTACATTTAGGTGTATTTGTGCATTAGTATAAATACTGCAGCTAGAGATGTTGATGATGCTGATGATGATGATAATGTTGTTAATGATGATGATGGTGGTGGTGATGGTGATGACACTGGTGTTAGCTGATGTTAGCAGGAGTTGGAATATGGTAAAGTAGTTTATCTAATGATTATAGCATGCTGATGTTACATGTATGTATTGTAGTGCATTAGTATAAATACTGCAGTTAGAGATGTTGATGATGATGATGATTATGATGATGATGATGATGTTAGTTTGAGTTAGGAATGAAGGACAGTAGTATATGTTATGATTATAGCAAGCTGATGTTACATGTAGCTGTAGTAGTGTATTAATATAAAAACTTCAGTTGGAGATGTTGATGATGATGATGATAATGTTGATGATGATGATGATGATGATGTTAATTTGAGTTGGGTATAAGGGATAGTAGTATAATGTAATGATTATGTCATGCTGATGTTACATGTAGGTGTAGGAGTGCATTAGTATCAATACCGCAGTTAGAGATGTTGATGATGCTGGTGATGATGATTATGTTTTTGATGATGATGATGGTGGTGGTGGTGATGGTGATGACACTGGTGTTAGCTGATGTTAGCAGGATTTGGAATATGGGAAATTAGTTTATCTAATGATTATAGCATGCTGATGTTACATGTAGGTGTAGTTGTGCATTAGTATAAATACTGCAGCTAGAGATGTTGATGATGATGATGATGAAGATGATGATGTTAGTTGGAGTTGGGTATAAGTGAAAGTAGTTTATGAAATGACTATAGCATGCTGATGTTACATGTAGCTGAAGTATTGCATTAGTATAAATACCGCAGTTAGTGATGTTGATGCTGCTGCTGATTATGATGATGATGATGATGATGTTAGTTGGAGTTGGGTATAAAAGATAATGGTTATAGCATGCTGATGTTACATGTAGCTTTAGTAGTGCATTATTATAAATACTGCAGTTAGAGATGATGATGATGATGATGATGATGAGGATGAGGAAGATGATGATGATGATGATGATGATTATGTTAGTTGGAGTTGGCTATAATAATAGTATATGTAATGATTATAGCATGCTGTTGTTACATGTAGCTGTATTATTGCATTAGTATATATACTGTAGTTAGAGATGATGATGTTGATGATGATGATGTAAGTTGGATTTGGGTGTAAGGTATTATATATAATTATGATGAAGATATTGTAGTTGATGATGATGATGATAATGATGATGATGATGATGTTGATGTTAGCTGGAATTGGGAATTTGGGATAGTAGTATATGTAATGATTTGATCATGCTTATGTTACATGTATCTGTAGTATTGAATTATTACTAGTACTGCAGTTAGAGATGATGTCAGTCAGTCTTTAATTCTCTCCATCTCTGATTATATATCTGCTCTGTGTCTGCTAAAGAATTTTTATGAAACTTGGAAATACTTGGCTACCTTTATGAGTCCAATCTAGACATCCCCCCCACCCCAATCCCCCATCCATGATTTTTTTTGGGTAAATTTCGTTTTGTATTCAATCATATACTCTGCCCAATTTCTACTTTGTTACTGACCCCAAGACCCTCACCCCTCTGTGCCTATTTTGCTTCATTTCAATTTGTCACCAACCCTAAAGACCATCCCCACCCACAGCCCATTTTTTTTTTTAAAAAAAAATTGTTTTAAACTAAATACTTTGTCCATTTCAGCTTTGTTACTAACCCCAAGGACCCCACCCTCCTGTCATTTGTTTGTTTTTAATCTTATTTTGAATTAGATACCCTACCCTTCTACTATTTTGCTAATATTAAAGATGGTTTCATTGATGGAGATAAATCTGTTTTTTTTCTTTGTACATATAATATACTGTTCTGTAACAAGGCTAGAATAGTCGAGTTAATGCTGTTCTTCGACAGCTCTTGTTATACCTATGCATTGCTGGTTTCTCCATGTCTGTCTATCTGTCCATCTGTAAACAGTTTTGTCTAGGCTGTAATTTCATCATTAATATTCAGACTTGGCCTTGCAAGAGAATTGAACTCATGACCCTCCAATCCTAAACCTGTCAGATGCTCTGCCACTGACATTCAAAGTTTAATTGTTAAACATTTTATTGAAACTTTTCTTTTTCTGTTTTCAGGTGACTGGTACCCGTACCATGCCAAGTGAGGATCCACTTCCAGTTGCTGATGAGGTACCTCAGGTAGTTGTAGTTAGGGCTCCTGTTGCTGTGGCAGACCCCGCCCCGGTAGGTTCGTGTGTCTCTGTCCGTCGCTGTATCCGTCCGTCCGTTGCTACTGACCATACGGCTGTATGCGTCAGACCCACAGCCTGTGTTGCTGTCCCTCGGACTGCTTCTCCTCCCGCCGTTGTCCGTGTCAGGCTTGCCGAGCCTGTTCAGCTTGCTCCAGTTCAGCTTTTTGTTGTTCACCCTCCTCCCGTCCGTGAAGCAGTCCCTGCACCACCGGCACCCCTTAGGCGCTCTACTCGAGCTCGACGACCCCCCCTCAGATACAGCGACACTCCAGTTAGGGTTAGGGTAGTCCCAGCCTCTGTTCTAGAGGTTAGGACTAGAATAGGAAGGGTGTCTCGCCGTCCGGACAGGTTGTCGTATTGATAGTTTTGTAGGGGATTTCTGTGGCTGGGAAGTAGGTTAGGTATTAATCTAAAGAACTGCATTTTTAATTTGTTGTACAATTTTTTAGTAAGATCATTTTTAATTTGTTGTACAATTTTTTAATAAGATCATTTTTAATTTGTTGGATGGTTTTCAAGACTGTTCAAGGCATTTTTTTTTATCTCCATAGAGGTGTGGGTATGATATATTTCCATATTTATCATACATTTTTTTTCCTGTTTTGTCTCTTCATTTAGCCATAGATTTCCCCTATGTATGTAGTCAGTTATTTGAATAGAAGTCTTGAGTCGCAGATTAAACTGTAATGTAATGGGATCACTAAAGTGGCTGTTTCTTAATTAAGTTTATTTATTTTAAGTTTTTAGTTTCTTAATATTATAAAGGGTTTATCACTTTGTTTTGTATTTGACATACTTAATGTAATTTTATAGAATGTTAGGCTGTATGGGTCTTCACTCACTGAAGATTCCCATATTCTATATAGACATCCAGGGTGAGTTTCTATGCAGTCTCGAGGTGTGTTTGCTGTGACAACAACAATGGTCATTTTTATGTATTATTGTAAAAAGGTATTTAGGACTTTTTAAGCATAAATACTTGTTTCAACAAACAATTTTTTCCGAAGCAATTTTTTTCCCCATTCCTTTGATCATAGAATAGATTCCTATGATTCTATCGCAGGCTTAGAAGAGTTGGTTCTGATAATTAAACAGAGTTGTCTGAATGGCGCGTTAGACAGATTTCAGTGAAGCTGTTGAGGCCCCTTTGTCAACAGTTTCATCTCTATGAGTCTTTCCAATGAAGATTTCTCTGCATATCATTATCTTCTCTTTTGAGAATGTGGAAGTTTTATAGTCGCTATTTGATTGTTCAAATGGAAAAAATGGTGTCAGTATCCATATTTATTGACATCTATAATATTAAGTGTCCATAGACAAATACTTTTTTCTTCTAAATACAGTCATGTAGTCTTAAAATAGATTTTTTTCATTCCTATGATCATAGAATAGATTCCTATGATTCTGTCGCAGGCTTAGAACAGTTGGTTCTGATAATTCAACAGAGTTGTCTGAATGGCGCGTTAGACAGATTTCAGTGAAGCTGTTGAGGCCCCTTTGTCAACAGTTTCATCTCTATGAGTCTTTCCAATGAAGATTTCTCTGCATATCATTATCTTCTCTTTTGAGAATGTGGAAGTTTTATAGTCGCTATTTGATTGTTCAAACGGAAAAAATGGACTCCAACTAACTTCTCTGCTCTCTTGGGAAGTTTTACAAAAATAAAGATAAAGTAGGATAATCAAGCTTAGATTTTAGAGTCCATTATTTATTTCCCTACTCTCTGGGGAAAGTTAAATTCATTGCTGTAGTAATTGCAGTAGTCAGTGATTTCTTGTATTTTATGAAATCATTTGCCTAATACACAATTACTTAATTGTACTTTTTTGAAAGATTTCTAGTATAAGATATTTTTTCATTCCTAAGATCATAAAATAGATTTCTATGCTTTTTTATCACAGTTAAACCACCTCTGCATATCAGAATCTCATTTTTTTTAATGTTTCATTAATAATTATATAGACCGCTGCATGGTCTATTGGTAGAGCGTCCGCCTCGCATGCGGAAGGTCGTGGGTTCAGTCCCCGGCCTGGTCATACCAAAGACTTTAAAAATGGTACTAGAAGCTTCCTCGCTTGACGCTCAGCATTAAGAGGAGAGTTCTAGGTCTGGTCGGCCGGGTGTCAGCATAATGTGACTGGGTGGGGTATCATACCATGTGTCTGCGGCATGATGCTCCAGTGTGACAGCGCTTTGAATACTGTCTCAAGTAGACACCGTCGCGATATGACTGAAAAATTGTTGAAAGCGACGCTAAACACTATACAACAACAATAATTATATGGTCTTCACTCACTGAAGACTATATGAGGTATTTAATCTGCAACAATAGGCTTCTGTTTGATAATTGAATTTCTGTTTTTAATGAACTATTGTGTTTCATTTTGGCAGAATGTAGTAGTATTGTAGTAAAGTAATTATATATAGCCGTGTTATAAATGTAAAAAATAAAAGTTTTTTTTACTAAAATAACATAATGTAATAGTATTGTTCTGATAGTACTGTACTGTACTGTACTGTATTGCACTTTAATGTATTGTAGTTATAGTAATATAGGAGTATTGTGACTGACATATTGTATTGTATTGTATTGTATTGTATTGTATTGTATTGTATTGTATTGCATTGTATCGTATTGCAAGTCATAGTGAATTGTAGTTTACAGTATTAGCTGCAAGAGTATTATCGTAGTAGAAGTGTTTTGTGTCACATCAAAGGGTTTATCATGTATATATATATATATACCTGTGTACTGTAGTTTTGTTTGATACATTGCAGTTTTTACCAATCATTTACCAATGTTGGATTGCTGCTGTTGTGGTGAAGAGATGCTGTTCCATGGGTCCTGCCGATGGTGATGGTGCTGTTGTGTTGAAGAGATGCTGTTCCATGGGTCCTGCCGATGGTGATGGTGCTGTTGTGTTGAAGAGATGCTGTTCCATGGGTCCTGCCGATGGTGATGGTGCTGTTGATGTGGTGTAATATGTGGAGTGGTGGGTTGTTTGGTGGTGTGGTGTACTATGTAGAGTGGTGTGTTGGTGTGGTGTAATATATGGAGTGGTGGGTTGTTTGATGGTGCCGTGTACTATGTAGAGTGGTGTGTTGGTGTGCTGTAATATGTGGAGTGGTGGGTTGTTTGGTGGTGTGGTGTACTATGTGGAGTGGTGTGTTGGTGTGGTTTAATATGTGGAGTAGTGGGTTGTTTGGTGGTGCGGTGTAATATGTGGAGTGGTGTGTTGGTGTGGTGTAATATGTGGAGTGGTGGGTTATTTGGTGGTGCAGTGTACTATGTGGAGTGGTGTGTTGGTGTGGTGTTATATGTGAAGTTGTGGGTTGTTTGGTGGTGTGGTGTACTATATAGAGTGATTGGATGTTTGGTGGTGCGGTGTACTATGTGGAGTGGTGTGTTGGTGTGGTGTAATATGTGGAGTGGTGGGTTGTTTGGTGGTGTGGTGTATTATGTGGAGTGGTGTGTTGGTGTGGTGTACTATGTGGAGTGGTGTGTTGCTGTGGTGTACTATGTGGAGTGGTGGGTTGTTTGGTGGTGTGGTGTACTATGTGGAGTGGTGTGTTGGTGTGGTGTAATATGTGGAGTGGTGGGTTGTTTGGTGGTGTGGTGTATTATGTGGAGTGGTGTGTTGGTGCAGTGTAATATGTGGAGTGATGGTGCTGTTGGTGTGGTGTAATATGTGGAGTGGTGGGTTGTTTGGTGGTGCGGTGTACTATGTGGAGTGGTGTGTTGGTGTGGTGTAATATGTGGAGTGGTGGGTTGTTTGGTGGTGTGGTGTACTATGTGGAGTGGTGTGTTGGTGTGGTGTAATATGTGGAGTGGTGGGTTGTTTGGTGGTGTGGTGTACTATGTGGAGTGGTGTGTTGGTGTGGTGTAATATGTGGAGTAGTGGGTTGTTTGGTGGTGCGGTGTACTATGTGGAGTGGTGGGTTGTTTGGTGGTGTGGTGTACTATGTGGAGTGGTGTGTTGGTGTGGTGTAATATGTGGAGTAGTGGGTTGTTTGGTGGTGCGGTGTACTATGTGGAGTGATTGGTTGTTTGGTGGTGTGGTGTGGTGTACTATGTGGAGTGGTGTGTTGGTGTGGTTTAATATGTGGAGCAGTGGGTTGTTTGGTGGTGCGGTGTAATATGTGGAGTGGTGTGTTGGTGTGGTGTAATATGTGGAGTGGTGGGTTGTTTGGTGGTGCGGTGTACTATGTGGAGTGGTGTGTTTGTGTGGTGTAATATGTGGAGTAGTGGGTTGTTTGGTGGTGCGGTGTTCTATGTGGAGTGATTGGTTGTTTGGTGGTGTGGTGTACTATGTCGGTGGTGGGATGTTTGGTGGTGTGGTGTAATATGTGGAGTAGTGGGTTGTTTGGTGGTGTGGTGTAATATGTGGAGTAGTGGGTTGTTTGGTGTTTGCAGTGTCCTATGTGGAGTGATTGGTTGTTTGGTGGTGTGGTGTACTATGTGGAGTGGTGGGTTGTTTGGTAGTGCGGTGTACTATGTGGAGTGGTGTGTTGGTGCGGTGTACTATGTGGAGTGGTGTGTTGTTTGGTGGTGTGGTGTAATATGTGGAGTGGTGTGTTGGTGTGGTGTAATATGTGGAGTGGTGGGTTGTTGATGGTGTGGTGTAATATGTGAAGTGGTGGGTTGTTTGGTGGTGCGGTGTACTATGTGGAGTGGTGTGTTGGTGTGGTGTACTATGTGGAGTGGTGGGTTGTTGATGGTGTGGTGTAATATGTGAAGTGGTGGGTTGTTTGGTGGTGCGGTGTACTATGTGGAGTGGTGTGTTGGTGTGGTGTACTATGTGGAGTGGTGGGTTGTTTGGTGGTGTGGTGTACTATGTGGAGTGGTGTGTTGGTGTGGTGTAATATGTGGAGTGGTGGGTTGTTTGATGGTGCGGTGTACTATGTAGAGTGGTGTGTTGGTGTGCTGTAATATGTGGAGTGGTGGGTTGTTTGGTGGTGTGGTGTACTATGTGGAGTGGTGTGTTGGTGTGGTGTAATATGTCGAGTGGTGGGTTGTTTGGTGGTGCGGTGTACTATGTGGAGTTATGTGTTGGTGTGGTGTAATATGTGGAGTGGTGGGTTGTTTGGTGTTGGGGTGTACTATGTGGAGTGGTGTGTTGGTGTGGTGTGGTGTACTATGTGGAGTGGTGTGTTGGTGTGGTGTAATATGTGGAGTGGTGGGTTGTTTGATGGTGCGGTGTACTATGTAGAGTGGTGTGTTGGTGTGCTGTAATATGTGGAGTGGTGGGTTGTTTGGTGGTGTGGTGTACTATGTGGAGTGGTGTGTTGGTGTGGTGTAATATGTCGAGTGGTGGGTTGTTTGGTGGTGCGGTGTACTATGTGGAGTTATGTGTTGGTGTGGTGTAATATGTGGAGTGGTGGGTTGTTTGGTGTTGGGGTGTACTATGTGGAGTGGTGTGTTGGTGTGGTGTAATATGTGGAGTGTTGGGTTGTTTGGTGGTGCGGTGTACTATGTGGAGTGGTGTGTTGGTGTGGTGTAATATGTGGAGTAGTGGGTTGTTTGGTGGTGCAGTGTATTATGTGGAGTGGTGTGTTGGTGTGGTGTAATATGTCGAGTGGTGGGTTGTTTGGTGGTGCGGTGTACTATGTGGAGTTATGTGTTGGTGTGGTGTAATATGTGGAGTGGTGGGTTGTTTGGTGTTGGGGTGTACTATGTGGAGTGGTGTGTTGGTGTGGTGTAATATGTGGAGTGTTGGGTTGTTTGGTGGTGCGGTGTACTATGTGGAGTGGTGTGTTGGTGTGGTGTAATATGTGGAGTAGTGGGTTGTTTGGTGGTGCAGTGTAATATGTGGAGTGGTGTGTTGGTGTGGTGTAATATGTGGAGTAGTGGGTTGTTTGGTGGTGCGGTGTACTATGTGGAGTGATTGGTTGTTTGGTGGTGTGGTGTACTATGTTGAGTGGTGGGTTGTTTGGTGGTGTGGTGTACTATGTGGAGTGGTGTGTTGGTGTGGTGTAATATGTGGAGTGGTGGGTTGTTTGGTGGTGCGGTGTACTATATGGAGTGGTGTGTTGGTGTGGTGTAATATGTGGAGTGGTGAGTTGTTTGGTGGTGCAGTGTAATATGTGGAGTGGTGGGTTGTTGTTGGTGTGGTGTGGTGTACTATGTGCAGTGGTGGGTTGTTTGGTGGTGCGGTGTGATGTACTATGTGGAGTGGTGGGTTGTTTGATGGTGCAATGTGATGTAATATGTAGAGTGGTTGGTTGTTTGTGGTGCAATATGGTGTGCTATGTGGAGTGGTTGGTTGTTGGTGGTGCCATATGTTGTGCTATGTGGATAATATTTTATAATATTTTATCTTATTTATTGCTAGGTCCTGTAGTATTTGTGAAGATGAGACAACAATTGATGCAGTTTTATATTATTTTATTATATGTTTTGCTAGGTCCTGTATAATTTGTGAAGAAGAGAAAACAATGGATGCAGCTGTACATTATTTTATCATATTTATTGCTAGGTCCTGTATTATTTGTGAAGAAGAGATAAGAATGGATGCAGATCTATGTTATTTTATCATATTTATTGCTAGGTCCTGAATATGTGGTGAAGATGACACATTATTTTATCTTATTTACTGCTAGGTCCTCTATTATTTGTGAAGAAGAGATAAGAATGGATTCAGCTCTACGTTATTTTATCATTTTTATTGCTAGGTCCTGTATATATGGTGAAGATGACACATTATTTTATCTTATTTACTGCTAGGTCCTCTATTATTTGTGAAGAAGAGATCAGAATGGATGCAGTTCTAAATTATTTTATCATATTTATTGCTAGGTCCTGTATAAATGGTGCAGATGACATTCAGTTAGTTTATCTTATTTATTGCTAGGTCCTCCATTATTTGTGAAGAAGAGATAAGAATGGATGCAGCTCCATGTTATTTTATCATATTTATTGCTAGGTCCTGTATAAATGGTGCAGATGACAAGTTAGTTTATCTTATTTATTGCTAGGTCCTCTATTTTTTGTGAAGAAGTGACAACAACGGATGCTGCTTTACATTATTTCATTTGATTTATTGCTAGGTGATGTAAAGTTGAAGATGAGACAACAATGGATGCAGTTCTATGTTATTTTATCTTATTTATAGCTAGGTCTTGTATAATTGGTAAAGACGTGAATAGAATGGATGCGGCATTACATTATTTCATCTTTTAATTGCTAGGTCATGAATAATTTGTGAAGATGTAACAATAACAATTGCAGCTCTACATTATTCATTGTTAGGTCTTGTAAGTTTGCTGAAGAAGAGACAACGATTTTCCCTTACATTTTAAATTGTAAATGTTATTACATTGTATCTTATAATATTGTATAGTATCTTATTTAATATTGTATTTTATATTATTTTATGTTATTTCATCTTATATCCTTATATCTTATTGCACATATTGTGTTGTATTAATTGTATCTTATATTTTGCTATTATTTTATTTGTTAACCATTTTTCTTAATAATTAACAATAATTAATAATAACTAATAATTAACAATAACTAATAATTAACAATAACAATGAACAATAACTAATTATTAACAATAACTAATAATTAACACTAATAATTAACAATAACATTTAACAATAACAATTAACAATAACTAATAATTAACGATAACTAATAATTAACAATTTACAATAACTAATAATTAACAATAATAATTAACATTAACAATAACAATTAACAATAGCTCATATTTAACAATAACTCATAATTAACAATACCTAATAATTAACACTAATAATTAACAATAATTAACAATAACAATTAACAATAACTAATTATTAATAATTAACAACAAATAATTATTAACACTCATAATTAACAATAACTAATAATTAACATTAACAATAACTAATAATTAACAATAACTAATAATTAACACTAATAATTAACACTAATAACTAATAATTAACAATTACTAACAATTAACAATTACTAATAATTAACAATAACTAATAACTAACAATTACTAATAACTAACAATTACTAACAATTGACAATGTTCAGTCGGCTCAAGTTAATGGGGTTTGTCTAACTGATGAGTCCTGGAAACCCTGTATGGGCCCTTAACATAATCGGGACGAAACGCACTTAATATTTTTAATTGGGGCATGTTAAAACCTGACAGGACACTTTTAGAAACTATTTTCTAATTCTATTATAACAATTAAATATTCTGTGGATATTAGGTGCGTCTTAGAGATATTGTTTGTACTGTTAGTATTAATTTGTATGATATTCTATAACTTTTATCCACAGTATTTCAGATATTTAAAAACGGTCAGTGGTCGTAATCATCTTTTCCTTGGATCCACTAGGTTGTTATGGTCTCACTACACAGTTGAATTTTGTTCTTTGTTCTATATAAAATAAGGTCTAGGATTTCCATGGTAAAAAAAGAATTCCACATAGAATTTTTTTTTTCATAGCAGGAATGTATACCCACATAAAAATGCACAATAAAAATGCACAATATCTGGTAGGTTGACTAAGTTGTTTTTTTTTATTTTTTGAAAATGCTCATTAATACATGCATATGTAAAAGTCACTTTTTAACACCAGTGATGTCTTATTGCAGTTTATGCTATGCAAACTTCTGCTCTACTCAAATGCAGCAAGAAATCACAACCATTATGATTCATTTTGAAAATATTTCAAAATCAAATTACAAAAGTCTTTTTTTAAGGGTAAGAATCATGTAACCGTGGAAAAAGGGACGTAACTGTGTAGTGTGATGTTAACTAATATCAGACGTATCTCTGCGAGTCGCTGACTGCCACCGCACATATTCAAATGTGAGGTTAATTACTGTAGAACAAAGTTGATGATCAATCATGACAGAATGTACTTGTGGGGATTCCAAAACCTGCATTGACAGTCAAATACATTACTGACTGAGCTCACAAGTACACATGTGCCGACATGAATGAGTCTCAAAACCTAAATGTAATAAATGTCCTGTTTGAATAGATTGTAGTTTTAAATAGGATAAATCCTAAAACTGGGCCACTGTCATGGGGTGATAATGGTTAATAAATTTGATTTTGGGCTACACAATCCGGTTATATATAGCATATCCAGTTTTACTGGTGGAGGAAGACCTAAAAATAAATCTGAGTAGAACCACTGTCCTTACTCAAATAACTGGTAAAGGGTTTTAAAAAGTAGGACTCGAATCTTAATGCAGAGTATTTCATTTAAAAAAACAAACAAACAGAATTTAAAAAAAAGGGGGGGGGTTGGGGTGACACTTGGGTAGGTACAGGACATTGGGGCCAGGAATGTTCAAATACAATAACACAAAGTATTTCAAAAAAACAATTAACTATTGTAGATATTTAGCTGTAAACTAAATACAGCAGTCCTTTAATTGCAAGAATATAAGCATGCACAGTTAATGACTGCAAATTATTTCAAACATCAAAATCACTTCAATCTATGTTTAATTTATACCAAACAGCTAGATCACTTCAACCTTTTATTTCATTAAAGGCTCATTAAACTTCCGAAATGGTCGTTTTTAGTTTTGATTTAAGTCAGTTTTACTCTTCCAGATGATAGAATACATGTTTATTTGGTCAATGAGAAACTATGGAAACGAAAAAAATATATATAAAGCACATCATTAGAACATAATTAAGAATGGGTTTTCTTTACAAATTAATGTTCGTCTCTTTCCAATAAACACTTCAGTAACGAAGCTTGTTCGGAAACGCGTCGGTCGGTAATATATGATCAATTCACTTCAGCGAGAAACATAGTATGGGGAACTGTAGGGGATGCAGTTAAATATTAAATAGATAGTTTTAAAGAACATCCCCTCTATTCCCCTCAGTGTATTAATGAACCGGAACCCACAATCTAATATATTCCATGTAAGCGATGAATCGTTCATATGAAATTAAAACTAAAATTACCTCTTTTAATAACTGTACTAGCCTGTGTGGTTCCGGCTAAGAATAGAATCCCTGTCGATCTCTGCAGGGGGGTAGGAATCCTCCAAATGGGTGTCTTGTTCATTTTATCATTTTTTGTCATGTTCATTTTTGTGGTTAAATTATCAACCCGTGTGGTTCAAGGGAGCCATATGAGTGATGGCAAGAATAGGATCACTGTGGCTTATGCATGTCGTAAGAAGCAAAAATTTGAGTAATAAGACAGAATTTGCTAAAACTCTGCAGTTATCAAGGTTCTAGGTTCATTCTGCATATTCATTTTTTTTTTTTTAATCTGAATGTAAATTTGTTGTTTTTGTACATAAAGTGTGAACCTGAAATCTTCCTTCCTGTTGGCGTCATATAACCTATGAGTTAGTACACCGTAAAACCTAATTCATTCATTCCTTAATAACTGTACTAAACAAACCACCCATGGTAGCCTCTTAATATTGACTGTGATAAAGTGATTTGTGACGTAATAGCATGTGCGATTATAAGTGTCACGCCTATATGCAAGGGAGGATCCTGAGTAAGAGATACTAGACCAAACTAGTTTTCCGTAGTATTTGGTTTTCAGTGCATATAACTAATATAATGCGTACTACGTTCAAAACAGTTTTATTGCAGCCGACATCATATATATTTTTTTTAAAAAAGAAACCCAAAAAATGATACAGGATATTAGTGAAGACATAACTTTTCTAATCTTCTTAATGAACCCCATATCTAACGGTCTTAATCCGCACACTACCACTAAAATATGCATTTGTGTACTTCGGAACACTTGCGGAGGTACAGTCGGAAAGCAACCCAAGTCACTACGTAATAACAAAAATGTGAACAAAAATTAAAAGCTTGGTCCGCTCGTCTAAGAAATACACATTTCAATCGGAGTTATTCATTTTCTCGCTTTTTTAAAAACAGTCACTAATGGGTCTATGAATGGTTTTAGCAAAACTATAAACACATTTAATTACAATAATTTTTGTTATTATCAAAAAGTGTGCATTTCCGAAGTTTAATGAGACTGAATACAATCATTTTAGAAAATATTGTAGTAATAATTATTATAGTGAGAGTGAATAACATGGCTTGTTGACTTTTTATTCACATATGACTAATTATAATATAATCATAAATCTTATCTAATTTGCTGTTTGCATTAAGTGTCTGTTCTAGCATTTTAAATGCTTTAATATAATATATTTAATGGTGTTTAAAACACATTTTCTGCTTTTTGAAATACAGGGTCAGTGAGCATATTATAGTCATGTTGAATTGGAAAAAATGTTTTTAGCCAATTTTAAATTTAAAAAATCCTGATATATTCCCTTTAATGTGTAAATGCCTCTGGATAACCAAGTACATGTATTTACAATATGAGAAATATTGAAGAAACTATGTTGGTTTGATTTATTTAGCATCATAATTATGTCATCGATTATTAAAAGGTGAACAGTTAACCTAATCACTCTTTCCTGGCATCCTGAAAGTTTAACCAGCACACCCATCTCTACATATGAGTAAAATTATTGCCTTTTACTCAAAAAGTCACCAATGGAACATAAACTTTATGGTGATGATATAATAGATTCGCATTACAGTCAACACTACAGCATCATTATCATCATCATTATCACCATCCTCATCATCACCACCCTTACCATCATCATCATCATCATAACTACCACCACAACCACCACTATCATCATCATTATCATCATCATCATAACTACCACCACCACTATCATCATCATTATCATCATCATAATAACTTCGCCACCACTATCATTACCATCATCATCATAACTACCACCACCACCACTATTATCATCATCATCATCATCATCATAACTACTACCACCACCACTATCAACATCATTATCATCATCATAACCACCACCACCACCACCACCACTATCATCATCATTATCATCATCATCATAACTACCACCACCACCACTATCAACATCATTATCATCATCATAACCACCACCACGACTATCATCATCATTATCATCATAACTACCACCAATATCATCATTATCATCATCATCATAACTACCACCACCACCACCACTATCATCATCATTATCATCATCATAACTACTGCCACCACTACCATCATCATTATTAGCATCAACAACAACAAACTCCAATAGTAACAACAACAGCATTGATGATTCCTATCCAAAAGGGACACAACAAAACTGCGAATTAGACATGAAAAAGGTTAAGGTTAAGTCAATGCGAATCAGACATGAAAAAGGTTAAGGTTAAGTCAATGCGAATCAGACATGAAAAAGGTTAAGTCAACATTAAAAATTGATACCGGAAGGAATTGAAATTACTTGGAGAAGAAATCAAAACATATAAGGAGAGCGAACATATTGATGAAACAATTGTTTATTGTAAATTAGATTAATTATGCTAGCATGGTATAGAAAACCTCCTGATGTGCTTAACACAGGCCAGCGTTGTTGACTGAAACTTTGATTGAATGATTATCTTTAGTGTGGTTATATATTTGCACAGTGTTAATACTTTTTATTAAACTTAATAGATCATAATCGATAATATAGAGATGTTATTCTAATATCTGTATTATTGTCAATAATTATTACCAAATTACCAATCTACAATTTAAATTGTTTTGAAATTATATTTTCAAAAACACTGTCTAGCTAATTTACAGAGGAAGAACCCATCGGACATTATCTCCCTTTACTAGAGAAATATGTATACTTTATTGAAACATAATGTGGACATTACTTCTCATTACTAGAGAACTATGCATACATTATTGAAACACAATGTGGACATTACCTCCCTTTATTAGATATAGATATAATTTAGACATCATTCAACTGTAAGTCAATGAGCATAATAATTTGCAAAACACAAACTACTTTAACTGTAGCCCGTATAAATTCGATATTTGAAGTCCGTGTCAGTAAACTGTGACTGGATGGGGTACCATACCATGTGACATGATACTCAAGTGTGACAGCATGAAAAAATGTTGGGTTGAAAGCGACGCTTTACAGTATAAAATAACTTATGACATCTACCAGTACTAGCAATCCCACCCTTTATACTTTGATTTTATATTTAATAATCAGGGGCGTATCTATGATTTCCGTTTAGACGGGGGCTAACTTAGAGGGTGCAATACAAAGTCTGGATGTTTTCAGTAAAAATATAGTGGATTTTAATAATAAAATATGTGACTTTAGGGGGTTGGAGGCAGGGAGTGGGGGCGTGTGGTAGGGGTTTATGATTGTAATTATCCCGAGCTGAAGGCTTGCTAGTGAGCTTATGTAGTACATCTTACAGGTGAGCTTATGTAGTACAGCTTACAGGTGAGCTTATGTAGTACAGCTTACAGTTGAGCTTATGTAGTACAGCTTGCAGGTCAGCTTATGTAGTACAGCTTGGTGGTGAGCTTATGTAGTAAAGATAACAAGTGAGCTTATGTAGTACAGCTTGCAGGTGAGCTTATGTAGTACAGCTTGCAGGTGAGCTTATGTAGTACAGCTTACAGGTGAACTTATGCAGTACAGCTTGCAGGTGAGCTTATGTAGTACAGCTTGCATGTGAGCTTATGTAGTACAGCTTACAGGTGAGCTTATGTAGCACAGATTGCCAGTGAGCTTATGTAGTACAGATTACAAGTGAGCTTATGAAGTACAGCTTGCAGGTGAGCTTATGTAGTACAGTTTACTGGTGAACTTATGTAGTACAGCTTACAAAATACAGTTCCAACTAGAACTATCACTGAAGGTGATGAATACTCCCCGAACACCACAATGTCACAGTACATAAAATATAATGTAATATTTTATGATGAAATGGAGAAAGAGAGCTTAATGCAGTAGGTCTTTCTTCTGTTTTAAGTAAGAAAGCAATTGATTTTAAAGTTTTGGAGGAAAGTGGACCTGGACAAACAAAGGTTTACCAAGGTATATTTTCAATGTAGATGCCAATGCAAGCAAGAGTAAGAAAGACAATATTAAACTTACAGTAATTTCTTTTATTATAATATATTGCACAACATATAAAAATAATTTGTCGGTTATGATTGTTGGGGAACATACATGGGAAATATAATATATATAACATATGTTCATATAATGTATAACATAAAATACAGATATGAAGTTTGTAGATCTATGCAGATGTTTGTGAATAATAAAGATGGAATCTACAGTGTCCATTGCCTCATGAAATAGACAACTTAACTCTCGGAATCATGGTGAAAATGTTTATACATGGAATTTGATTAGCAGGAAGTCATCCTATTGATGTCTATTTACATTTATAAAAAGCAGACAACCTTTACATGTGCTTTGTTTGAAATCAGCGACAAAATCCAAGGACACTGAATGCAGTTTAATCAAGTTCATTTCGTGGCTTTAGGATAGATACGCGGTGAATCCAGTTTACGATTTGTCGTTGCTGCTTCTGAATGGGAATGTTTTAGTCAGATTGTGAAAAAAACACATATATATTGCTTTGGGAACAGGTAAGATAGTGAGACACTTGGAAATATGGAAAACAGGCGTGTAATTAATATTAAAGTTTAATCATGAATACAATTTAAATACATGCCTAGTTGTGCTTGGTCCATTGGTTGGGTTACTGGGCCACTAACTCAAGCTCCTGTGTCCCAGATGTTAAACCTATTGACCAGAAACATGGACCATGCACAAGAAGACATGGTACTTATCACTTATGTGAAGAATCATAAAATTCTGACCAGTTTTTTTTAGATCTAAATCCACAAGATTTTACTATTTCAAGACCCTGTGACCTTGACCTTGGACATGAAACATAGACCATGCACAACTAGGCATGGTACTTATCACTTGTGTGAAGTATAATTTAATTCTGACATGGGATTATTGAGATTTAGCATCCACAAGATTTACTATCTCGAGCCCCTGTGACCTTGACCTTTGACGTATTGACTAGAGTCATGGACCATGCACAACTAGGCATGGTACTTATCACTTACTTGAAGCATCATTAAATTCTGACCAGGGGTTATTGAGATTACGCATCCACAAGATTCCCTCTACAATTTACTATCTCCAGCCTGTATGACCTTGACCTTTGACTTTTTGACCCGAAACATGGACCATGCACAACTAGGCATGGTACTTATCACTTCTGTGAAGTTTCATTAAATTCCTAGCAGGGGTTACTGAGATTTAGCGTCCACAAGATTCCGTCTACAGACAGACAGACAGACAGACAGACAGACAGACAGACAGACAGACGGACAAGCTGAATCCAGTATAACCCCCCTAACACTTTGTGTTCGGGGGGTATAATTAAAGCATGTTAAGCAAAAAAAAAAAAATTCCACTTGCCAAACAAAATAATTTTTTTTTTTTTAATACTGGTTTAAATTTTATTCACCATAATACCAGCACATGTGTATACTAATATTTAGAAAATAAATAGATGTACTGAGGTAGAATTATACAAATGTTATATATTCTAAGGTGCTGTTTCAAAATCATTTACAGTTGAGGTAATAGGGTGGAACCCGGTGGGGGGGGGGGGGTGTGCACTCCCTATATATTGGTGAATACATATGTGCCGCCATTTTGACCATTATTTTTGGACATATGATGTAGAGTTTGTTTAATCCAGGGTTCAATCCCCTCTTGCCTAGGCACTCCAGGCTAGGAAAGAGATTATGCCATTGTGCAGACACAGATTTATTTAGATTAAATGGAGAGTTTTGACTCCTATATAATTTGTTTGAATGTAGAGTTTTGACCACCATATAATTTGTTTGAATGTAGAGTTTTGACCCTTGTATAATTTGTTTGAATGTAGAGTTTTGACCACCATATAATTTGTTTGAATGTAGAGTTTTGACCCCTGTATAATGTGTTTGAATGTAGTTTTGACCCTGTATAATGTGTTTGAATGTAGAGTTTTGACCACCATATAATTTGTTTGAATGTAGAGTTTTGACCACCATATAATTTGTTTGAATGTAGAGTTTTGACCCCTGTATAATGTGTTTGAATGTAGAGTTTTGACTCCTGTATAATTTGTTTGAATGTAGAGTTTTGACCCCTGTATAATTTGTTTGAATGTAGAGTTTTGACCCCTGTATAATGTGTTTGAATGTAGAGTTTTGACCCCTATATAATGTGTTTGAATGTAGTTTTGACTCCTATATAATTTGTTTGAATGTAGAGTTTTGACCCCTGTATAATTTGTTTGAATGTAGAGTTTTGACCCCTGTATAATGTGTTTGAATGTAGAGTTTTGACCCCTGTATAATTTGTTTGAATGTAGAGTTTTGACCCCTGTATAATTTGTTTGAATGTAGAGTTTTGACCCTTGTATAATTTGTTTGAATGTAGAGTTTAGACCCCTGTATAATGTGTTTGAATGTAGAGTTTTGACCACAATATAATTTGTTTGAATGTAGAGTTTTGACCCCTGTATAATGTGTTTGAATGTAGAGTTTTGACCACAATATAATTTGTTTGAATGTACAGTTTTGACCACCATATAATTTGTTTGAATGTAGAGTTTTGACCCCTGTATAATATGTTTGAATGTAGAGTTTTGACCCCTGTATAATGTGTTTGAATGTAGAGTTTTGACCCCTGTATAATTTGTTTGAATGTAGAGTTTTGACCACCATATAATTTGTTTGAATGTAGAGTTTTGACCACCATATAATTTGTTTGAATGTAGAGTTTTGACCACCATATAATTTGTTTGAATGTAGAGTTTTGACCCCTGTACGAGGGGTTATCCAGAAGTTCGTGGACAAATTTCATAATATGAACATGACATGTCTGATTTATTTGAAGTTTTACATGTATTATATTTAATCTAACGGCACACTGTATGCAAAGTATGAAGAAAATATATATTCAAATAAAACAGTAACATGTATTTCAAATATGTCATGTAAGCCTATCTGCCGCAGGCCAGATTTACGTTACGTCGTTGCGACGTCAATTTATTTTACAAGTAATTTTCCTACTCTTACTCGTTGCTCCATTTATACTCATTTAGCAACTGGGGAACCCAGCGAGCACTTAAATGCATGCTATTTTTTCTTAATTATCGTGTGCACTGTATTGTAACCTATTCTTAGTTCGCAGCATAGTTCATGAATTGTATTACAGCAATCCTTATTATCACGTTAACGTGACATTGACGCGATTTTGACACAGGGCGACCACATATGTTATCATCCATTATTGTTTCTCGTTCCTCACTGTATCGTTTATGTTATCTGTAGACTACAAAATGCACTACAAATAACTTTCCCGGAGCTTGACTATGCATATTTATCGTCTGAATCAGTGTTTTGCTAATATTGACTTAAACTGTATTACTGCTCGTTGTTTTACCTTTTCATTAGATGCACTATTTGCATATGAACGCATCTACATTTTCAACAGAAGTTGATTTAAACTCCTAACACCTGCGTGCAATGCTGAAATGACATTGTCATGCAGATATTGATGCCGTGTCCTCAATAATATATGATTTACCGCGATTGTTACGGGAAAATGATTGTTATTATTCACATATTTGTCTGTCGAATTGTTCAACATTTTGAGCTGCGGCACTTATCATGTATGTATGTTGCTATGGATACCAAAACATTATTACTGACATAAGAAATAAACTAAAACACCGTACATCGATGACAAATACACAATACTTAAGTTGTGAAAAAATATAGCTATGCACTTGCATCAATATAGATTTTATTAAATTTGTCCACAAACTTCTGGATAACCCCTCGTATAATGTGTTTGAATGTAGAGTTTTGACCCCTGTATAATGTGTTTGAATGTAGAGTTTTGACCCCTGTATAATTTGTTTGAATGTAGAGTTTTGACCCCTATATAATTACATACACATGAATACTGAATGGTCTTTTTTTCTAGCAATCATAGGGACTTTTTATCTGACAATCTTGATGACCTTTTTTCAGGCATTTCTGGTTGTCGAAAAAATAAGTCACTGAAATTCCAGAAAAACAAGAGGCCCAAGAGGGCCTGAATCGCTCTACTTGCAACAAACGGACAGACCCTTGGGACCTGACTTCAACAAACCTTTTAGGAGACCCCCATGAAATGCTACATGTAAAATATCTAAGGTCTATAGGCCTTTAACTTTCAGAGAAATGTTTATTTCAGTTTTACTTAAGATATGTTTATAAGCCCTGTGGCAGAGGCATTTGTGGTTGAATCAGGCTGGTTCAAGAACTTGTCCGAGATTATTGTGGTTATATAACTGCTGTGCAAGATTGGTTAAGATTCAATGAAAATTTACCATGACATAAGCTTATAAGTCACAAGGATTGCCACTGGGATTGCAAGGTAAGTAGGTTGATGACCTATAACCTACTTTTCTGACAATACCAGTGACCTTTTTTTCTGTTAATGCTGGTGACTTATATTTTTTGGCAAATCCAAGTGACTTGTTTTTATTTTTTCTGGCAATGCCAACGACTTGTTTTATTTTTCTGGATATCATGATGACCTATTTTTCTGTCTATCCTGGCGACTTCTTTTTCTGGCAATCTTGATAACCTCATTTTCTGACAATCCCAGCAACTTATTTTTCTGGCTATCACCTTGACTTTTTTTTCTGGCAGTCTTGATAACCTATTATTCTGGCTATCCCGTGACTTCCTTTTCTAGCAATCTTGATAACCTAATTTTCTGGCAATCCCAGCGACTTATTTTTCTGTCCATCTTGATAACTTAATTTTAGTGACTACTTTTTCTGGAAATCCTGATAAACTATTTTTCTGGCAATCCCAGCTACTTATTTTTTTGGCAATCTTGATAACCTTTTTTTCTTGCGATCCCAGTGACATCTTTTTCTGGCAATCTTGATTACATAATTTTCTGGCAATCCCAGTGACATTATTTTTAAGCAGGTTAAAAACCCAGGTATCAACATGGAAGTCAGAACAGTTTGTCTTTGTCGGGTGAAAAAAAGTTTAAAATTCCTTTCTTCTATATCTTTAGTATTTTATATCTTTTCCTAGTACATATATCTAATAAAGCTATAGCCATTATATATTTTTCTTTATATGTACACCTGATTTGTTTTATAAATGAGTTACTTTATCAAACACATGGTTATATCTGATATTATTATTTTCTCAAATTCTATTCTATCCCTCTTTCTTTGCGCACCGTTGAGTAATTATCAAGTTTGATAGATCAATGTAGATGTTCCATATTTTTGAGATAAGATTACCGTAAAATGTCTGATGAATCTCACAGTATAAAAGATCTTATGTTACGCCAGCAATTAATAATCCAATAACCACGGCGGACGTGCAGATACCTGTAGAGTTGACTTGACATCTGTCAATCAAAAGCAACTTAATTGTTGACACATAACCCTATTGGTCTATTGGTCACGCACCCAAAACCAATCGGACGCAAAATAAATAAATTTTGGCTGCAATATTTCAAGGAAAATATACACAACTTTGATCCTAATTTAAAAACAAAATTTTAATCATAAAGTTACTTTTTACTATGAACGTAAAGACAACTTCATATTCTTTCAGTTGGTACCAAAATTGTACATTTATAAAGCATAATAAATAAGTTATTACAGGTTCCGTGGGTTCCGGGTTTTATAATAATGAATTTTGGCTGCAATATTTCAGTGAAAATATACCTAACTTTGATCCTAATTTAAAAACAAAATTCTTATCATAAAGTTATTTTTTCCCTATGTACATAAAGACAACTTCATACTCTTTCAGTTGGTACCAAAATCATGAATTTATGTTGCATAATAAGTAAGTTACAAAGAGTTCCGTGGGTTCCGGAGTTTATAATATTGAATTTTGGCTGCAATATTTCAATGAAAATTTACCCAACTTTGATCCTAATTTAAAAACAAAACTCTAATCATAAAGTTATTTTTTTCCTATGAACATAAAGACAACTTCATACTCTTTCAGTTGGTACCAAAATTATGAATTTATGTTGCATAATAAGTAAGTTACAAAGGGTTCCGTGACTTCTGTGTTTTCCTTATCAATATTTAGAAGGGTTCCAGGGAATAGACCTGCCCAACGAGGAGCTTGATACACCTATCACTGTAGCTGAAATATTACTTGCCACGAAGAGTTAAAATTTGGCAAATCTATTGGTATTGATTGTATATAAAATAAATATTGTATTGAAAGTATCGATATTATAGTACCATATTTGTGCGACATTTTTAATGCTATTTTAAACTTAGTGTATTTCCCTGAGCAGTGGACCGAGGGAATTATTATCCCGTTACACAAAAAGGGTGATAAGAATAATGTTAGTAATTATAGTGGCATAACATTATTAAGTTGTCTTTCTTAACTGTTTACTACCATTTTGAACAAACGAATTGAAATTTTTTGTGACAAACAGCATTTCTGATGCACAATTTGGATTTAGGAAAGGCAGATCTACAGTGGATGCCATGCTTGCTTTAATTTCTACTGTACAAAAATCATTTAAACAATAATAAACGTCTTTACGTAGTTTTATTGACCTAAAGAAGTGCTTTGACAGTATATACAGAAACACTTTATGGTTAAAACTGCACAAAAATGGCATACAGGGTAAAATCTTACGAGTTATTAAAAATATGTGAAGTCATGACGTTAAAAGTTATAACAATTTTTCAGACTGTTTTTAATATTTGATAGGTTTACATCAAGGAGAGGTAATCTCGCCTATTTTACTATCTCTATTCATGGAAGACTTAGAACTGTATTTGCAAAAAAAGGCTGATTCTGGATTATTGTTTGAAGACATAGTAATAATAGTATTGCTTTTTGCTGACAATATGGTAATTTCAGGCAAATCACCAGAAGAGATACAAAATAACTTAAACATTTTACATACATATTATAATATTTGGAGTTTGGAAGTAAATAGTTCTAAAACAAAAATTATGGTCTTTCGAAAACGCAGACGTCTAGTACATGGCGAGAATTAATCATATAATGGGCAAAACCTTGAGATTGTAGATGATTTTAATTACTTGGGTACCATTTTTAATTATACTGGTAATTTTTCATTGAATAACGAACATTTAGTAGGTAAAGCTCTAAAGGCTTTAAACGTTCTATTGATAAATTGTAAGAAAAAACATATAAAACCCAAAATTTTGTGTCAGTTATTTGATTTATTTGTTGGATCAATATTGTGTTATTCTTCTGAATTATGGGGTTTCACTAAGTCCAAGGAAATTGAACGTCTTCATTTAAAATTTTGTAAATGTCTTTTAAACCATATACAGTTGGGGTATACAGTGAACTTGGACGTTATCCGCTTTACATTACCCGATATAGTAGAATTATAAAGTATTGGTGTACAATTATTAATATCGACAATATCATTATACATAAATTATATCAACAAAGTGTAAATGATTGTGCAAAAGGATGTAAAAAATGGGTTTCCAATGTTAAGAAACTATTAAATGATTATTGGTTTTCTTACTTATTTACAGATGCTTCTTTTGATAAAAAAAAACATTTCCTTGTTTATTCAAAAAGCGTGTTAGTGATTTTTTTTATCCAAGAATGGTATGGCTCAGTTAACAATAGTCATGTTATAGAAGAGAAGAGTATAAATATTTCAAAAGTACAAACAATATTTAGATATTCTCCAAAACAATTTAAGATTGTTTGTTACTAGAATTAGATTATCAGCACATACTCTTAGAATTCAAACAGGTCGTTATGCAAGAAATCACATTCCAAGAAATGAGAGATATTATCTTTGTTTTAACACTACTGAGGTAGAAGATATATACCATTTTATTTTAAACATTTAATAGTTTATGTAAATATATTGAATATCTTTTATCTATTTTTGGAAACATTCATTTAATCAATGAAAGAAAATCTTTTAAATATTTAATAAATTTGTTCATCCTCTTATTTTTATGAATTTATGACTTAAAGTTTTTCATGCATTATTTCGATATTGATATTAAAAAAAAATATGAACTTACTTTAAATAGCGGTACAAATTATGTATTAATTAACAATATATTTTACGTGATATTATGTATTGTAAATATGTTATTATGACCGTGGATTTATGTACAAGTCTGCAATAAAATATCTGTTCTGTTCTGTTCTTATCATTTTGAAGGGATCTCATTGTTTAAAAGGGATCTGATCATTTAAAGGGTTTCTTAGTATTTAGGAGGGATCTTGTCATTTAGAAGGGATCTTGTCATCTAAAAGGGATCTTGTCATTTAGAAGGGATCTTGTCATTTAGAAGGGATCTTGTCATCTAGAAGGGAGCTTGTCATCAAGAAGGAATCTTGTCATTCAGAAGGGATTTTGTCATTTACAAGGTAACTTGTCATTCAGAAGGGATCTTGTCATTTAGAAGGGGTCTTGTCATCTAGAAGGGATCTTGTCATCTAGAAGGGATCTTGTCATCTAGAAGGGATCTTGGTATTTACAATTTGTAAATGTAAATATCTAATCCAGATTAACTCATGAAATGGTATATTTTCCTAAAATACAATCTTAAATTCATTTGGGTGACCATGAAAAATATTATGAAAGATTTTTACTTTACATTTATGACTGATTTTTATCATAATTTGTGTGTGAAATGTAACCTTTATCGATAGGGAGGTTTCTTGTTATGTAAGAAATATTTTGCCATTTAGAAGGGATATGCTTATAACAATATTCTGACTGAGAATGAAATAATGTAACCTGATCAAACCATGACTTTCCCAGTGTTGATATTGATTGACAGTCACTGTTTGCAAATGGACTCATTGATATGAACAGTTATCTATTAGAGTTAACAAGTCACCCTACCCTACTCTGGATCAACCCATGGCAGTAAAGTTGCAATAATCACACACAAACACAATAACTATTACTGCTTGTACAGGCAGATGGTAATTGTCTTATGTCACAGTTAATGAAACAGAATCATTATTTTGTCTCTGTTGTTCTTGTTTACTGTCTAGGTTTTTGTAGCATTATTCACACACAGGTACTGACAAGTCTTTGCGATCATCATTCACACTCCTTACTGTTCATTTTTTTTGCTTTAACCCTTTACTCCATAAGCATTTTCTTGGACTCTTCCAAATTGAAAGCATTAATTCACCACATATCAGCAATGGGTGAAATTTATGTTTATATTAACTGACAGAGTGGAAAACAGTGCAGGAAGTGTTCAGATTGCTCATACTCCTACATGCTCAAGCGTATACCGGCTAACTCAAGAGTTGAATGTGGAAAATAAAAAAAGGTTAAAATGCGAAAAGTGCAATATAAATGAAGCCTAAGTGGGTATAGGGTATCGGGCTCATGCTTGAGGAAATAGAAAACCCATATAGCTTCAGACAATTTCAATGACTTCACAGTCCATGTCAACGTTGCTTAAACTACTCATTTGCAGTTCTAGTAAAACAATCTCAGGAGACACTTCTAACCCCAGCAAGTATGAGGGGGACAACCTTCTCCTACACCCTCCCCTGGGCATATACTAAAAAAACATCTAGGAACGCCCCTGCAAGTTATGATATGATCTATTATTATTACTCTCATACAATTAAAGTGTTTCATTATTTTACATTATATCTAAATCTCATATTTTACACTAACAGATATTTTACACTAACAGAGCTATAACATTAAAGGGTCACATGGTAATTTTGATTAATTTTGAGAGACACTGTATAGTATTTCCGGAAAATGATATGTCTGCATATCATGAATTTGTACTTTTAAACGAAACAAAAATTCAATATTTAAGAATTTTTTAAGCTTTCAGACTGAGTTTATGTCTAAATGTGAGAACATCAATTTCAACATTGCCAGGTGTCCCTTTAAGACTGAATTTATGCCTTAATATAAGATCATCAACTTAACATTGCTGGGTGTCCTTTTAAGACTGAATTTATGCATTTAAACATGAGAAGATGGATTTCAATATTGTCATGTGCCCCTTTAAGACTGAGTTTATGGATTAACATAGGAAAATTTACTTCAACAAAGTCATGTACTGTCCCTTTAAGGCTTAGTTAACACCTGACCATGAGAAAAATCATTTGCAGCATTGCCATGTGTCCCTTTAACAGTAAAAAAACAGCTGAAACTGAAACTGGTTAATAATTAACTGGAATGTAAATGAGGAAGTGTTCTCTTTAACACTATGATTTATTCCTGACTTGTTCTAGCTTTAAATCAGTCATTTAACATGCAGAATCATCTAATTTTAGACATATAGCAGCATGTTAGAAGCCCTGCTGTGGTCTTATAGTCTAAGGCATCATCTAGGGATCTGCTACTTCTCATGTAGGCTCTAAGTTGTGGGTTCCAGTCAAGCTTTATCCAAAAACTAAGTGTAAAGAAGTGACAAGACAGTAACAATTGCTCTACTAAGATTCATGTGTATTGTAACTGATACCCTGCTCTGATTCAGTGTTCAACATCATAAGCGGGGCATTAGTGTAGTGGAGTGGGTGTTAGCGCTCATGCCTGAGGTTGTGGGCTCAATCTTTGGCTAGACTTGATGCCTCACATAAAAAAAACACTCAGTAAGAGTTCTACATGGAAGACGAACTTGAGAGCCATTCTTAATAAGCTTTGAGCCTTCTTCAATCAAGCTAAAATAAATTAGGATAAACTAAACTTCTCGAGGAAGGACAGTGATTCTATACTCAGATTCATGCATACTGAACTCAGGTACATTCATAAATCATAAGTGAGTTGGAAACAACGTTATACCCAATTACATTAATTGCATATCATTGTTTTAAAAATGTAGATTCAGGATTTCAGATTTTGCTCAATTCTAAACAATAGGCAATGCATGATGGTGATTAATCAATTAATCCATAGATACGTATTTTCCCGCACCAATCACAGAAGGCCTTTGAAAACAGTGCAGGAAGAGTTCAGACAATCTGAATACTTCCTACACTGTTTTCCACTCTGTCAGTTAATATAAACATAATTCACCCAATAATTCAAAAGCCTTCTATATTAGAGGTGTCCAAAGGCTTCTATATTAGAGGTGTCCAAAGGCATCTATATTAGAGGTGTCCAAAGACTTCTATATTAGAGGTGTCCAAAGGCTTCTATATTAGAGGTGTCCAAAGGCAGTCTATATTAGAGGTGTCCAAAGGCGTTTATATTAGAGGTGTCCTAAGGCTTTTATATTAGAGGTGTCCAAAGGTGTCTATATTAGAGGTGTCCAAAGGTGTCTATATTAGAGGTGTCCAAAGGCTTCTATAAGAGTTCAGACAATCTGAATACTTCCTACACTGTTTTCCACTCTGTCAGTTAATATAAACATAATTCACCCAATAATTCAAAAGCCTTCTATATTAGAGGTGTCCAAAGGCTTCTATATTAGAGGCCTCCAAAGCCTTCTTTATTAGAGGTGTCCAAAGGCGTCTATATTAGAGGTGTCCAAAGGTGTCTATATATGAAGTAAAGGGTTAATACATGGGGGGGGGGGGGGGGGGTTATGAAATAACTTTTTTTTATTTGTGGTAACAATAATTCAATTTTTAAAAAAAGACAAGTGGAGTTGTGTGTTGATCTGCCATGAATATGTATAGCATCTGTGAGCAAAATACTTCATTCACATATCACATATGCTTAGTACTTGCTTTACCCAGAAAGATTTCGAGCGTGATTTGTGTTAAAAGTTGTAAGAACATGTTTCACAATTGAGGTAAAATAAATAAGTTTAAAACAGATCTCAGAGGGGTTTAGGGAAGAGCTAGACCCTGGCCGTAACTCTCAAGATCTGCCTTATCACAATGCTTGAACAGTGTGCAATAACAGTCAACTAAACAAATACAATAAATTCATATAAATTTTTGCACATGTATGTAATAAGAATTAGTTTATTGAGGAGGACATTAATGTTGCATACCCATAAAACATATCTAGGTGGTACATGTCTGCACAGCTAGCGGCTCACTGTTGTACCCAATAATAAGCGTGTTACCGTGGCTGCCACGGCCTCAATAGAGGTAAATACAGCTTACCGTATGTAGTATTGGAAAACTTGAAGACTTTCCTCATTTTCATGATCACAATGTGTTGATCATATAACTTGAGGAGTGTACACTGGATAAAAAATATACAAGTAAGTTTTACTTGTAATTATTCCAAAAGTGGATTGTTTTGTGTGATTTTACTCCAAAAAATACCTTTAAGAAAAACAGAAAGAGTTATTTCTGAAATTATCTTAGGTAAAGTGAATAAGACATGTTCCATTCCTCACTGTTGAGTTTAAACACTGATTTTCCATAAATATGTTTGTTTTTTGTTTTTTGTGTAAATGTCTCATTTCATGGAAACAAATTGATAAAAAATATTTTTGAAATGATGATCTTAGGCCAGTTAAGAGCATGTCAAAGAAATGTAGTGACCATTATTTTATGTAACAGTAATGAAAGGTGAGCCAAATTAAAAAATAAAGTCAAACTTATCTCCTTAAGGTGGCGGCTTTATACTGATTGATTAAAACTAAAATTATAGATATGGTAAATAGGAAATGTGGCTGATTAAGATAAGTGGTTGCTTAATAGAGGTGACCGCTAACACAGGTTTGACTGTATACTTTTACCATAAAATTTCACCTGTTTAACATGTACATAAATTTAAATCATATAATGCCTGTGATGTTACATGTAGAAAAACAATTAAGATCAGCGATGCTAATCACCAACAATTCTTCAGAATGATCTTAGACTTGAACTCAAGAATAAATTCTGAAAAACATTCTTAGAAAACCATTTTTTGAGATCAAAATTTGAAAGCGTGTAGTGACACCTAATAGATAGTCAAAATAACTCAATTATTCTTTCATGGTAAATTACATATCTAAGGTTAAAATATCGATTTTTGAAGCTCAATTCTAAGAATATTCTCAAAACGGATTGGTGAATACATCCCCTGTAGTCAGTTTGGGATAACATGAGCATGTCAAAGAAGCATAGTAATCTATATTTAATGAAATTATTTCGCTGATTGTTACACTGCATGCCCTGACAAAGATCTGATCCAATTCCTGTATATAATTAATTGATGAGGACAATCAATTAGGCATGAGAAACAATATTTATTGTTACAGTATTGATATGTTAACTTACCGGATACTAATGCAGAAGTACTGTGGGTTTAGGAGGTCTGCCTCCATCAGTAACACTGAATGGGAAACATTACCGGTACTTAGGATGTTTGGCATTAAAGATGCAACACCTATAACTTTCTGCTCAGTATATAATGGCACAGAGAGGAATGTCCCATTCCAAGATAGTTGTTGATACCATCCTTGTAGTTTATCTTGTTTATGAGAAATTTGTTAATACACAGAATGGTATTTCATGTTTTATTCGTCAATGTTTTAGCATAACTTGACACTGGCCAATGAGTGACTTTATCACAGGCCACAATTTAGTATTTGGTCAACAAAATTAAAAATATTTACACTACAGAGACAAAAAACAGTATAAGTTATTGAATAGAATATCCATAATAATATGATGTTGGATGTAAGTGTGCAGTTTTAATGTTCAGATTGAATTAACTTTTTTCTTTAAATAACCAATTTGATGGTCTTCCAAAAAAAATGAATGCAATGTAATTTTAACAGAAAATGTTTTACTAGAACTTTTGAATAATTTTTTTAATGGTCTTTAATAGTACAGCATAATAATAAGGCAGATAAAACAATACATAAACATTTAGACAGATGCATGGACATCAATATTTAACAATTTAGACAGATACATGGACAACACTACTTAAAAATCTAGACAGAAAAATTGGACAACAAAACATAAAAATTTACACAGACATATAGACAATAGAACATAAAATTTAGACAGATACATGTACAACAATACTTAAAAATTTAGAAACAATTTCAACAATAATTATCGTTATAGACAATTGTAATTTAAATTTGAAAAGATACAAAAGTAATTAAAATGTAGACAGAGGCAATAATATCTAGAATTTAGTCAGATACAAAAATAATTAAAATGTAGACAGATGCAACAATATCTAAAATTTAGTCAGATACAAAAGTATTTAAAATGCAGACAGACGCAACAATAACTAAAATTTAGTCAGATACAAAAGTAATTAAAATGCAGACAGAGGCAACAATAACTAAAATTTAGTCAGATACAAAAGTAATTAAAATGCAGACAGAGGCAACAATAACTAGAATTTAGTCAGATACAAAAGTAATTAAAATGCAGACAGAGGCAACAATAACTAAAATTTAGTCAGATACAAAAGTAATTAAAATGCAGACAGAGGCAACAATAACTAGAATTTAGTCAGATACAAAAATAATTAAAATGCAGACAGAGGCAACAATAACTAAAATTTAGTCAGATACAAAAGTAATTAAAATGCAGACAGAGGCAACAATAACTAAAATTTAGTCAGATACAAAAGTAATTAAAATGCAGACAGAGGCAACAATAACTAGAATTTAGTCAGATACAAAAATAATTAAAATGCAGACAGACGCAACAATATCTAAAATTTAGTCAGATACAAAAGTAATTAAAATGCAGACAGAGGCAACAATATCTAGAATTTAGTCAGATACAAAAATAATTAAAATGTAGACGGATGCAATAATATCTAGAATTTAGTCAGATACAAAAATAATTAAAATGCAGACAGACGCAACAATATCTAAAATTTAGTCAGATACAAAAGTAATTAAAATGCAGACAGAGGCAACAATATCTAGAATTTAGTCAGATACAAAAATAATTAAAATGTAGACGGATGCAATAATATCTAGAATTTAGTCAGATACAAAAGTAATTAAAATGCAGACAGACGCAACAATATCTAGAATTTAGTCAGATACAAAAGTAATTAAAATGCAGACAGACGCAACAATAACTAAAATTTAGTCAGATACAAAAGTAATTAAAATGTAGACAGATGCAACAAAAACTAGAATTTAGTCAGATACAAAAATAATTAAAATGTAGACAGATGCAATAATATCTAGAATTTAGTCAGATACAAAAGTAATTAAAATGAAGACAGACCCAACAATACCTAGAATTTAGTCATATACAAAAGTAATTAAAATGAAGACAGACGCAACAAGAACTAGAATTTAGTCAGATACAATAGTAATTAAAATGTAGACAGATGCAACAATATCTAGAATTTAGTCAGATACAAAAATAATTAAAATGTAGACAGATGCAATAATATCTAGAATTTAGTCAGATACAAAAGTAATTAAAATGCAGACAGATGCAACAATATCTAAAATTTAGTCAGATACAAAAGTAATTAAAATGCAGACAGACGCAACAATAACTAAAATTTAGTCAGATACAAAAGTAATTAAAATGTAGACAGATGCAACAAGAACTAGAATTTAGTCAGATACAAAAATAATTAAAATGTAGACAGATGCAATAATATCTAGAATTTAGTCAGATACAAAAGTAATTAAAATGAAGACAGACCCAACAATACCTAGAATTTAGTCATATACAAAAGTAATTAAAATGAAGACAGACGCAACAAGAACTAGAATTTAGTCAGATACAATAGTAATTAAAATGCAGACAGACGCAACAATATCTAGAATTTAGTCAGATACAAAAGTAATTAAAATGCAGACAGACGCAACAAGAACTAGAATTTAGTCAGATACAATAGTAATTAAAATGCAGACAGACGCAACAATATCTAGAATTTAGTCAGATACAAAAGTAATTAAAATGCAGACAGACGCAACAATATCTAAAATTTAGTCAGATACAAAAGTAATTAAAATGCAGACAGATGCAACAATAACTTGAATTTAGTCAGATACAAAAGTAATTAAAATGAAGACAGATGCAACAAGAACTAGAATTTAGTCAGATACAAAAATAATTAAAATGTAGACAGATGCAACAATATCTTGAATTTAGTCAGATACAAAATTAGTTAAAATGTAGACAGATGCAATAATATCTAGAATTTATTCTGATACAAAAGTAATTAAAATGTAGACAGATGCAACAAGAACTAGAATTAAGTCAGATACAAAAATAATTAAAATGTAGACAGATGCAACAATATCTAGAATTTAGTCAGATACAAAAATAATTAAAATGTTAACAGATGCAACAATATCTAGAATTTAGTCAGATACAAAAATAATTAAAATCAAGACAGATGCATCAATAACTAGAAATTAATCAGATACAAAAATAATTTAATGTAAACAAATGAAACATTATAACTAGAATTTAATCAGATACACAAATAATTAAAATGTAGACAGATGAAACAAGAACTTGAATTAAGTCAAATACAAAAAAAATTAAAATGTAGGCAGATGCAACAATATATTGAATTTAGTCAGATAAAAAATTAACTTAAACGTAGACAGATGCTATAATATCTAGAATTTAGTCAGATACAAAAATAATTAAAATGTAAACAGATGCATCAATAATTAGAATTTATTCAGATACAAAAATAATTAAAATGTAGGCAGATAAAACAATATCTTGAATTTAGTCAGATACAAAAATAATTAAAATGTAGACAGATGCATCAATAACTAGAATTTAGTCAGATACAAAATAAAAGATTGAAACAGATACATTTGGACAACAATAATCGAAATGTAGTTGACCACAAAATAAAAGATTTAATCATGTACATATGAACAACAATAATTGAAATTTAAGCAGATACTTCACAGATGATCATTTTTTTGTGAGTCATATATCGATTGCCAAAGACTATCAAAGCAGAGAGAGCGATTTTATTTTATATTTATATTATCAAGTTATATTTTCTTGTTAACAAAAAAACAAAAAAAAACAACACACATTTCATACAATCCAATCAATTGTCAGAATATAATGCAGTAGTTGATGACAAATTCAAAGGATAGTACTTCAAAATGGTGCTGCAGTACCATTATATTATTGGCAAGCAAGAGTACACAAGCTCTATAGATAGACTCAGTCAGACGCTGACCTGTGCAGTACTGAATACCAATAAATTGTTTTGTTTGTTACCAAAATTCAGTAATATAATTAGAGTAAGAACTTCTGTTTCAGCATTATTTGAATAATGTATAACCACAGAGTTTATCAAGCCTGCCTGCTGCACTGCAGGGTACCAGATCAAAGGCAGTGTGTCAGTGTTGGGACATTTAGCTGTTATTAACTAGTTTACCCTGGCTACAGCTGTGTTCACATATAGCATTATTTATTCTGTTCAATCTTCAGTATATGATATTAAAGAGACATTCTCCATTTTCATTAAAGTTGTATATCTGCATGATACAAATTTCAAACTAAGCTACCACAAATTGAGTACAAACCTGTAGGGATGTGCTATTTTGAGAAGGGGCATAACTCTTGCAAATGGAGGAAACATAATATTTCGCAAATTCGGTGTAATACATGTAAAAATATACGACAAAAAATCTAACAAAAAATTTAATACCTGTATTTACTTAAAGTAGTTTGTGGCGTTCCTATCAGATTTATTGACATCTGGAGTAATTTATCAAATATATGTACAAAAATCTTGTTTTATTTTTTCAAAAATGATGGTTTCCAAGTGCTTTGTGGTTAAAACTACCACATGGTTTCAAACTGTCACAAGGTTTCAAACTGTCACATGACTTTTAAGTCCAGTGTGCTTTTAATGTTCCATGTAGATTCAATCTGTTAGATGCTTTCCAATGTCATTGTGGTTTCACACTATCAAATGGTTTCCAAGTATCATGTGGTTTCACACTATCAAATGGTTTCCAAGTACCATGTGGTTTCCCACTATCAAATGGTTTCCAAGTACCATGTGGTATCGCACTATCAAATGGTTTCCAGGTACCATTTGGTTTCGCGCTATCAAATGGTTTCCAAGTACCATATGGTTTTGCACTTTCAAATGGTTTCCAAGTACCCTGTTGTTTCGCTCTATCAAATGGTTTCCAAATAATATGTGGTTTCACACTGTCAAATGGTTTCGTAGTACCATGTGGTTTCACACTGTCAAATGGTTTCCAAGTACCATGTGGTTTCACACTGTCAAATGGTTTCCAAGTACCATGTGGTTTCACACTGTTAAATAGTTTCCAAGTACCATGTGGTTTCACACTGTCAAATGGTTTCCAAGTACCATGTGGTTTCGCACTATCAAATGGTTTCCAAGTTCCATGTGGTTTCACACTATCAAATGGTTTCCAAGTACCATGTGGTTTCACACTATCAAATGATTTCCAAGTACCATGTGGTTTCAAGCTGTCAAATTGTTTCCAAATTTCTAATATCATTTAACTTCTAAGTAATTTGTGGTTTTAAACTGTCAAATGGCTTCCAAGTACCTTGTGGTTTCAAGCTGTATAATGGTTTCCAAATTTCAAATATCATTTGACTTTAAGTATCTGGTGGTTTCAAGCTATAAAATGGATTCCAAGTACCTTGTGGTTTTAAACTATCAAATGGTTTTCACATACCTTGTGGTTTCAAACTGTCAAATCGTTTCCACCATACTGGGTGGTTTTAAACTATCAAATTGTTTCAAAGTACCTTGTGTTAGATGAACTATATTACATAACTAAGAACAAAACATTTGACTTACAGAATATTTTGACCATATCACACAGTCTTCATCAGCTTTGTACTGGATCATTCATGCATAGTACCACATACCAGTCCATTGTCACGGATGAATGACGGCAATTGCCATTTTAACATCCTTGCCTGGTTTCAGGCTGCCAAATAGTTTCCAAGTACCTTGTGGTTTCAGGCTGTCAAATGGTTTCCAAGTACTTTGTGGTTTCAGGCTGTCAAATGGTTTCCAAGTACTTTGTGTTTTCAGGCTGTTATAAAATGGTTTCCAAGTACTTTGTGTTTTCAGGCTGTTATAAAATGGTTTCCAAGTACTTTGTATTTTCAGGCTGTTATAAAATGGTTTCCAAGTACTTTGTGTTTTCAGGCTGTTATAAAATGGTTTCCAAGTACCTTGTGTTTTCAGGCTGTTATAAAATGGTTTCCAAGTACCTTGTGTTTTCAGGCTGTCAAATGATTTCCAAGTACTTTGTGGTTTCAAACTAGAAAATGGTTTCCAAGTACCTCATAGTTTCAACAGATGTCAAATGGTTTCAAAGTATATTGTGTTTTCAGGCTGTCAAGTGGTTTCCAAGTACCTTATGGTTTCTGAGTGAGGCTGCCAAATGGTTTCAAAGTACCACATAATTTCAAATCTCTTAGTTTTAAAGTCACATGAGTTCTTGCCACAGCCTTTTGCAGTGTAACAAAGTCACATGGTTTTTCTAGAAACAGTACTTGTGGTTTCAAACTGTCACATACGCAACCATTTGATGATCCTTATGACAGAATGGGACTGCGACTGCAGATCTCAAGTAGAAGGAATCTGGAAAAATCAAGAAAACTCATTTTGAACCAATTAGTTTTTTTTTTTGCAGTGGTTATAAACAACAAGTTTTACAAATATATCACAATAGACATGGTCTGTGTGTTCTCTGCATGCCTTTTGTGTGAAAACTGCTGTATTGTATATATAATGTACATGTTTGTGTGTACTTTATATGCGTCTGCAGGCAGAAGCTGCCATTGTTCATGTACCAAAATCAATGACCTTATCACTGTTATGGGATGTTACTCCGTCAATCATGACTACACAATATTGATAAAAATGCAACGCTCATTGTGTTTGATCATGTAACAGATTTTATTTATTGGCCAATCAGCTAACTTCCAGGTATGTAGCAACATTTTAATTAAAGTATGGAGTTTCATCATGTTACACATTTTATTTATTGGGTCAAACTTTAAGTGTGGTGCAATAACATAACAAAAGACTGCAAAATGTCACTAGAAGTTTCCTCACTAGGCGCTCAGCATTTAAAGGACAATATTTCTAATGGTACCAGAAGCTTCCTTGCTTGGCACCCTTCACCTAGAGAATAGTTCTAAGTCTGGATGGCCAAGTGTCAGTGAAATGTGACTGGGTGGGGTATCATACCATGTGTCTGTGGCATGAAGCTAGTGTTTGCAGCACTTAGAATGCTGTCTCAAGTAAACACCGTCGCAATACTGAAGAGTTGTTGAACACCATACAACAACAACCAACAATTTTTGGATTATTTTTCTATCATAGCGATAAAATTAGAATTTGTTTTGTAAAAGTTATTGATTGAATATTTAGTGTCGTTTTTATGCAATCAAGGGCTAGCAGGTGATTAGTTAACCTAATCAATGTTCCTGGGATCCTGGAAGGTTAACCAATACTCGAGCACACCCCATCTTCGCCAGTTACTGATAACTTTCCCACTTGAATTAGTGGTAAGATATGAATGGTAATGAAATGCAATGTCGTAATATCAACCATCACAAGGACTATGGCTGGGTTGGGATTCAAACTCACAACCCTTGGATTGATAGTCAAAGCGCTAATGACTGAGCTAATCTTGTCTAAGTTAACTTTAGTTGTGTGAAATAGTATGCCAATCAGCCATTTAATACAGCCATGTCCATTTCCAAAATAGAAACAAAATTAATATCTGCATATATACTGGGATAAATTAATATCATCTTTTTCATTATAGAGACAGGCCCAACCCAATTAGCTCATTTGGTAACACCACCGATTATCAATCCTGAAGCGGTCATGAGTTTGAATCTCCTGCCTGGCCAGTCTCCATGATGATTGATATACAACATTGTATTTCATTCGTCTCACCACTAATACAAATGAAAAAAAGTAATCAGTTATTTGCAGAGACGGGTGTTCTAATTTAATGTAACCTTCAAGAATCCCAGGAATGAGTTGTTAGGTTAACCCTTTACTACATAGATACACGTTTTCCCACATCAATCACAGAAAGCCTTTGAAAACAGTGCACGTTTTCCACTCTGTCAGTTAATATAAACAAAATTCACCCAATAATTCAAAAGCCTTCTATATAAGGCATTAATATGAAGTAAAGCAAGGGCGAATTCAGGGACTTGAGTATATTCTACTGTCGCCCAGTGTTTGGTCTTTTTTTTAAATTTTTTTTCCTTGTTGTTAAATCTTTATGTTTCGGGTAATTGTACGCGAAAAAGTTTGTTATGGTGGCACCATCAACGCAAGCAAAAATTAAAATAAAGCTAAATAGCTTTTTTTACATGTATATCATCATCTACAGAAAGTCAAACGCAGAAGAAAATGTATGTATATTTGTATGTCATGACATGTGTAAATGATTTTTAATGGACAGGACAGTCTGCTAAAACATGTATACAATTAAAATATCTACACTGCGTAGACCAAACTTTCAAAAGCACCGAGACAGAAACAACCAAACTGGTGGACAATTTGCGGCAAACAAATACTCAATACAACACTGAAATCTATGTTTCATCTATTTTCATTCAATGTTATATTAAAAAAAGATTTAGCCAGAAAAACAATAAGCCATCGGCCTGCTCCTAACAAGATAGTGATGTGCTATGATTTAGTCTAAGACTAATTCTAAGTGGTGCTTAGCATAAAAGGTAAGGAGTGCGCCTGTCAATCTAGAGTTCTAACGGTCAAGCCTGCCTAGCAACATTTTTTTTATTGTAAATAAGAATGTTTATAAAAAATTCAAGGTATACGTGTTATTATGTTTATCTTTATTTTAAAGAATTAAGTTATAAATGTAAATACATTCACTTAAGTATATTTGCCGCCCCCTCCCCCCCACCCTAACATCAATTCCTGGATCCGCACCTGCGCGCCCCCTCTAAACTGAAAACATGGATCTGCCCCTGTAAAGGGTAAACTCAGATTGTCTGTTAGCCCTGGATGGCATAAAAATGAAGTTACTAACAAAACATGTAGACTTTTCAGAGAGAGTGTTACTAGTTATTGGAACATTGCTATAATAATATTCCTTTAATTAACTAATAGTCATGGTACATTGAGCCTCTTGTGAAACTGAACTGTTCTGTAAACACCATAAGCTTCGTTATGTTGAACTACCAGAATGCCTTATCTACATATAAATGACATTAGAGATACAATGTTATTAGCATCTTGTTGAACTGAACCATTTTTACAATGATCATTAACTTCATTATGTTGAATAACTAGTGCTCCATGTAAAATTGCCTTATCTACATATAAATTACATCTGAGATACAATAGTTTCGAGTTTGACATTCAAGTTGTTGTTTAAAAAACTATTGGCTTATTTTATTGTTTTGTTGGTTGTTATTTATTATTTTGATCAATATTACTGCTGCAGAAGAAGTGGTTGTTTGTAAACTGTATGTGGGTCTCAAACGAACAGTTCATAAACCCCCACCCCCACACAACAAAAAAATCACATATTTTATTAAACACTATATTTCTACTAAAAAACATGTGTGCCTGTTCAGATTTTATGTTGTGCTCCTAAGAACATCCCCTCTAAACTGAAATCCTGGATCTGCCTCTGCAAACTTCATGTATGTGTATTAATTTTGGTTGGTGCACATGGCCTAGTGTTAGAACATCAGACTCAGGACTTGAGGGTTGAAGGTTTGATACCACTGGCATCACAGCCAAGTGCCACATGTCCATGAGAAAGACATTCTATCTCCATAATAATGCCAAGTACTCGTTCTACCCAGAAAAACTTCAATCATGATTGTCAGATGCACTATCGACTGAACTAAGCTTGGCAGTTTTAGTGGGGGATTTTGTTGTTGTATGGTGTCTACTTGAGACAGTATTCTAAACACTGTAACACTGGAGTATCATGCTGCAGACACCCAGTCACAATATACTGACACCGAGCTGACCAGACCTAGAACCTTCCTCTAAAGCTTCAAGTACCATTTATAAAGTCTTTGGCATGACCCGATCGGGGATCGAACCCACCACCTTCCGCATGCGAGCCAGGCACTCTACCACAACACCACCCTGCAGTCTTGGTGTCCAATAAGTAAGTTGTTTTTTAAATAACCTCGGATAAATAAAGTTAGAGCCAAGGTCAGACCACAGATTTTTTTCAATCTTGTAATAATAATATATAACAGCCAAATACTGCTATTCAAAACTTTTCTTGTATCAAGAAAAAAATGCTATTATAGAATTATTTTTAAAAGAGAAAAAAAGAATCTCATTATCATTAAGAAATAAAATCCAAACTGTTTGGTTTATATATGTATGTCAAATCCACCAAAACATGACATAATCGATATACAAATTGGAGTGGTAAACTTGAAACGAAATCCCCATTCTTAAAATAGACAGCTTTTAATTACTGCATTATGTCATTCGGATTCTTTTTAAGATGAAAGAATTTTACAGGTAAACCAGTATAAATGGCAGATCTACTCTTTAAAAAATAAACAACGTACGCTTCTAACCCCCATCCCCTAAAAAACAATATTTAAGTTATATTTCTATTGAAAAACATGTGTGGCTGTTCAGATGTTTTGTTGCGCTTCTTCTAAACTGAAATAATGGATCTGCCCCTGTGCAATAACCTTATCAAATTGAAATCAAAATGAAATAACGTGACCCATTAATACACCATAAAATATGTTGCTCTTTTAAACAGGATATATGTTTCAGTCTAGGCTAGGCATATCCCAAGCTATATATTATTTTGACATGTTTAAATAGATATCAGGCTTTAAAAAAAAAAAAATTTGACAATACAGGGTCAGGCATATATTGGCATGTTGTATTGGGGTAAATATTTTTAGCCAATTTTATTTTTTTAAAAATCCTGATATATTCCCTGTAAACAAACTTATTCATTTGTTTATTAAATCTGACTTGCATGAATTACTTGTTTATTTATAATCTAACAATTAAGAAACAAGTTTTTAAAACTTACACAAATCACACTCAATTGAAATCTTCCCTGCCTCAGGCCGGTACTGTCGTAACGTTGGGAAAAACAGTGGCTTGATCAAACAGACAACACATGTTCTGAATGGTGGATCAAACATAGGACCCGCTAATCTTCATCACACTCTGTACACCTTGAACTCTAAACTCATAAGTATCATCTGCAAGAGAACGAGCATCATTTTATATATAACAGCAAGAATTGATTAAGTCAATAACATGTTGATGTATATCACTTTGACTCGGGACTTGATGTTGACCCTGAAAGGTCGTAACCCAATTATCTTAGTTGAATAATTGCACAAAAACTAATATTTGTTGCAGGTGCATAATTTATACAGTCAAAAGGTGTGTCAGAATATTTTTCCTCTCATTTTTCAAAAATGCACATCCCAAATACATAATGTTTTTTAAGGGCATTAACCTTGACAGTTGACTAGATTCCATGTAAAGTCAGTACTCCTAGACAAATACCATACAACTGGATGAATAATCATGTCCTGCGACTGGGGCATGACATTTCTGTCTTGTAACACATAGAAAACTGTTTCTCAGGCAGATACCGACAGTGAATTGATTGATTGATTGATTGAATATTTAGCATTATTTCTATGCCATTGAGGGCTAACAGACGATCAGTTAACCTAACCACTGTTTCCGGGATCTTGGAAGGTTAACCAGTACTCGAGCACAACCCCATCTCAGAAACTAACTGATAACTTTCCCACTTGAATCAGTGGTGAGAGATGAATGACAATGATAGGCCATGTCATATATCAAACATCATGGAGATTGTGGCTGAGCGGGGATCTGAACTCATGACCCCTGGATTGACAGTCAGACGCTCTAATCGGGCCCAGCAACACCAACTGAAAAAATATTGAAAGCAACATATCAAACACCACACCATACAATTCACTGTATGCCTGTGCTTTTTCTATGCCAATTTTAATATTTAAAGTGTCAAAAGAGCGTATTATGCTGGCATAAGATTGTTTTTAGATCAGATAAAGAATGACATCAGTGTGCACAGAAAGATTTGTAACTCAATTGAATTTTGGTGATATCTGATTGGCTGTTGGCACTTATTCAATTATGGTTTAGTTTTGCCTTGATGTTTGTTTTTGTATTCCCCCCTGATGCAGGAATACTGCAGGATCGATGTTGGTTTTTACTATCACTGGTATGGGACAGTAATTGTTTGGAAATTAACAGATCATACTTGTCCCTTTGAAGTGTTCATTTGAAAGGAGAGATTGATTAGTATTATGCTGGTTTAACATAATTTCATCTGAAGTGACAGGCCGGGTATGCCCCTTTTGCAGGTAAACAGGGTTGTGTTCCTAAATTTTTGTCTGTACTGTTTTTGTACTGAGTCTGGTTCACAGTCAGTTTCTTTATATCTACAGGTTTCCAAGCTTCAAAGCCTTGGTCAACAGACTGTTTTTTTTTTTTTTAACATAGTCTTGATCCACAGACTGTTAAGTTTTCTGTATCTAGCCTTGATCCACATAGTGTTTAATACCTACTGTCCATATCTAATGTTGAGAGACGCTTTTGCCTTAAACTGTATTTGACTTATATGCATCATATAAATTGTAATATGTGTTTATATGGCATAAAATATGTTTAAATCTGTACCTTGATCTACAGGCTTATGTACCTAGATCTACAAGTATCTGTACCTTGATTTACAGGCATCTGTACCTAAATCTACAGGCATCAGTACCTAGATCAACAAGCATCTGTACCTAGATCTACAGGCATCTGTACCTAGATCTACAGACATCTGTACCTAGATCAACAAGCATCTGTACATAGATCTACAGGCATCTGTACCTAGATCTACAGGCATCTGTACCTAGATCTACAAGCATCTATATCTAGATCTACAGGAATTTGTACCTAGATATACAGACTTTGTACCTAGATCTACAAGTATATGTACCTAGATCTACAGGCATCTGTACCTAGATCTACAGGCATCCGAACCTAGATCTACAGCAATTTATACCTAGATCTACAGACATCTGTACCTAGATCTACAGGCATCTGAACCTAGATCTACAGCAATTTATACCTAGATCTACAGACATCTGTACATAGATCTCAAGTATCTGTATCTAGATCTACAAGTATCTGTGCTTAGATCCACAGGCATCTGTACATAGATCTACAGGCATCTGTACCTAGATCTACAGCAATTTGTATGTTGATCTACAGGCTTCTGTACCTAGATCTACATGCATCTGTACCAAGATCTACAGGCAGCTGTACCTAGATCTACAAGCAACTGTACCTTGATCTACAAGCATTTGTACTTAGATATGCAGGCTTTTGTACCTAGATCTACAAGTGTCTAAACCTAGATTTACAGGCATATGTACCTAGATCTACAGGTATCTGTACCTAGATCTACAGGTATATGTACCTAAATCTACAGGCATCTGTACCTAGATCTACAGGCACTTGTACCTAGATCTACAGGCTTCTGTAGCCAGGCGGGGATTCGAACTCACGACCCCTGGATTGATAGTCAAACACGTAACCGACTGAGCTAATCGGGCCCGGCTCTGTATGGGTGTAACCTGTACTGGGTGTAACCTGTATTGGGTATAACCTGTACTGGGTATAACCTGTGTTGGGTATAACCTGTACTGGGTATAACCTGTGTTGGGTATAACATGTACTGGGTATAACCTGTATTGGGTATAACCTGTACTGGGTGTAACCTGTACTGGGTATAACTTGTGTTGGGTATAACCTATACTGGGTATAATCTGTGTTGGGTATAACCTGTACTGGGTGTAACCTGTACTGGGTATAACCTGTACTGTGTGTAACCTGTACTGGGTGTAACCTGTACTTGGTGTAACATGTACTGGGTGTAACCTGTACTGGGTTTATTCTGTACTGGGTGTAACCTGTACTGGGTATAACCTGTACTGGGTGTAACCTGTACCTGGTGTAACCTGTACTGGGTATAACCTGTACTGGGTATAACCTGTACTGGGTGTATTCTGTACTGGGTGTAACCTGTACTGGGTATAACCTGTACTGGGTATAAACTGTACTGGTAGTAACCTGTACTGGGTATAACCTGTACTGGGTGTAACCTGTACTGGGTGTAACCTGTACTGGGTGTAACCTGTACTGGGTGTATTCTGTACTCGGTGTAACCTGTACTGGGTGTAACCTGTACTGGGTGTATTCTGTACTGGGTGTAACCTGTACTGGGAATAACCTGTACTGGGTGTAACCTGTACTGGGTATAACCTGTACTGGGTATAACCTGTACTGGGTGTATTCTGTACTGGGTGTAACCTGTACTGGGTGTACTGGGTATAACCTGTACTGGGTGTAACCTGTACTGGGTGTAACCTGTACTGGGTGTAACTTGTACTGGGTATAACCTGTACTGGGTGTAACCTGTACTGGGTGTAACCTGTACTGGGTGTAACCTGTACTGGGTATAACCTGTACTGGGTATAACCTGTACTGGGTGTAACCTGTACTGGGTGTAACCTGTACTGGGTATAACCTGTACTGGGTATAACCTGTACTGGGTGTAACCTGTACTGGGTATAACCTGTACTGGGTGTAACCTGTACTGGGTATAACCTGTGTTGGGTATAACCTGTACTGGGTATAATCTGTACTGGGTATAACCTGTACTAGGTGTAACCTGTACTGGGTATAACCTGTGTTGGGTATAACCTGTACTGGGTGTATTCTGTACTGGGTATAACCTGTACTGGGTGTAACCTGTACTGGGTATAACCTGTACTGGGTATAACCTGTACTGGGTGTAACCTGTACTGGGTGTAACCTGTACTGGGTATAACCTGTCCTGGGTGTTTTCTGTACTGGGTGTAACCTGTACTGGGTATAACCTGTGTTGGGTATAACCTGTACTGGGTGTAACCTGTACTGGGTGTAACCTGTATTGGTGTAACCTGTATTGGGTATAACCTGTACTGGGTGTAACCTGTACTGGGTGTAACCTGTACTGGGTGTAATCTGTACTGGGTATAACCTGTGTTGGGTATAACCTGTACTGGGTGTAACCTGTACTGGGTGTAACCTGTACTGGGTGTAACCTGTACTGGGTATAACCTGTCCTGGGTGTTTTCTGTACTGGGTGTAACCTGTACTGGGTATAACCTGTGTTGGGTATAACCTGTACTGGGTGTAACCTGTACTGGGTGTAACCTGTATTGGGTGTAACCTGTATTGGGTATAACCTGTACTGGGTGTAACCTGTACTGGGTGTAACCTGTACTGGGTGTAACCTGTACTGGGTGTAACCTGTACTGGGTGTAACCTGTATTGGGTATAACCTGTACTGGATGATCACTTTGAGCTTCCATCAAATCTACCTTTTGCACTGTATAACAACCCACTTGTATGTTTTTGTGGTTGAAGACCATAGGGTTGTCCATGCTCAATTCAAAATATATTATAAATAAATTGGATTTCAAATACCATAGTAAATCATTTCTTCTCCTGGCCTATACTTGACATTAGAAAATAAAATATCAATAACATATTGATCTTTGAACAACAGACTTATGGTATCCATTAACAAATCCAGAAGAAATTCACAAATGTTCAGAATAAAATTCAATGGTCAGGTTATGTTAGTAGCTTGTGTTATTGATAATATTGGAAGATTGAAAGACTCCCAGTTAGTTGCCATGTCTCATTAAAAAAAGAAAACCAACTTTTAATTTAAAAAAAAACTGTGCTTCTTTAAAAACATGCATAAAAGTGCAAATTCAACTTCAGTGTCTGACAACAGTTCAGGACTAATAACTGTTACATGTTAAAATTTGGAATTGTGGAGAATTTTAAACACAGATCCAAGTGTTCACTATTCATTGCTGCATAAAAGAAGAAGATAGTCTGGAAGACTGCTATGTCACTCAGTGAACACAACTGGAACATTTACAGGAGGAAAAACTTAGCATACATTTTTTTTCTATCAGATTTTTCATGGATTTACGACTTACCTAAAGAGTTTATTACTGTAAACTGTGTCTAGATGGCAACATTTTATATGTTTTATAAGTGTATAAAATGTGTCTTTTTATTTTAACCATTTAGTCAATTAATTCTCAACAAAAGTGTGTCTGTATTTATACCACAGGCATAAAATTATAAGCTTAAAAGAAACTGGAAGAGACTATCATAACAGACTTCAAAGAAAACTAAACAGCACATAAGGACATAAAGTTCAATGTTTTGGGTTCAAACATAGATTTTTTTTTTTAAAAAAAAACAAAACTTTAACAAGTATAGTGTTTTACAAGTGAAAACAAATTCAAGTTAAAACTTTGTTTGTAAAGTGAAAATACAACAGTTGAAATACAACAACAGACTTGTGAAATAAAATAAAAAAAAGTGTTAAAAAACAACAACAACAGGGTAACATAACTACAGGCTTGTAAAATATAACAATCTGTTAAAATATAACAAACATTTAAAATGTGACAGAGAAGCATAAAATAATTAATTAATTGATTTATAATAGTCCCAAGTACTAAACATCATTTATAAGCCTTAAAATTGGAATATTATATATTTGCCGAATATTAAAGTTCAAGTTGAAAAACCGTATTCTTGAGACAGGAACAGTAAAAACATGAGTCTGATTGGTGCAGTTCAGTGAAAGTTGATGTAATTATCATGTGGCTACATAATAAAGCATGAGAAGTTGGCAGTGCTAGATAGAAGATTCCATATGTCATACCATATTATTGGAATGAAGTGAAAACTGTGCCATTCATGAACTGAGACATATCTCATATCTCTCCTACTAGTTTTATTACAGGAAGATGTTACAGTGGATATATTTTTAATCAACAACTCGTGCTTGAAGCTAATAGTGCATGCTACTGTGTTACATAAGTGAAAATATTTCATGAGAATACGATATGAGTTAAACATGGTTTTCTGAAACAGGAACTACCAATTGTTTTTTTGCAATGGTTTAAATTGGTAATTATTATTGTTTGTTAATTGTGAGTTGATTTAATTAGTGGTTAGATAAAAATGCTGTCAATTATGATTCATATATATTATATCTGGATTTAAACTTGAGATTTTGGAAATTGTGGTGAAAAATCATCAAAAGAAAATATTTTTATCTTGTTCAATGTGAATGCAAAGGAATAATAGATGAAAAACTAAACAGCGCAGTCATTTGATGAATGAAACGTACACATGTGAGTATAATTTTATGTTTTAGCTGAGGTATTATTTAATTGCATTTCAGTATTTTTTGGGAGTGCAGTGAGACAGAAAGAGTGAAAGGGGAATGTGGATTATCTTAGTTGAATAATTGCACAAAAACTAATATTTGTTGCAGGTGCATAATTTATACAGTCAAAAGGTGTGTCAGAATATTTTTCCTCTCATTTTTCAAAAATGCACATCCCAAATACATAATGTTTTTTAAGGGCATTAACCTTGACAGTTGACTAGATTCCATGTAAAGTCAGTACTCCTAGACAAATACCATACAACTGGATGAATAATCATGTCCTGCGACTGGGGCATGACATTTCTGTCTTGTAACACATAGAAAACTGTTTCTCAGGCAGATACCGACAGTGAATTGATTGATTGATTGATTGAATATTTAGCATTATTTCTATGCCATTGAGGGCTAACAGACGATCAGTTAACCTAACCACTGTTTTCCGGGATCTTGGAAGGTTAACCAGTACTCGAGCACAACCCCATCTCAGAAACTAACTGATAACTTTCCCACTTGAATCAGTGGTGAGAGATGAATGACAATGATAGGCCATGTCATATATCAAACATCATGGAGATTGTGGCTGAGCGGGGATCTGAACTCATGACCCCTGGATTGACAGTCAGACGCTCTAATCGGGCCCAGCAACACCAACTGAAAAAATATTGAAAGCAACATATCAAACACCACACCATACAATTCACTGTATGCCTGTGCTTTTTCTATGCCAATTTTAATATTTAAAGTGTCAAAAGAGCGTATTATGCTGGCATAAGATTGTTTTAGATCAGATAAAGAATGACATCAGTGTGCACAGAAAGATTTGTAACTCAATTGAATTTTGGTGATATCTGATTGGCTGTTGGCACTTATTCAATTATGGTTTAGTTTTGCCTTGATGTTTGTTTTTGTATTCCCCCCTGATGCAGGAATACTGCAGGATCGATGTTGGTTTTTACTATCACTGGTATGGGACAGTAATTGTTTGGAAATTAACAGATCATACTTGTCCCTTTGAAGTGTTCATTTGAAAGGAGAGATTGATTAGTATTATGCTGGTTTAACATAATTTCATCTGAAGTGACAGGCCGGGTATGCCCCTTTTGCAGGTAAACAGGGTTGTGTTCCTAAATTTTTGTCTGTACTGTTTTTGTACTGAGTCTGGTTCACAGTCAGTTTCTTTATATCTACAGGTTTCCAAGCTTCAAAGCCTTGGTCAACAGACTGTTTTTTTTTTTTTAACATAGTCTTGATCCACAGACTGTTAAGTTTTCTGTATCTAGCCTTGATCCACATAGTGTTTAATACCTACTGTCCATATCTAATGTTGAGAGACGCTTTTGCCTTAAACTGTATTTGACTTATATGCATCATATAAATTGTAATATGTGTTTATATGGCATAAAATATGTTTAAATCTGTACCTTGATCTACAGGCTTATGTACCTAGATCTACAAGTATCTGTACCTTGATTTACAGGCATCTGTACCTAAATCTACAGGCATCAGTACCTAGATCAACAAGCATCTGTACCTAGATCTACAGGCATCTGTACCTAGATCTACAGACATCTGTACCTAGATCAACAAGCATCTGTACATAGATCTACAGGCATCTGTACCTAGATCTACAGGCATCTGTACCTAGATCTACAAGCATCTATATCTAGATCTACAGGAATTTGTACCTAGATATACAGACTTTGTACCTAGATCTACAAGTATATGTACCTAGATCTACAGGCATCTGTACCTAGATCTACAGGCATCCGAACCTAGATCTACAGCAATTTATACCTAGATCTACAGACATCTGTACCTAGATCTACAGGCATCTGAACCTAGATCTACAGCAATTTATACCTAGATCTACAGACATCTGTACATAGATCTCAAGTATCTGTATCTAGATCTACAAGTATCTGTGCTTAGATCCACAGGCATCTGTACATAGATCTACAGGCATCTGTACCTAGATCTACAGCAATTTGTATGTTGATCTACAGGCTTCTGTACCTAGATCTACATGCATCTGTACCAAGATCTACAGGCAGCTGTACCTAGATCTACAAGCAACTGTACCTTGATCTACAAGCATTTGTACTTAGATATGCAGGCTTTTGTACCTAGATCTACAAGTGTCTAAACCTAGATTTACAGGCATATGTACCTAGATCTACAGGTATCTGTACCTAGATCTACAGGTATATGTACCTAAATCTACAGGCATCTGTACCTAGATCTACAGGCACTTGTACCTAGATCTACAGGCTTCTGTAGCCAGGCGGGGATTCGAACTCACGACCCCTGGATTGATAGTCAAACACGTAACCGACTGAGCTAATCGGGCCCGGCTCTGTATGGGTGTAACCTGTACTGGGTGTAACCTGTATTGGGTATAACCTGTACTGGGTATAACCTGTGTTGGGTATAACCTGTACTGGGTATAACCTGTGTTGGGTATAACATGTACTGGGTATAACCTGTATTGGGTATAACCTGTACTGGGTGTAACCTGTACTGGGTATAACTTGTGTTGGGTATAACCTATACTGGGTATAATCTGTGTTGGGTATAACCTGTACTGGGTGTAACCTGTACTGGGTATAACCTGTACTGTGTGTAACCTGTACTGGGTGTAACCTGTACTTGGTGTAACATGTACTGGGTGTAACCTGTACTGGGTTTATTCTGTACTGGGTGTAACCTGTACTGGGTATAACCTGTACTGGGTGTAACCTGTACCTGGTGTAACCTGTACTGGGTATAACCTGTACTGGGTATAACCTGTACTGGGTGTATTCTGTACTGGGTGTAACCTGTACTGGGTATAACCTGTACTGGGTATAAACTGTACTGGTAGTAACCTGTACTGGGTATAACCTGTACTGGGTGTAACCTGTACTGGGTGTAACCTGTACTGGGTGTAACCTGTACTGGGTGTATTCTGTACTCGGTGTAACCTGTACTGGGTGTAACCTGTACTGGGTGTATTCTGTACTGGGTGTAACCTGTACTGGGAATAACCTGTACTGGGTGTAACCTGTACTGGGTATAACCTGTACTGGGTATAACCTGTACTGGGTGTATTCTGTACTGGGTGTAACCTGTACTGGGTGTACTGGGTATAACCTGTACTGGGTGTAACCTGTACTGGGTGTAACCTGTACTGGGTGTAACTTGTACTGGGTATAACCTGTACTGGGTGTAACCTGTACTGGGTGTAACCTGTACTGGGTGTAACCTGTACTGGGTATAACCTGTACTGGGTATAACCTGTACTGGGTGTAACCTGTACTGGGTGTAACCTGTACTGGGTATAACCTGTACTGGGTATAACCTGTACTGGGTGTAACCTGTACTGGGTATAACCTGTACTGGGTGTAACCTGTACTGGGTATAACCTGTGTTGGGTATAACCTGTACTGGGTATAATCTGTACTGGGTATAACCTGTACTAGGTGTAACCTGTACTGGGTATAACCTGTGTTGGGTATAACCTGTACTGGGTGTATTCTGTACTGGGTATAACCTGTACTGGGTGTAACCTGTACTGGGTATAACCTGTACTGGGTATAACCTGTACTGGGTGTAACCTGTACTGGGTGTAACCTGTACTGGGTATAACCTGTCCTGGGTGTTTTCTGTACTGGGTGTAACCTGTACTGGGTATAACCTGTGTTGGGTATAACCTGTACTGGGTGTAACCTGTACTGGGTGTAACCTGTATTGGGTGTAACCTGTATTGGGTATAACCTGTACTGGGTGTAACCTGTACTGGGTGTAACCTGTACTGGGTGTAATCTGTACTGGGTATAACCTGTGTTGGGTATAACCTGTACTGGGTGTAACCTGTACTGGGTGTAACCTGTACTGGGTGTAACCTGTACTGGGTATAACCTGTCCTGGGTGTTTTCTGTACTGGGTGTAACCTGTACTGGGTATAACCTGTGTTGGGTATAACCTGTACTGGGTGTAACCTGTACTGGGTGTAACCTGTATTGGGTGTAACCTGTATTGGGTATAACCTGTACTGGGTGTAACCTGTACTGGGTGTAACCTGTACTGGGTGTAACCTGTACTGGGTGTAACCTGTACTGGGTGTAACCTGTATTGGGTATAACCTGTACTGGATGATCACTTTGAGCTTCCATCAAATCTACCTTTTGCACTGTATAACAACCCACTTGTATGTTTTTGTGGTTGAAGACCATAGGGTTGTCCATGCTCAATTCAAAATATATTATAAATAAATTGGATTTCAAATACCATAGTAAATCATTTCTTCTCCTGGCCTATACTTGACATTAGAAAATAAAATATCAATAACATATTGATCTTTGAACAACAGACTTATGGTATCCATTAACAAATCCAGAAGAAATTCACAAATGTTCAGAATAAAATTCAATGGTCAGGTTATGTTAGTAGCTTGTGTTATTGATAATATTGGAAGATTGAAAGACTCCCAGTTAGTTGCCATGTCTCATTAAAAAAAGAAAACCAACTTTTAATTTAAAAAAAAACTGTGCTTCTTTAAAAACATGCATAAAAGTGCAAATTCAACTTCAGTGTCTGACAACAGTTCAGGACTAATAACTGTTACATGTTAAAATTTGGAATTGTGGAGAATTTTAAACACAGATCCAAGTGTTCACTATTCATTGCTGCATAAAAGAAGAAGATAGTCTGGAAGACTGCTATGTCACTCAGTGAACACAACTGGAACATTTACAGGAGGAAAAACTTAGCATACATTTTTTTTCTATCAGATTTTTCATGGATTTACGACTTACCTAAAGAGTTTATTACTGTAAACTGTGTCTAGATGGCAACATTTTATATGTTTTATAAGTGTATAAAATGTGTCTTTTTATTTTAACCATTTAGTCAATTAATTCTCAACAAAAGTGTGTCTGTATTTATACCACAGGCATAAAATTATAAGCTTAAAAGAAACTGGAAGAGACTATCATAACAGACTTCAAAGAAAACTAAACAGCACATAAGGACATAAAGTTCAATGTTTTGGGTTCAAACATAGATTTTTTTTTTTAAAAAAAACAAAACTTTAACAAGTATAGTGTTTTACAAGTGAAAACAAATTCAAGTTAAAACTTTGTTTGTAAAGTGAAATACAACAGTTGAAATACAACAACAGACTTGTGAAATAAAATAAAAAAAAGTGTTAAAAAACAACAACAACAGGGTAACATAACTACAGGCTTGTAAAATATAACAATCTGTTAAAATATAACAAACATTTAAAATGTGACAGAGAAGCATAAAATAATTAATTAATTGATTTATAATAGTCCCAAGTACTAAACATCATTTATAAGCCTTAAAATTGGAATATTATATATTTGCCGAATATTAAAGTTCAAGTTGAAAAACCGTATTCTTGAGACAGGAACAGTAAAAACATGAGTCTGATTGGTGCAGTTCAGTGAAAGTTGATGTAATTATCATGTGGCTACATAATAAAGCATGAGAAGTTGGCAGTGCTAGATAGAAGATTCCATATGTCATACCATATTATTGGAATGAAGTGAAAACTGTGCCATTCATGAACTGAGACATATCTCATATCTCTCCTACTAGTTTTATTACAGGAAGATGTTACAGTGGATATATTTTTAATCAACAACTCGTGCTTGAAGCTAATAGTGCATGCTACTGTGTTACATAAGTGAAAATATTTCATGAGAATACGATATGAGTTAAACATGGTTTTCTGAAACAGGAACTACCAATTGTTTTTTTTGCAATGGTTTAAATTGGTAATTATTATTGTTTGTTAATTGTGAGTTGATTTAATTAGTGGTTAGATAAAAATGCTGTCAATTATGATTCATATATATTATATCTGGATTTAAACTTGAGATTTTGGAAATTGTGGTGAAAAATCATCAAAAGAAAATATTTTTATCTTGTTCAATGTGAATGCAAAGGAATAATAGATGAAAAACTAAACAGCGCAGTCATTTGATGAATGAAACGTACACATGTGAGTATAATTTTATGTTTTAGCTGAGGTATTATTTATTGCATTTCAGTATTTTTTGGGAGTGCAGTGAGACAGAAAGAGTGAAAGGGGAATGTGGACTGGATGTGTTTGGTTTTGGGGGAGGATGGTGTAGAAAATAATTATATTCACCAGTCTCAAAATATCAGATACAATACAATTGTGTGACTTAAAAGACCATTTTGAAGACTGAGATAAGAGAGTGGGTGACATCATGAGACAACTTTCAATGATTCCCTGAAAAGGGATTAGCTAAAGCAAAACAAGAGAATTCCGTGGTATTAAATGTCTTACCAATTAATGTTTTATCACAAAGTGAGGCTATCATGACTACAATATCCGCTGGTCTGATTATCTACTGATGACTGAACCAGTCGTGCTTAACATCATGTACATACTCAGGACTGGCTAAACTTCATTTGTTCAAAAGAGTTATATAATAATTACATTATCAGAATTATAAAATGCCAAACAATGACTCACAATGTTGGTATAATTATATTCTTAGATTAATTCAGAAGATTCTCTCTTCCATTTCATGATTTCGTGCTTACTCTCTTGCGACCTGGTTCTTTGATAGAGATGCAAAACACAATACAGTCACTGTGAGGAATATCTCCCTTTGTAAATCCAATAATTCCATAGACCAAATTATCATCCGAAATGGAGTATTAGGACTGCCAGATATTCACAAACCAATATTACGATCTATATTTAGCAGTATGTTATTGGGATTACGGTCAAGACAAAAGGTCCAATGAGAAGAGATATTCAATTTCCAATGTTTTTTGTCTAGTCATTACATAACGGTATCCCATTATTTGGCAGCATATTTATTGTGCCTGAACAAAGTCTGACCCCCACACCTCACCTCCAATCCCATGATAAATGTGGCTCCACGGAACCCCACCAATTTTTATGACAAACAAAATGATAACCACTTTGAAAGGTAGAAATGGGATTTCTCACATTAAGCTCATTAAGAGCTGTCCAAGATGCTGTCATAAAATCACTCGGCTCTATGCGCTGCTGAGGTCATGTGTTTGAGCTATGCCCAGCTATGAGAGGAAATTTGCCAGACCGTGGTTCATATCAGACAAATATGATCAGATATAAATAAAAGTTAATGGGGATTTGTGCCATTTTCAACACAGTTCAGGTATATCCAATTTTATTGGTGGAGGAAGACATCAGAATGAATCTGAGTAGAACCACCGTCCTTCCGCAAGTAACTGGCAAACTTTTCAACAAAGTAAAAAATAATCTTCAGCTATTACCCATTGTGATAAATGATTGATTATGTTATTACACAGAAAACTTGCAGCTTCAAACTGTTTGAAGTACAATTGCTTCGGTATGTTAAGATGGGGATACTAAAAGTTGCTAATGGTTACTCCAGATACTCTTATATTGTTACTGCTTTTGTGTTCATATCAATTTGTAATGACATTAGCATCTACACGTAGCCTTTTTAGAGACCATGTGTCAGAAATTAAATTGCAATAAATATCCTTGTTCAATATTTGAAATTTAAGCATCATTTTTATGCCATTGTGGGCTTACAGACAATCAGTTAATATTTTTTGAGATCCTGGAAGGATAATCAGTATTCAAGCATACTCATCTCAGCAAGTAACAGATAACTTACCTGCTTGAATCAGTGATGAGAAGAGAATAGCAATGAGACGTAATTTTATTATCAATCATCATGGAGATCGGTGGCCAGGTAGGGATTTGAACTTTTTTTGAATTTTTGAAAATGTAACAGTAATTTGCCAAAATGGTGCATTATAAACCTTTCGATCTCTACACGATTTTCTTTCATTTCAAACCTAATATGACATTTCCATTTTGATATCTGATAATAAGTATAAATAAAGAATAAAACTGCACCGCTTGATTCTATTTGGAAACTATAGTATTGTATTTGAGTGTTTTAAAGTCAGTGTCAGTTTTTATTTACAAATTATAATAAATGGTTGTCAACTATTGTGTTTTAATTCCCTCATTATTTGCAAGTAGTAAGATATGTTCTTGACTGACGTGACGTCACTGATGACACCCCATTGGAAAATAATTTTTTTACTTAGCAGTTGAATATAAACTCTATAATTTTACATTATATGTATTAGAAAAAGCAACATCTGTAAAGCTACATGAAAAAAGTAAAAAGCATAATCAGATAAAAAAACAAAATTGACTTTTTTATTTGTTAGTTTATGTTCATCATTCATTCCTAGTTTCAGTCATTTGGATTATTTCATTAGAAATCTTGTCCGCACAAATCCTCCTAAATTTGTAACCAGATTTTAATGGAACTTTGTAGAAAGTGCCATGATGTTCAACCTGAGATGATGTTTGAGTTTGAGGCCTGCAAAAATCAGCCTTAACTTGATTTTGATGAATTTGTTAGGAGGTGCTAACATGAATTCTTGTTGTGTGCATGCATGATTGTCACATTATGTTCTACGCTTTGAGAAAAAATGTCCTTTTAATTTCATGAATATAAACAATTTTGTCCCTGGCAACTCATCGGATTTTGATGAAGTTTCATTTTGCACATGGGCATGGTGCAGCGATGCCACACCAATAATTTCAAAATTTTCTTCATTTTTTAACTTCGAAACATATTAAGCCGCACCAATAATTTCCTATTTTTTCATGCGTTGTAATAATTCTCTTTAATTCAGACAAAAAAGGCATTTGTTTGTCCGACCTTTTAACTTAAATGGCCCCTAATAGTTTGTTATCAAGTTTACGCTAAAGTTGATGTGTAAAAACAACTATTAATAGCAAAGACTTATTTTCACATAACTGGTGTTCGGGCATTCCTGTATAACTGCCACCACTGGTGCTGCTCATTTTAAAGTTGATAAAATTACAAGTTTTGTAAAACATTGAGCCACTTATATCAAATTCATGTCTACGTCCCTATTGTTATATAGTTGCAAATAATTAAGCCTAACAATGCTCCACTTCCAACGATTTCTGAGATCAGAACTGCATCCTATAATATTTAGACTAAGGATCTATCTATTGAAGTCATATATTAACTCTGCTTGGTACAGTATGTCAATCAATGACCACATGGTGGTCTGTTACAGTAAACACTAATGGATTCATTCAAATTTGAACAATGTTGTAAAATACCCAATACCTTTGCATTGCTTTTTCTCACTGTCCAGTGTTAATTCCCATAAGTGTTTTTATTGATTAAATACAGCCTTAAATATTTTCAAAAAAATAAATAAATTAGTTTTAAAATGAAAACCATGCATTCATTTATCAATTACTGTATACCCTCGGTGAAATACCCCCCCAGGGACTGTACATTTTTGCGAAATGGGTTTATTTGGGTGTGAGATATCAAAATTTAATTTTTTATGTATGAAGTGTGTTAAATGCCGTTAGACACACAACCTTTAATGAGATATGAGTCAACTTAAATAATTAAAAGTACATGTAATTTATTTGTATTAAGACCAACTTGTAGTGTGTCAAGTCATTTTATTTTCTATAAAACTAGGTCTTGAGGAGACTGGGGAGTGGGGTTGGGGGCTGAGATTTTCGTATATCTTTTTTTCTATTTGAAAATACTTGGTAATTGTTAGTGTTCATTTAGTTAAAATTTAACAATTAAGAAACAAAGGCATCGCCACAGGGAGTGACAGGGTTTTCTTAATGGTTAAATCTTTATTTAATGAACACAAACTGGCTTAGTGTAAAATGTCAAATGACTGACTCTCGGCAGGAGCTTCAATGAAAGCTGAGATGGTTGACGTTTGCAAGTTGACGTTTGCTATTAAGGCCGTTTTAAAGCATAGCTCTCGCAGTTTTGTAGTTTGGACATGACTCGTTTAGAATTGAATCAAAGGCGGAGTCTCATTCACACGTGCACAGTTATGACGATCTTCGTAATAATCAAGAATAATGTTAATAATTAAGTTATTTTGTAGGCTGTTTTAACAAATAAGAGCGACACAATTTTAAAAATTGAAGCGATTGAATTGGCTGTCAAATGAGGTTAAACACTAAGAAATATATTTACTACTTTATGACTCAGTACCTACAAGTCATCCTGAAAAATGTCAGAAGTTATATTAGTAATCTTCAAGTACATACCTAGAGTGAAAATTTATGAAAACTTGAATCTGAATAATGGACTGCCTTGTCTGACTTAAGGACGATTGCTATAGTTTTTCATGTGCTCCAGTTCTGCGCACTAAGGGAAGCAACTTTGTCAAGATCAGCAAGTATCACTACATACTACTGTATTTCATTCAGACAACACGCTCATTACGGATATGCCTGAAATTGGTCTCTTATATTATGTTCAATATATAAAATATGCATACTGGTAACATAATAAAATAATTGTTTATAGCAATTTAACCTAAAAATAAAATATAATAGAAATCTCAATATTCATACAAATATGCTCATTTAGTATAAAAACGATAATTTTGCAACAGCAGTTTATTTAATGATGACATATTTGTGAGCTATTTTTTCTCAAATTACGCGGTAACATGTATTTCTTTATATTGATTGTCATTGAATAGGTATAGTAGAGTATTTTGTGAGGTTTTAAGGAAATTTTATCCATACACTTTATCAAAATATCTTAAAAAATGCTATATTTTTATTGCAAAATTGAAAAACAATTGCCACTCTGCCGAAATGATTATGTTTTTAAAACCCCTAAGCAGTTAAATTCAAGCTTATAATTACCATTTCCATGACAATCATTATTATATGCATGCATCTGTGTATTAGTTGTAATTAAATACTTGATGTAAATAATTTTCAATATTGTTTTTGCGTTGCTTGTTAAATCTACATTTGTTCGCCAAATGTCAAGGACGGGTATGTTTATGAGGAGTTTATATCAAATAATCTGTACGGTTACATGTGTTTTTTATTTCTGATATTGCATGAACATACATTAAACATAAATACTGGAAAGTTTCATAAAATTCTATCCATATAGCAAAATATGACAAAAACTATAGCAATGGTCTTTTTATTTCTATATTGGTCCATTGATATAAAAAAATCTAATAAGCCAATCTACAGACACCTTATTGTTTGTTGAATGATTTGGTAGAAAGAATTGATTTCCTTATCTTGTTTTGTTAATCCAATTAGATGACATTCAAGGAAATCATTGCAGAGATAGGATAGTAAATAGATGGATATCACCCTGTAATTGTATCGATATAGTGAGTTGATTGTATAGGTCAATCCGGTTCTATACCGGATAATCAAACTTATACTCATTGTCAGCCCCAGGTTTTTACCCACTAGATCTATACTGGATAGTTAACTTATACTCATTGTCAGCCCCAGGTTTATACCACCTATATCTATACTGGATAGTTAACTTATACTCATTGTCAGCCCCAGGTTTTTACCCACTAGGTCTATACTGGATAGTTAACTTATACTCATTGTTAGCCCTGGGTTTATACCCCCTAGATCTATACTGGATAGTTAACTTATACTCATTGTCAGCCCCAGGTTTATACCCACTAGATCTATACTGGATAGTTAACTTATACTCATTGTCAGCCCCAGGTTTATACCCCCTAGATCTATACTGGATAGTTAACTTATTGTCATTGTCAGCCCCAGGTTTTTAACCACTAGATCTTTACCAAATAATTAAAATTAAAATAATATTCATTGTCAGCCACATGTTGATAACCACTAGATCTATACTGGATAATTAAACTTATACTCATTGTCAGTCCCAGGTTTTGACCCGCTAGATCAATACTGGAAAGTTAACTTATACTCATTGTTAGCCCTGGGTTTATACCCACCAGATATTAACCAGATAATTAAAATCATTCTCATTGTCAGCCACATGTTGATATCCACCAGATCTATACTTGATAATTAAATTTATACTCATTGTCAGCCCCAGGTTTATACCCCCTAGATCTATACTGGATAGTTAACTTATACTCATTGTTAGCCTTGGGTTTATACCTCCTAGATCTATACCAGATAATTAAACTTTTACTCAATGTTAGCCTCGGGTTTATACCCCCAAGAGACTATACCAGATCATTCAACTTTTACTCAATGTTAGCCCCAGGTTTATACCCACTAGATCTATACCAGGTAACTAAACTTTTACTCAATGTTAGCCCCAGGTTTATACCCACTAGATTTATACTGGATAATTAAACTTTTACTCACTGTCAGCTCCAGGTTTATACTCCCTAGATCTATACCAGATAATTAAACTTTTACTCAGTGTTAGCCCCAGGTTTATACCCACTAGATCTATACCAGATAATTAAACTTTTACTCAGTGTTAGCCCCAGGTTTTATACCCACCAGATCTATACCAGATAATTAAACTTTTACTCACTGTCAGTCCCAGGTTTATACTCCCTAGATCTATACCAGATAATTTAAATTTTACTCAGTGTTAGCCCCAGGTTTATACCCACTAGATCTATACCAGATAATTAAACTTTTTACTCACTGTATGCCCCAGGTTTATACCCTCTAGACTTATACCAGATAATTAAACTTTTACTCAATGTTAGCCCCAGGTTTATAGCCCCTAGATCTATACCAGATAATTAAACTTTTACTCAATGTTAGCCCCAGGTTTATATCCCCTAGAGACTATACCAGATAATTTAACTTTTACTCAATGTTAGCCCCGGGTTTATACCTACTGGATCTATACCAGATAATTAAACTTTTACTCAATGTTAGCCCAGGTTTATACCCACTAGGTCTATTCCAGATAATTAAACTTTTGGTCACTGTTAGCCACAGTTTTATATCCACTAGATTTATACCAGATATTTAAACTTTTACTCAATGTAAGCCCCGGGATTATACCACTAGATCTATACCAGATAATTAAACTTTTACTCAATGTTAGCCCCAGGTTTTATACCCACTAGATCTATACCAGATAATTAAACTTTTACTCAATGTAAGCCCCAGGTTTATACCCACTAGATCTATACCAGATAATTAAACTTTTACTCATTGTTAGCCCCAGGTTTATACCCACTAGATTTATACTGGATAATTAAACTTTTACTCACTGTCAGCGCCAGGTTTATACTCACTAGATCTATACCAGATAATTTAAATTTCACTCATTGTTAGCCCCAGGTTTATACCCACTAGATCTATACCAGATAATTAAACTTTTACTCAGTGTTAGCCCCAGGTTTATACCCACTAGATCTATACCAGATAATTAAACTTTTACTCATTGTTAGCCCCAGGTTTATACTCACTAGATCTATAGCAGACAATTAAACTTTTACTCAATGTTAGCCCCGGGTTTATATCCCCTAGAGACTATACCAGATAATTTAACTTTTACTAAATGTTAGCCCCGGGTTTATACCTACTGGATCTATACCAGATAATTAAACTTTTACTCAATGTTAGCCCAAGGTTTATACCCCCAAGGTCTATACCAGATAATTAAACTTTTGGTCACTGTTAGCCACAGTTTTATATCCACTAGATCTATACCAGATATTTAAACTTTTACTCAATGTAACCCCGGGATTATACCACTAGATCTATACCAGATAATTAAACTTTTATTCAATGTAAGCCCCGAATTTATACCTACTAGATCTTTACCAGATAATTAAACTTTTACTCAATGTTAGCGCCAGGTTTATACCCATTGGATCTATACCAGATAATTAAACTTTTACTCAATGTTAACTTTGGTTTTATAACCACTGGATCTATGCCAGATAATTAAATTTTTACTCATTGTTAGCCCAGGTTTATTCCCACTAGATCTATACCGGATGATGAAACTTTTACTCATTGTCAGCCACAGGTGTATACCCACTAAATTTATACCAGATGATTAAACTTTTACTCATTGTCAGCCTCAGGTGTATACCCACTAGATTTATACCAGATTATTAATCTTTTACTCACTGTTAGCCCAAGGTTTATACCCACTAGATCTATACCAGATTTATTTTACTTATTTTCATTGTCAAATCCAGGGTCCTTAAATGGAAACAAGCAATGTCAAAATTAATTTTACTAATGTTCATGATAGGATTTTTTACACCTACAGTACAGATATATAATCCATATAGAAAAATTAATGTCCCAATATTACATACAAACTTATTACCATTTTTTTATAAAACTGATGTGGTGACACATTAGTTTTGAAAATATACCCGGTAAGTAAAAAATCATCCAAAATATGAACTGATATTTATAGATTATGTTTTTATCATTTTGATAAAAACTGATAAAATATTTAAATACATTCAGCATTTTTTGTCACAAATGACCAATTGCTGGAGATTCATTTTCAATGTAGGAACCTTTTCAGAAACTTCAACAAAATCTTAAAAGGCAAACTCAAGTTATGGATTCGAAACCATATTTCTATTTTCTAGTTATTCTGACCATGAGCCAATTATTTTTTCTCAAAAGTGACCATAAACTTCCTTTTCAGTTCAAGAACCTATTCATAATGTTTCATAAGTCATCAAGTTATGGAGCAGAAATCATATTTCTATTTTAAGTAATGGTGACCTTGACCTAATTTGGCTCAAAATTAATCCCAAGCTACCTTTTAAGGTTATATTATACAAGCTATAATCCACAAATATCTGAAAGAAAACAAAAGTGAACAAACTGACACAAAAATGTGGTTATGACTGACAAAGCAGTCCTTTTGAGGGTCCAAACAAGCCTCACAGATGACACCAAAATGTTTTTTATCTCATTTAAAAAAGAACGATTAAAAGATCACAATAATACAAACTGATTCAGACTCTGATGTGATGAAATGACAATTAACTGTGAAAGTGTTGTAGCATCATCCAGTGACACAACAAAAGAAGACTGTAACTACAGACAGAGAACTATCACAAGTGATCTAAAAATGAATGATCATCATAAGGTTAACCTCTATCAATCACCGTCTATCTAGATAGCTAAATAATAAAGAATCTTGAGTGGCGTTGATGATGATGATTTAGTCCTAAGCAATCTTAATATTGGAATTTGAAATTACTTTTAGCACTTAAGAAAATAAAGAAAGCTTCATTTTATTGATAACTATCAAAACCAAGGGAGCATAAGCATTTTCCTTTTTTCCATGCATGCTTTAGCGACAAGCAGAGTATTGATTCCACAGGACTCTCCAACAAATTCACTCAGGAGAAAACTCATTTCTTTTATCCAGCAATTCAATTTGTTTTAACATTTAAAGAAATCCAAGTTTAAATAGCAGTTTTTGATAAAAAAAATAGTCAAGAAATCTCATTACAGGAATTGCTTTGTAGCTTAAGCTGTCACGGTGGTGATGATTGCTGAATAGAACAGCAGGATATGGTGCCTTTGTCAGAGGATGATTGCCCCCAAGCTTTATAACCCTGGATTTATAGTCGGACGTGTCTCCGATTGAGCTAACTGGATCTCCCTGTGAACTAGTATTTGTTCTATAAATTGTTATTAAAATTAGGAATAGAAATGTTCAACTATCACTCCAGGGGTCGGGAGTTCAAATCCCCTCCCCCCCCCAGTCTCAGCGATGAGTGATATACAACATTACATACGATTGTCATTTGTCTCTCATCGCTGATTCAAGTGGGAAAGTTATCAGTTACTTGTGGAGATTAAATAAAACAAACCATTAAAAGGTTATAATATTATTTACACAACCAAAATTATCAACACAATACCAGACTCACTCTTCACTTACAAAATAAATAGCAATAAACCAATACACATAATATTTATTTTTTTCAATATTTTTTTTTTTATTTCCACAGTTTCCAAGACAGACATACAATACAATAGTTTTCACAAAACCTCTTTTAAAGCCTATATGGCCATTTTATCTGATTACTAGATATTATCTTATTTTAAATGTCAAAATATTTGGGGGGAAAAATGAGACAATTTCCTAATGGTCTATCTTTGATACAACAACAACAATAACATTATTAACAATAAAATTAACATCAGACATGTCAGAAACAGAAAGCAGCAACAGCAGCAGCAATGCAGCATGAAATTAAAATGAATAATTACAAATCTGCTTCTTCATGCATACATGTAATACAGTGGTCTAGACAGGTTGAATGTATTTTGACATTTGATGAAAGTAAATTGATAACATGCATATTGAAGTACTATATCACAGTATCCTCGGAGACCCATAATTTATCTATTTTATCTACTAACAGTCAGACTACACTCTCACTGCCTTTATCTACTTAAGAAGTGCAGTGGTGGTCTTGTGGTAGAGCACCCACCGTCCATGTGATCCGGCTCATGGTTTTGATCCCTTGGTGGTCAGATGTACCAGAGGCATCCACTATTTGTGCTCAGCTAAATGCATTTGAAGCAGGATTTATAGATACTGACTGAATATAAATGCATTTGAAGCAGGACTTATAGATTCTGACAGATATATAAAAGTTTTTGAAGCAGGACTTATAGATACTGACTGATATATAAATGTATTTGAAGCAGGATTTATAGATACTAACTGATATATAAATATATTTGAAGCAGGACTTATAGATTCTGACAGATATATAAATACATTTGAAGCAGGAATTATAGATTCTGACAGATGTATAAATGCAATTGAAGGAGGACTTATAGATACCGACAGATATATAAATGCAACTGAAGGAGGACTCATGGATACTGACAGGTATATAAATTCATTTGAAGCATGACTTAAAGAAACTGACTGATATACAAATGCATTTGAAGCAGGACTTAAAGATACTGACATATATAAATGCATTTGAAGCAGAACTTATAGATTCTGACTGATAAATAAATGCATTTGAAGCAGGATTTATAGATACTGACTGATATATAAATGTATTTGAAGCAGAACTTATAGATTTTGACAGATATATCAATACATTTGAAGCAGGATTTATAGATTCTGACAGATATATAAATGCAATTGAAGGAGAACTCATGGATACTGACAGATATATAAATTCATTTGAAGCAGGACTTAAAGATACTGACTGATATATAAATGTATTTGAAGCAGGACTAATAGATACTGACTGATATATAAATGTATTTGAAGCAGGATTTATAGATACTGTCTTATTTATAAATGTATTTGAAGCAGGACTTATAGATTCTGACAGACATATAAATACATTTGAAGCAGGATTTATAGATACCGACAGATATATAAATGCAATTGAAGGAGGACTCATGGATACTGACAGATATGTAAATTCATTTGAAGCAGGACTTAAAGATTCTGACTGATATATAAATGCATTTGAAGCAGGACTTAAAGAAACTGACTGATATATAAATGCATTTGAAGCAGGACTTAAAGATACTGACTGATATATAAATGCATTTGAAGCAGGATTTATAGATTCTGACAGATATATAAATGAATTTGAAGCAGGATTTATAGATACTGACTGATATATAAATGCATTTGAAGCAGGATTTATAGATACTGACTGATATATAAATGCATTTGAAGCAGAACTTATAGATTCTGACAGATATATAAATGTATTTGAAGCAGAACTTATAGATACTGACTGATATATAAATGTATTTGAAGTAGGATTTATAGATACTGACTGATATATAAATGTATTTGAAGCAGGACCTATAGATTCTGACAGATATATAAATACATTTGAAGCAGGACTTATAGATTCTGACAGATATATAAATGCAATTGAAGGAGGACTCATGGATACTGACAGATACATATATAAATTCATTTGAAGCAGGACTTAAAGATACTGACTGATATATAAATGCATTTGAAGCAGGACTTAAAGAAACTGACTGATATATAAATGCATTTGAAGCAGGATTTATAGATTCTGACTGATATATAAATGCATTTGAAGCAGGATTTATAGATACTGACTGATATATAAACGTATTTGAAGCGGGACTTATAGATTCTGACAGATATATAAATACATTTGAAGCAGGACTTATGATTCTGACAGATGTATAAATGCAATTGAAGGAGGACTCATGGATATTGACAGATATATAAATTCATTTGAAGCAGGACTTAAAGAAACTGACTGATATATAAATGCATTTGAAGCAGGACTTAAAGATACTGACTGATATATAAATGCATTTTAAGCAGGACTTAAAGATACTGACTGATATATAAATGCATTTGAAGCAGGAAGCAGGACTTATACATACTGACTGATATATCAATGCATCTGAGGCAGAACTTATAGATACTGAGATATATAAATGCAGCTAAAGCAGGACTTATAGATACTGAGATATATAAATGAATCTGAAGGAGGACTACTACATACTGCCTGATATATCAACACATATGAAGCAGGACTAATATATAAACTACCTGATAAATCAATGCATCTGAAGCAGGATTAATATTTATACTGCCTGATATATCAATGCATCGGACGCAGGACTTATACATGCTGAGATATATCAATGCATTTGAAGCAGGACTTACAGATACTGACTGATATATAAATACACTTGAAGCAGGACTTACAGATACTGAGATATATCAATGCATTTGAAGCAGGACTTACAGAAAATGAGATATATCAATGCATTTGAAGCAGGACTTACAGATACTGAGATATATCAATGCATCTGAAGCAGGACTTACAGAAACTGAGATATTTCAATGCATTTGAAGCAGGACTTACAGATACTGAGATATATCAATGCATCTGAAGCAGGACTTACAGATACTGAGATATATCAATGCATTTGAAGCAGGACTTACAGATACTGAGATATATCAATGTATCTGAAGCAGGACTTACAGATACTGAGATATATCAATGCATCTGAAGCAGGACTTATAGATACTGAGATATATCAATGCATTTGAAGCAGGACTTACAGATACTGAGATATATCAATGCATCTGAAGCAGGACTTACAGATACTGAGATATATCAATGCATTTGAAGCAGGATTTATAGATAATAACTTATACAAACTTTCAAATGGTGGGTGGTGGCATATGATTGACCTAAGAATGCCAAGAATAGCTCATTTTACTGTATGAAGTTAGCAACCATAAAAATTAGCTCACACTTAATGTAAATATCTCATTCCTCATTACCCAAGAAGAAATTATAAAAAAAAAAACACAAGTATATTTTGGGGGCCAAGTTTTAACAATTCTGATACATACTAATTACATCAGTAGAAGCCCATTAACCAGGCATTATTTATGAAGCAGACGGCAATAGAAATAATTCAACAAACAATAACATGCACAAGCAGCCAGCTGCCAGATGTGACATTATCTCCTGCTGTACTCCAACATGCCAATTATCCATGCATGGGATAATGCTCAGAGCCAATTCCATGCAATGTTGAATTTTTAATGAATACAATACAAAAATTGTTTTTAATGGGATTTTAATAATGTCATTTTGAGCATGTCACATTAGTTTAATCATTATAACCAGTATATTTATATATATATATATATATATATGTCAATACATACATTTCTGTTGTAAAACTACCTGCATGATAAACATAGGTTTATCAAATCAATGCAAGTTTATCAGGCACATGATGTCACAAGACAATAACATGGTATTCTTTAGAAATCATGTCAGGTTTATTACTGATGGAGGAAAACCTTAAAATGAATTTAGGTCAAACCACCATCCTTCCGCAGGTAACTGTTAAACTCTTACATAATTTTTGACCAGACTGGGTTCAAACTTGACCTCAGCGGTGAGAGACAAGTGAACTTAGTTTGGGATAGCCTTAGACGACCAGGCCAAGGAATAACAGTCTGGTTTATAAATATCTGACAAACATCTCAAGCAGAGAAATCAAAGTACAGTTAACTAAAGTATTGTTATAATATTTATTCCCATTTAAACATAGTGGAACATTTTCAATATGAACATGCAATTTGGGTAATTTAAACAAACATGTTAGTACAAAAAATGCAGATTCAAGATTGCAGATTTCACAAATTAAGATAAATATGGTAGTGCAAGTTTTTGATGAATCAAGGGCTGCAACTCCAAAATTGATTAATAAAGATGGTCAGTTCAAAAACATGTCCAAGATAGTTCTATAACTTTTGCGTAAGTTCGGTGAGGATCAAATAAATAATGCAGGTGTTAGCATGAAAAGAAGGTAAAAAAGTGCAATTTTGATGTTTCAAGGGCCATAACTCTGACATTAATTGTCAGATTTGGCCAGTTCAAGAACTTGTCAATGATATTATGGTGATAATATAGCAACTACATAAGTTTGGTGAAGATCCAATGAAAAATACAGACAAACTGACGGACGGCCGACTGTAAAAGGGTGATCAGAATAACTTACCTTCAGCTTTGTTCTGGTGAGATAAAAGTAAATGGAGCGTGAAATTACATGGAGGGTCAGGATCCTTTAGACCGATTCACTTCAGATTATCAGGTAGATCATTTCTGTACAGTTTGAAACATTTAAAAGATGACTGTGTCCAAGACAGAAAATACACACAACTGTCTGCAGCATACTGGAAACTCTCTATAGAATAGATCTTGATACAGATTGATACCAACTTGAAATCTGAGATTAACTCAATTGAATTGACTCAGGTTCCCTTAAGAATTTCTAAAATTCCAACTATCTGCATTGGCACCATATTGTTGGTTTCTGGCAGGATTATCTCCATTTAATAGGCTGTATTCCTTATAAAGTCCTTTAGTTTTAAACTTTTTTATTTTGCATTAATTATGCATCAAAACTTCTTACATCTTAGACAAATAATGCTCAGTCTTTCCTGGGTAGAACCAGTACTAAGCACATGCTGATTAAGTGTCTTGCTGTTCATAAGTACCAGTCTCTTATATTCTCCACCTGAAGACCATCATTAAATGTACATAATTTTAAAAGTAACACTTTAAAGTCATCTCTGAGCACCTCCAACTGTATAAACTGCACCGATCATAACTAACAATTTTAGAACATTTGATGGTGCCGACACAAAATCCTCATTAAAGAACAAGTGTTGTATTTTGAAGAAGAAACCTCAAAGCCAATATCATGAACTGCTCTCAAGTTTGCTTGGTGGGTTGAACTTGGACTGAATAAGTGTTGTTTATTTTAAGAGACATCAGGCTGAGTTGGGGATCGAACCTGCAACCTCTGGCATGAGCGGCAAACACTCTATTCACAACACTACCGCCCACTTAATTACGTTAAGTTACAAGTTGAAGAAAGAGAATAAAATGCCTTGGTTGATATCAGAAAATAACTTTACTTTACAATTAAATGCTCAATGCAAAAAGTGAAGGTAAATGTACTCCACACGATGACACGCTTCACTTTACAACAGCAATAAATCTGTTCTATAGGGGTAGAGGGTCTCTCTCACATGCAGATGGTTGTGGGTTCAACCCTGGCCGGATCATACCAAAGACTTGAAAAATGGTACTAGAAGTCGCCTCTCTTGGCACTTAGCATTTAAAGGACAGTTCTAGTGTCAGTATAATGTGACTGGGTGAGGTATAATGCAATGTGTCTGCAGCATAATACTCAAGCATGGCAGCGCTTAAAATACTGTCTCAAGTAGACAGTCATGATGATACTGTAAAATTGTTGAAAGCACAACAACAGCAATAAAACAACATCGTCTAGATTGACAAAAACCTTATTTTCTCTACCTTACAAATCCTACTGAAGCATTCCTATCAATTTTGATGCGTCAATTGATTGCGAGTTAATCTTAAAAATGATTTATTATTCAAATTATGTGTAAAAAGTTAATCAATCAGTTATCTCAATGGGTCATGGCTGACTTGCATTCTTTGTTTTATTGAAATTAATTGATTAATTAATTAAATATCTAGCATCATTTTATACCATCAAGGGCTAATAATCATTAAACCTAACCACACGTATCTCAGCAAGTAACTGATAACTTTCCCACTTTAGAGACAATTGGCTTCGTGACGCAACGTTGTATATTTATGACCACATAAACTGTGGCTGAGCAGGGATTCAAACTTACCACCCCTGATAGTCAGACACACTTCCGATTAAGCTTACTGAGATGGGCAATTGAAAGAAAAAATTCATTGTTTTTAAATAGAGTTACTTTAAATGACATGTTGAACACGTTACAGTTTACTTGGTATCTAGTTTCTAATGATTGTGCAAAACCTCAGAGGGAGACCTCATGAATCTTAACAGATCCACCAACTTCCAATAGCTAATTTATGGCAAACTTTCTCACATAAAATGTTGGTACCAAGCTGGGATCAAATTCACAACCTCAGAAAGAAATTAAGATGGAACCATCCAAATAAAGTATTTAAAAGAATAATTTTAGCTACCTGATGAAGTTGTAAACTATATAAAAAAAGAGAATGTGTGATAGTTATATCACCTGTCCATGTGTTGAAATACAGTTGCATTTACAGTCTTTCCAAAAAAAGAAGTTTTCAAACTTTAGGCCATAACAAATATAAATAAAAAAATAAATTAATAAAAAATACAAAAAAAAATAAATAGATAAAAATAAAATTCTCCCCACTCCTGTTTTTTAAGAAAAATTTGAATGAGAATCTTCCAATTACTGTTATGTATAATGGCATTTAAAGTAAAGTAATAGCAATGAACAGACAAGTTGTATGAAAACATAAATAATGTGAGATGCATTGTGCTTTTTGTTAATAATTCACAAAGCATAAAATTATCTACTGTTATCTAGTCAAGAATGGGTGACTATATTAATTATATGGTGAACATTTGAATATGTCTGAACATTACCTGAGTTTTATATTACATGTTTGAATTATTCATTAACATGTGATCTCACAATAGATCAGCTAAAGTATCTAATCATGGCATGGTGTACCATTTTAGTTGTTTCTATTTCAGTTAAAACTTGGTGAAAAACATAAATTGGACCCCACTCCCCACCTCTCCCCACCCCACTTCCCACCACCATCTGAGATTTATAAAATTTGCATTGAACCTCTTCCCCCAACCGCCTTATAATGGTGGTGAATGAAAGATATTTTATTTAAGAACACTATCTTTTATTACAAGTGTGTCTGAAAATGAATAACTTTTTGTCTCTCTCAATTTCAAACGGAACAGCAGAAAATTACAAAAGTTTGCTTTGAAGAATGTGACTTAACCTCTACTCCATATATATTATAATGTCCAAAGGCGTCTATATTAGAGGTGTCAAAAGGCGTCTATATGAAAGGGTTAAGTGGTTAATACTTTGATTTATCTCACATGATACCCCCCCCCCCCCCCCCCCCCCCCCACAAAGCTATCTTGATCGTTCAGTGTTCACAAAAGTAAAGCATCTGTTGATCTTGAATACAACATTCCGATAATTTGATTACATTGATCAATATTTAACAAAGGCAATGATAGATTTAACAATTTTCAATGACTTTCTTATTTGATTACCGACAGTCTCAATGTGGACTATGGTAGAGAAAAATTATGCCAGTTGTGTAATGTGCAAGTCATGAAAACAGTGGTCCTGCCTCCCCAAGTCACCTTACACATGAGCAAGGAATTATATAGAGAAGGAAAGGCATCTGTCAGATTGAGATTCTGTGAAATTCCATTCATCTCAAGACCACAAATCAAAATTCTTACATTGCAGAATGGTATCTCATCAAAACAATACCATTCCCAGAAGTTTGTGTTTAAAATTGTTGAAGTACTTCTAATTACAAAATTTGTATGCTGCAGCTAAAATAACGACAAATTATCAGAAATTTTTCTTCAAACCACAATATCTTAATTCAAGATTATTTTGCATGATTGAAACATGTTTAAACATCTATAAGTTTAGATTACATACAATGAACAAGAAATCAGTTGCCTGTGAATTACGAATGATTAATTTGCCAAATAATTAATCCTTTATGTGCTATTTTATCAACATTTTGTCAGGAGGTGCAAGTTTCCTATCCTTCCATACAAGTCTTTGACATGAGCAATCTGGATCAGATCAGTCCAATACTCCCAGAACAAAGAGCTTTAAAATTAAAAGAAAAAAATCTATTTTGAAAAGTGGCTAATTTTTTTTTTTGCTGAGTATATTTCCAACACATACTGTAATTATTAAAAAGTCATTTTAGATGCATATACTTTGCCCATCCTTTATTTCAAGGGCCGGCCCTCGTTTAAGCTCAGTTGGAAGAACGTCTAACTATTAATCCAGGGGTCATGAGTTTGAATACCCTCCCTGCCGCTGTCTCCATAATATATTGACTATCATTTTGTCCCATTGACATTCTTCTCTCAATGCTGATTCGAGTGGGAAAGTTATCAGTTACTTGTGGAGGTGGGTGTGTTTGAGAACTGGTTAACCTTCCAGGACCCCAGGAAAGTTTGGTGAGGTTAATTGATTCTCTGTAATAGCCTTGATGGCATGAAAATGGCACTAAACATTCAAACATAAACTTTTTTTTTAAAGGTAGGGTATCAGGATTATTAATATCGCTGTAAATATAATAAAAACTAAAATTAAAAATTAATATAAAGCTTAATAAAGCTCAATATATATCATTTGGAGATCAAATCTGTCAAACACAGTGGTGAAATCGAAAAAAGAGTTTGAATTCTAAAAATAATTTAATATCATGCATGCACTGATTGATGATCTCCTTCTAAGATGAACCAAATTCCACAATATCAAATATGAAAGATCAAAGCAAAATCAAATTAGTCATATGACCAATTTGATACATCATAAAATGCTACAATTACAATTTTAAGCAAAAAAATTCTAAAGGGAGCATATACGGAATAAATGCTATAAATAATCATTCATTAATAAAATCGGAATGGTTTGAAATGTCAAATCCACCAAAAAGTGACAAAATCGATATTTAAATTGTAGTGGTAAACTAGTGAAACAAAATCACCATTCTAAAAATAGACAGCACTAAAATACTACTTGATGACCTTCACATTGTCATTCAGACTCTTTTTAAGAGGAAACAATTTTTAACATGAGTAAACCTGTATGACGGATCAAATTGAAATCAAAATGAAAGCATGTAAATATATTTACCCTTTAGGCAATGTGGAGTCAGTGAGTATTATAAAGGCACGATATATTGGAGAAAAATATTCTAAGTCAATTTTAAAACTTTGACAAATCTTGGTATATTCCCTTAGATATATCTGAGATGTTGGTATGTTTTCTTACGACAGTAATAGAGGTTGAATGAGTTGAGCATGGTTTATTGAAGTGATATATTTAATTATAAAAAAATTGAAATGAAAATACAGAACAAAATTTTTTTTTTCCTTTTTATGAAAGTAAAAATTGTCCCAATAGAGTGCCCAGTGCAAATGTTGTAATTAAAACATCATAATATATATATTGAAAAACAATATTTTGCCAATTTTAAAATTTTGAAAAATCCTGATATAGTCTCTTTAATGTTGTATACATATTAATATTTATTCATTAATTTATTGTAATTTGTTTACAACCTATTTACATGCATGATGGAATCACAGCAGTGGTCTAGTAGTAGAGCATCCACCCAGGTTGTGGGTTTGATCCAAGATAGGGTCATACCAAAATTGGAAAATGGTACAAGAAACTTCCTCGCTCGCTTGGCGGTCACCATTTAGAGGATAGTTCTAGGTCTGGTTGGCCCGTTGACTATAATGTGAATGGGTGAGGTTTCATACCATGTGTCTGTGGCATGAAACTCCAATGTGGCAGAGATTAGAATACTATCTCAAGTAGACACTGCTGCAATATTACTGAAACATTGTTGAAAGCGACAGTAGACACCATACAAAACAGTTATGATGTGGTTTTACAATTACAACAAATGCATCAAACAGCATCAGTATTTAAAATAACAACCAAATCCATCTAAATTCTATGAGTCTATGTACGTAACATTTAATAAAACCATTTGTAACACTCTGAATCTGAGACTCCAATTATGACAAGATAAAATATAGAATTGTAAAGAAAAACAAGCCAGATCAAATTAACTGCTGGTAAGCATAACTGAGTACATTCCAATTTATAAACAACACAACTGTTGCAGTAATCAATATAATTGTGATGCAATTCACAACAGCTCCCCCCCCCCCCCCCCCCCCCAAAAAAATAACAAAATAATTATCACTATAAAAGACAAAATAAGCCAGACTGCCTGGATTGAGCGGATAACTGGTAAATAGATGTATGTGATGATACATCAGGATTTTCATAAGTTAAGGGTCCAATGAGGGCCTGAAATTCAAGAGTGAAGTGGGAGTGGGTGTCCTAGAACCGTATACCCCAAAATAAATACTTCCAGAGTAAAAACAAAAAAATATTGTTTTTTTTTAAAATTGTATGTAAAATTCCAATATCGAGGTAATGAGACATTTATTCAACTTTAATATTTTCAAACTGGACTTGAAATCTAATATATATATAGTTATATTTTAATGGGGTTTAATGCCATTTTCAACACATATATCAGGACCTTATATATGGCATAACCAGTATTACTGGTGGAGGAAGACCTCAGACTGAGTAGAACCACCGTCCTTCCGAAAGTAACTGGCAAACTTTCTCACATGAAGATTTTGGAGTGAGCGGGACTCAAACCTACAACCTTAACATTGAGAGGTAAGTAATCTTGAGATGTCGCCTTAGACCACTCAGCCACGGAGGATCCGTATTATATATATATGTATGTGGAGAATGGAGATAATAATTTGTGTAGCCTAGCTACAGTGCAAACTATAGACACAATATCAAGGCATCTGCCAAACCAATAGATTTGGTGTCAACCATGACTTATATACTATGGATCTACATTCAACACATCTTACATTATATTATAAAGGGATATAATTGAAATCATAACAAAGGAATTTCTGATTTTTGTGATATTTTCAGATGCACATTCACAATGTATATAAATATATAATTATCTCTGTAATATATATATATATATATATATATATATATATATATATATATATATAATATATATATATATATTACAGAGATAATTATTTGTGCATGTTGATGCAGAATTAACTAAGAAAAATGGATACAACTTTTTTTATTATAATAAATATTTTATCGAAATTATGATAAAAATTTGTTACATGTGTTGGATGACTGCCAAACGATCAGAAAAATTGCCTTAGAATAAAAAGAATAAAAGTAAATAGATCAAAATATGGTTGCTAAGGCAATGCTAAGTTTGTATTGGTGGGTCAAATGTCGCATTTTCTGTCAACAACATGCAACTTTGGATCATTATGTTTCCCTTATCAACTATCGCAAAGAGTTATAAATTGGTGTACATAATCAAATAAATTTCTGCTTATTACTCCTGATGTTAGGCAGTTGTTGTGACATTGCATGTGATGTTGCGCACATGTAACTGTTTATAAGTAGCTTAAATCGCAGATGATCAATGTCATGCATTTAATTCTAATTGTTAAAGAAAAACAGTAATAATGAAGCTGTAAATGAGATTCATAAAGTAATCCTGCAATGTCTGAAAGAAGAATTTAAGTCCGTTATGACAGATTTGCGAGTGATTTACGACTGCTGGTGATTTACCTGGTAGAGGTCTGAAAGCGATGTCAGCAACAGATATGAATATTCAATGTGTTAAAGAACTGATTGATATGGACAGACGTTTGACAATGACAGAAATTTCAGATACAGCTTCAAAAACATTCTAAAAGTTTTTTTTACAGAAACTCAATTGTTAATTGGATGTTGATTGTTTGATTGAATTGCATTAAATATAAATGTTTATATCATTGAATGTGTAAGCAACATGTAAATGCTTCTTTTATATTTTCATGTTTTATCAATTTTATGTTCATTGTACAATTATTGAGGGCCTAAGAGAATATTAATTTTACCTTTAATAAATAAATAATTGTTGTTATCATTATTATCTGTATTATTATTATTATCAATTATTATTTTTACTATTATTTTCTGCTATTAATATAACTGTTTGCTAGTTTGCCTTAAAGTATTCATTCGCAGTAAAACATAAAACACTGTTGATAATGTGCTGGGCCAGGTTAGCTCAGTCAGTAACACGCCTGACTATCAATCCAGGGGTTGTTAGTTTGAATCCACATCCGGCCACAGTCTCTGTGATGACTGATATAAGACATTGTGTCTCATTGCCATTTGTCTCTCAATGCTGATTCAAGTAGAATAGTTTTCAGTTAGTTGCTGAGATGGTTGTACACAAGTATTGGTTAAAATTCCAGGATCCCAGGACAGTTTAGCCCTCAATGACATAAAAATGACTCTGAATATTCAATTTACACTATCAATCAATTAATCAATCAATCAATCAAATGTTGGTAAGTTGATAATGGTGAAGATGAAAGGCTTCAAATAGACTTTATTAATTATGAACATGACTTCTGAAATCAAACGCTACCCATGCCAACCTGGTAAACAAACTGTCAATCTGATAGACAATTTGTCGGCCTATATTTATGTTCTATCGTCATATTACCATGGTCAGACTGTTTTGCTGTTCTTACAATGGGTAGTGCTATTCATTTCCATGCAGTAGATATTGTAAATTATATAAATATATATAGATATTTTTAGTTTCAGCAATATCTTATAAACATGTTCATACATTTAACTGCACAGCAGTGGTCTGGTGGTAGTGTATCTGCCTCACAGGCTAATGCTCGTGGGTTTTATTTGCGGCTGGAACAACCAAAGACTTGGTGTTCAGCATTTTGAAGATATTTCTTGGTCAGCCTGGTGTCAGTCTAATGTGACTGGGTGGGGTATTATACTAGGTGTCTGCAGCTTGGCGTTCAGCATTTAGAGGATATACCTTGGTCAGCCTGGTGTCAGTGTAATTTGACTGGGTGGGGTACCATACCATGTGTCTGCAGTTTGGCATTCAGCATTTAGACTAGAGGATATTTCTTGGTCAGCCTGGTGTCAATGTAATGTGACTGGGTGGGGTACCATACCATGTGTCTGCAATTTGGTGTTCAGATTTAGAAGATATTTCTTGGTCAGCCAGGTGACAGTGTAATGTGACTGGGTGGGGTATCATACCATGTATCTGCAGCTTGGCGTTCAGCATTTAGAGGATATTTCTTGGTCAGCCTGGTGTCAGTGTAGTGTGACTGGGTGGGGTACCATACCATGTGTCTGCAGCTTGGCGTTCAGCATTTAGAGGATATTTCTTGGTCAGCCTGGTGTCAGTGTAATGTGACTGGGTGGGGTACCATACCATGTGTCTGCAGCTTGGCGTTCAGCATTTAGAGGATATTTCTTGGTCAGCCTGGTGTCAGTGTAATGTGACTGGGTGGGGTATCATACCATGTGATTGCAGGATGAAACTCCAGTGTTGGCCAATGCTTAGAACACCATCTCAAGTAAACACCTTTGTGATATAAATGAAAAATTGTTGAAAGGGACAACCAACAAGTGACATTTATGTCATTTACGATAATATAACTATCATTTTTATTTTATCAAAATTCTTGTCACAGACACTGTAAAACAAATTGTACCGGTATTGTTATATTCAGATTTTGTATGGCACCCCTCTCTTGAAGTCCACCCCCTCTAGACAGAAATCCTGGATCTGCCAAGTGTACCAGGTATGTTATGATAATTGCTGAAGACCTATTATACCTAAACAAAAAAGCAGGGAATTACATGCCTGTCCCACAATTCATAGTACACCAAAGCATTTAACATATTGTCATGTGGTTTGGCATATTGCTCAACACCCTGACCACTTAGTGTGCCCAGAATCAGTACTGTTTGAAAAAGTGCAGCCCTCCTAGAGGGGGTCCCTGTTCCCTGGATTTCTTAAAGTAATGGTCATTGTTCCCAAGATCCCCAAAAGTATTTGCAATAGTTCCCAAATAGTATTTCCCCAAGATCTCTAAAATTAGGCCTCTGATCCCTGAAAGTAATGGTCAATGTTCCCCAGATTCCTAAAAATAATTGGCCATGTTCCCCGATATCTCCAAAGTCCCTGGGAAGGCCTCAATAGTGGTAGAGGTAGGTTAATTTCTATTGTCTATGTTACACAGCAGAGTATGAAATACTGTACGCAATACTGAGCTCTGTAGCAACACATACACCAGAAACTATTTACAACTGTACGAAAAACTAAATTCCTAACGATAACATCGAATCTTATACAATGAAAGTTAGGGGTCTAAATTGGAATTTTATCTAAACCAAAACTGAGTTTGCACAGAAATTTCCCCAGGGTGATTATTTCAATATTTTTCATTGGTGTTCCTTCTTGCATAAAGACTTTTTAACCAAAAAGCAATTCATTATTTAAGGATCCTTGCAAAATACAGAGAAAATTAACAAATAACAAAAATGTGTGACATTACTGAGCTTCTGTAAAACATTTCAAATTTGTATGCTTGAATTTTGTATAAAGACTCATCTAACGATATTACTTGTCTTTTTTCAAAAATAGTTTTAATATATCAAAAAGGAAGGAGCCATTTAATGTTACCATTTCAGCATCTATGATGTTTTCATGTATAGCATAAAAAAATGCATCTCAATAGAAATATGAAGAATTTTGATCTATTTAATCAATCACTGTATCACTTAAAATTTGTGTAATATTTATTTTTGAAATCTATAATATTCTTTTTTCTTTTGTTTTGTGGAGGTTATACAGCTCCAAGCTTTAATTATGATCACAACTTCATTTTTAACAATTTTATTTTTTAACTGCGACAATGAACATTTCAAAATACAGTCCCAGATTTCAAAATTACTTACATTTCAAAATACAGTCCCAGATTTCAAAATTACTTTATACTTAACTATATTCAAATACCCTTATCAGTTTTTTTCCTTTAAACTCACTCTCTGAGAATTAACAAGTGTTCAAAGCAAATCTAACCGTTATGCCAAATGTTGCACATCAACCGTAGAATGATACATTACAGAATAATGAATCACTTATGTCAGCATCAGTGAATGATATAAAGGTTTGCTATACATGAAAATGCCGTCTTATTCTAAAAGCCCCCCCCCCCCCCCCCCCCGGTTACATCAGATTGTGACTATCAATCCAGTCAGGAGTTCAAATCCCCACCTAGCCACAGTCTCAATGATAATTGATATATGACATTATAACATTTTATTGTCATTTTTCTCTCATCGCTGATTCAAGCAGGAAAGTTTTCAGTTACAGAGATAGATGTGCTTGAGTATTAATTTGTTTGCCAGGATCGGAGAAAAAAATGTCAGAATCACGTCAGTGTGGAAGAGCTTTTATACACAATGTCTTAAACTGAGACATAAATTCTTTTGTTGATTATGTTCAAAACACCAAACAATCAGTTAATCTAACACTGTTTCCTGAGATCCTAAAAGGTTAACCAGCCATCTCCACAAGTAACTGATAACTTTCCCACTTGAATCAGAGATGATAGATGAATGATAATGAAACACAATGTCATATAACAATCATCACCGAGTCTGTTGCTGGACAAGGATTTACACTCCTGACCTCTGTATTGACAGTCAGGTGCATTACCGACTGAGCTAATTGGGCCTGGCGAAACAATATATATGTGTGTTTACATCATCATTAGTAACTGTTGATATTTATTAATAAATGAAATATTATGCTATATTATTTATATTCTTTTAAAAGTTAAAGATGTATGGTAAAGCAGAGCAGTAGTGCAGTGGACAGAGTGTCAGTATCTCAAGTCAGACCTTGGTTTGATCCCAAGTTTGGGATGCTCCCTATGCCTCTAAAAAACAACACTTAGTACTAGTTCTACCCAGCAAGCAACTTTAAGATGACAAATCAGTGAGTGAGCAATGGAGCCAATATTCAATTACCGAACCAATTTTACTTAACGAATCATCCATCAACTTCTTGTTTCTCTCCTAATGGCCACACTCCCTGGCCTGGTAATTGAAACTGATTGTCGCAAACTGAAAGATAATCTAATAATGACAAAATATACTTTCTCTAGAAGATAATAACGGTACTTAGTGAGGAAAGTAACATCAGGTTGGGATAATGAAATGAAATATAAGAAGCTTCCTTATATGGATTTAAATTTGTGCTAAGAACCATTATTTTAACAAGAGAGTCAATGTGGCACTAAATGGCTCACCTTTATAGTGTAAAATTTGAAGTTATGAAAAAAAAAATGTCGGGAAATTCATTTAGTATGTCTCTTACATATTTCATGACCTTATGTAAGCCTATTAACAAGAGTTGTAAGAAGACAACAAAGCTCGCCGATGGGATAAAACTCACCACCAATGCAAAGATTGAGATTTGAGGCAAACACCAAAACTTAAACGCATCTAAACGCAAAAGTTTAACCTAGATGTGTACAGACGAAAAATTAAGTCTTAAAGGGCCATAACTGTGACAAAATGCAATCCAGAGTTATGGATCTTGTCTGTGTGTGTTCCATTGATGATGGTGAACACACATGTGAAGGTTCATTCACAAACCAATGAGTGGTTGCATAGATATCTTAAACTTAAACGCAACTAAACTCAAAGTTTACCCTTGGTGTCTAAGTCCAAAAATGGCCATAACTGTGCCAAAAAGCATTCCAAAGTTATGGTTCTTATCTCTGTGTGTTCTATTGATGATGGTGAACACACATGTGAAGTTTCATTCACATCCAATGAGTGGTTGCATAGATATCTTAAACTTAAATGCATATAAACGCAAAGTTTAACCTAGGTGTCTAAGTCCAAAAAGGGTCATAACTGTGCCAAAATACAATCCAGAGTTATGGTTCTTGTCTCTGTGTGTTCCATTGATGATGCTGAACACACATGTGAAGTTTCATTCACATCCAATGAGTGGTTGCATAGATAACTGAAACTTAAACGCAAAAGTTTAACCTGGGTGTCTACAGACGACACTGACGCCGCCGGGGTCATGACAATAGCTTTCCTTGGACTTCGTCCCGGTGAGCTAAAAAGTATCCTGTCTAAAAGTTGCAAAACTACTGCATCAATGAAAATAGTTTTGTTTTCTGTTTCTTCAATAATCTTTCAATCCCAAAAGCATTTAACCCTGTAATTGTCAAAATTACTCAATATTAAGGTCACATTTCCATGGTTATATAACACACATTTTTGCATTTTAAAACTAATAATGGTGTCACCTCTCTTGGGTTTAGTGTGTCAGTTGATATTTGGTACGGCATCAATCATGTCAATAAAATCATCCCAAGTTGTTTATCAGTTAAAAATAATTGGTATTGATTTATAACCAAATTATTCATTTGGCAAGAAGAAAATCAAGTTTATAGCCAAATTGATTATATATAAAAAAATAATCAGCAAGAACTGGCAAAACTGTAACCTGCATATTTTTGTTTTAATTTTTTATTTTTAACTAAATAAAAATCACAAAGAGAATGCGACTATTTCACAGATTCAGAAAAATATTTAGATGAAGGAATTCAATTTTTTGTACTTTTTATAATACTTTGATATTTATTGATGGATTTATCTATTTTTTATGCTCCCGCCATTAGAACATGTGACCTGAAACTACATGTGACCTTAAACTAAATATGACCTTAAACTACATATGACCTGAAACTACATGTGACCTGAAACTACATAAGACCTGAAACCACATGTGACCTTAAACTAAATGTGACCTTAAACAATATGTGACCTGAAACTACATGTGACCTGAAACCACATGTGACCTTAAACAATATGTGACCTGAAACTACATGTGATCTTAAACAATATGTGATCTTAAACCACATGTGACCTTAAACAATATGTGACCTGAAACTACATGTGACCTGAAACTACATGTGACCTTAAACAATATGTGATCTTAAACCACATGTGACCTTAAACAATATGTGACCTGAAACTACATGTGACCTGAAACCACATGTGACCTTAAACAATATGTGACCTGAAACTACATGTGACCTGAAACTACATAAGACCTGAAACCACATGTGACCTTAAACAATATGTGACCTGAAACTACATGTGACCTTAAACAATATGTGATCTTAAACCACATGTGACCTTATACAATATGTGACATTAAACTTCATGTGACCTGAAACTACTATTGGCCTGAAATTACTATTGGCCTTAAACATCATGTGAACTAAAGCTACATGTGACCTTAAACTACATGTGACCTTAAACTCCACATGACCTGAAACTACATGTGACATTAAGCTACACATGACCTTAATTAAATTACATGTGACCTGAAACTACATGTGACCTTAAGCTACTCATGACCTTTAACTTCATATTATGTGAAACTACATGTGACCTTAAACATCATGTGACCTAAAACTACATGTGACTTTAAACTACACATTACCTTAAACTACATGTGACCTAAAACTACATGACTGTGAAGAGTGTACAATAATTATATACATAAACAATAAAAAAAATGCTGTGAAATGGTGATAAGGAATGTCGTATGACGTTATAAGTGGCAATGACATTCGATAAAGAGTTATGCAAGACTATCAATACAAAATTCTAATTAATTAAAAATGGTTCATTTAAAAAAAATGATACCAGTGCAGCCAAATATCAATTTAGGTGAACTTTACTCTACCAACAACAATTAGTAAATGTTGCTGAGAGTTTGGCGGCACACTAGTGTTTGGTGATATTCTTATTATGACAAATACTGATTGTATGCTCTATATAACGTTACAAACGATATTGTCTTTTAAATAAAATTATACCATTGTATTACATGTAACCTAACAAAACTAGGGACTGTTCAAATATACAATCAATAAATTCTATTGAAGATATATTTAGGTTGAATTCCTTCGATACTATAAGCAAATCTATTTGCGCTATAAGCAGAGGTGTTTGGCCTGACTTACTGGTTTTACACAACCATAGTTGCATAGTTACATAGTGCCTTCAGATTGGCAGATTAGGATTAGTCAACACTATTGATAAGTGATTAGCTAACTTGACATAATATGTAACCTGAAACTACATGTGACCTGAAACTATATATGCCTATAACTGCATGTGACTGAAACCACATGTGACCTGAAACTACATGTGCCTGAAACTACATGTGACCCGAAACTACATGTGCCTGAAACTACATGTGCCTTTAACCACATGTGACCTGAAACCACATGTGACCCGAGACTGCATGGGCCTGAAACTACATGTGCCTGAAACAACATGTGCCTATAACCACATGTGACCTGAAACTACATGTGACCTGAAACCACAATTTAAGGGCACTGCAGAAACCACATGAGACTGAAAACCACAAAAGTGTTGAAAACCACATCTGCATCTGGCTTCTGAAAGCTCTCCTTTTCCCACACGATGAATGGTTGCATGATGACGGAGTAAGCAACTTGTACAACTCCCCGGATCAATCAATGATTATTACCATCAAAGTCTACTTGGTAAATAATTCATCTCCTAATACAGTTGATGTATCAATATAAGAACAGTAACTGTCACAGCTTATCACCAAACATAACATGTAACAGAGTGTTTATACCTAAATGGGATGGATATTATGGCAACCATGGTAAAAGGTAAAAAGTAAGAATTAGTTAAACTAATATTTTGCTTATAGGAAGTAAATCAGGATTTTTCAAAATCTTAAAATTGGTTAAAAACATATATTTTTTACCCCCAATAAACCATGCCTAATATATACCTAATAATATGTGATGGGCATTGGTTTAGTGGTAGAGCATGGAATCCATGGTCAGAGGTAGTTGGTTTGATCCTTCACCACTGCTATGTGTGGTGTCCTTTAGCAAGACACTAAGTTTCCACATATGCTTAGTACTGGTACTACCCAGGAAGACTTTGAGCATTATTTGCCTAAGTTGTAAGAACTTGTTTCACAGTTGAAGTAAAAAAAATTTAAACTTAATTAAATACTCACTGCCCCCAATTTTGACTTAAAGATTTCTATTGAACCATGCGAAAATAGAATATTGAAAAAGAATTTCCCAACTAATGGGCTAGGTACTTAAGGTTAGACTGAAATATATTTCCATGTTTAATGACGTATCAATTTCATTTTGATTTCAATTTGATCCGTCATACTGGTTTGCATGTTGTAGAATCTGTTTCATCTCAGAAAGAGGTTGAATGACGATGTGAAGACCATTAAGTAGTTTAAGTGCTGTCTGTATTGAGGATGGGTATTTTGTTTCAAGTTTACCACTCCTATTAAAATATTGATTTTGTCACAATTTGAAATACCAAATGAATCAGATTTTATTTATTTATGATAATGAGATAATTTGTATCCATTTTTTTGTATTTTTTAACCCTTTACTCCATAGATACGCGTTTTCCCACACCAATCACAGAAGGCCATTGAAAACAGTGCAGGAAGAGTTCAGATTGCTCATAACAAGCAATCTGAACACTTCCTGCACTGTTTTCCACTCTGTCAGTTAATATAAACATAATTCACCCAATAATTCAAAAGCCTTCTAAATTAGAAGTGTCAAAAGGCATCTATATTAGAGGTGTCCAAAGGCATCTATATTAGAGGTGTCCAAAGGCATCTATATTAGAGGTGTCCAAAGGCATCTATATTAGAGGTGTCCAAAGGCATCTATATTGGAGGTGTCCAAAGACGTCTATATGAAGTAAAGGGTTAAGACATTAACAGAATATTTTCCTAACATACTACCTTATAAGTATGGTTTATACTTTTTTCATCAATTTAAATTCAACGAACAAGAATCCAAGGAGGCCTCAGACAGGCTTCATGTTTGCACATGTGTGTGAAAGATAGGAAGTAGTAAAGGGAAATTCCGTATTCAAAATGAAAGGGTTTTCTGAAATTAACAATGTACTACAGGTTATTCTACATGTCATACATAGCAGTCAGTGTTATTGATGGTGTAGAAATTCCAGATCCATATTTATTTACAGGTACCTGAGTATAGTGTAGTGGATGAGTGTTGGCCACTCACACCAGAGATTGCAGGTTCGATTCCCAGCTTGACCTGATGCCTCTCATAAAACAACACTCAGTACTGGTTCTACCCTTGAAGCGGACTTGAGAGCAATTCATATAAGCTCTCAGCTTTATCACATTCAAGCTATGTTGGGGGGCTATTTGAGAATGAAAATAATAAACCCATGAATCCAGTGAGGCTATCAGATGTAAAAAAAAAATTCTATAAAATTTTTTATTTTCATTCCTGGCTGCAAGCTCATTTAAAATTCTTTTTTCACATTGTGACATAGACCATCATGAGTGTTATTATATTCATCCAGAACAGCATGAAATAAATAAAGCGGAATACCGACAGTTATTGAGCAATGTTGAATATATGACCAACGTCAACAAAACACTGACTACATGTATATACCAACGTCAACAAAACACTGACTACATGTATATACCAACGTCAACAAAACACTGACTACATGTATATACCAACGTCAACAAAACACTGACTACATTTATATACCAACGTCAACAAAACACTGACTACATGTATATACCAACGTCAACAAAACACTGACTACATGTATATACTAACGTCAACAAAACACTGACTACATGTATATACCAACGTCAACAAAACACTGACTACATGTATATTCTTTATTAAACCCAACAGAATAATCAAGCATGAGTGATAAGTATGACTGTCTACAACTTGGTGCTTTATATAATTTACGAAAATATAACATAGATTAATGGTTTCCGTGAAATAATTTTTATTTTATCGAGTGAGCACTGAAGTGGTACGGTTATGAGTAGCAAAGCCTCCACCAAGGCTATATTAGGTATCCTGGAGCAAGACATCTACTCCACATATGCTTAGTACTCCAGGTTCTAAGCATGAATATTTCGACCCTAAGTTGACTAAGTTGCAAGAACTTGTTTCACAATCGAGCTAAAATAACTATGCATAAATGTGGTTATTTTTCACTTCAAACTAAAATAAGGGCAAGTCATGAGGGGGACAAAGTGAGTGTTGGGTAGAAAAATACTGTGGTTCTGCATGTTTTAGTTTCATATTGGGTATTCATTTGTGACTAAGCTGTATTTTTTTCAATTTGTTGTTTTTGTACATGGAGAGAGAGTCTGGAATCGTCTGTCCTGTTATGTAATGGTACATCATAAAATCTAAATTCGACACTTATTCATTTAATTAAAATATTTCAAACAAGGTCAGGATTTAACAGTTGAAAAAGGGATGTAATTTTTATAAAAACTAGATGTCCAAGGGCTTGAATGTTGAGTCCGCCAGTACAGACCTGTGATCAAATGTTGTCTCATTATGGTGAACATTTATGGCATGTTACAAGATATGGAGCAGACATGACATTTAGTACCTATCTCTGACCTCAAACCTGTAAATACGGCCTTGACCTTTGAGATGTTGACCTGGGTTTGCCCTCAACACATCGTCTTATTATGGTGAACATTTGTGCCTGGTCACTATAAAATCTGTCCGGTGGTTTACAAGATATGGAGAGGACTGAAATTTTATATGTATTTCTGACCTTTTAACTTAAAGTATGATCTTGACCTTTGAACTATGCACCTGGCTCTTGTGCGCAACAAATAATCTGATTACAGTGGACATTTGTGTCATGTTATTTCAAAATCTTGTTAAGTTGTGTACAAGATATGACTAGCAGACACTAAATTTTGTACCTATTTTGACATAAAACCTGTAAGTGTGACCATGACCTTTAAGCTACGCACCTGGATATTGCTGGCAACACTTCATCTTATTATGGTGAATATCTGTTAAATAATAAGTTAAAGCTTGGACAAGATTGGACAGAGAGACGGATGCAGGCATATACACTGAATCACCACCGTGATGACAATATCAAGCTCACGGCAAGCCAGCTCTACAAAAACCTGTTAAATTACACTGAAGACTTTGAAGAAACTCTTTCTCATCATGTTTTACATTAAGAACCTGATCTTTGCTCTAATACCCCTACTTACAACAAATCTTAGCTACCGAGTAGATGCCAAACACATACCTGTATGTTGCACAATGCATTATGTTGAATTATGGGATGGAGTTCAGAATAACTATACAGCTTGCTTTGACATTGTATCACCTACAGGTTGAATATATATATATATATATATATATATATATATACATTTATGTCTTGGTTATTCACAAATAATTATCTCCATATATATATATATATATATATATATATACAATGTAAATCTTACTCAAGCACCACAGATGTTTATATTTAATTATTTTCATGTTTTCATCCCAAATGGAAGTTTTAAAGAATTTATCGATCCCTTTAAAACAAAGACAAAGAGAAAGAGAGAGCATAACAAAAAGAGATATAATTAATTATTAAGTGAGAGAGAGTTTATAAAAAATGGCAGTTACTTAATTGTACTGTCAAACCCGACTAGCTCAATTGGTAACATGTCCAACTTATAATCAACCAGGGGTCATGGGGTTGAACCCGTGTCATTTAACAGTCTCCATACTAATTAATATATGATAATACGTCTCAACATCATTCATCTCTCACCTCTGATGCAAGTGGAAAAGTATCAAATACCTGCAAAGATGGGAGTGTGGGTGTGATTAAGTACTGGCTAACCATCCGGGATCCAAGGAAAGAGATTGTTACTGACGAAGATTAACCACACAAACTTAAGTCTGAAATGACCATGTCATAGCCAAAAACTTAAGTCTGAAATGACCATGTCATAGCCATTTTCACTCCCAGTGCTTTTTTTGATAAAGTCAGTTGTTAGGTTAACTGATCTCCTGAAAGCCTGTGACAGCATAAAAATGACACTGATTATTCAAACAAACTCTCTTCTCTGCGGTGTGCAACTCATGTAGTTAGTCAAACATATATGTAAACGGTCACCTCTATTAAGCAGCCACTTGTCTTAAGCAGCCATATTTGATATTTCCAATTTCTATGCTTTCAGAGCAAATTAACCTGTGTTAAAGGACCACTTTTGCTTCTTCACTTGACTGGCTGCTTAAGACAGGTTTGACCGTATAAGCAATAAACAACTATAGTTTTTGAGCATTTAAGTATTGATCTGATATTGAACACTGACAACTCAGTATGATCTACAATCACACGTACAGATCAATCACAATTTGAAAAATACTTCATTACAATATAACTGCCGTTGATAATAAGATAGCCGGAAATTACAAAATTAAGGAGAATTGTAAAATCACTAGTAGCCACCCTGATCAATTTGTTGTCCCAGTTATTGATCTTGTGTTACATCTTGTGTTACATCTTGTGTTACATCGTCCCTGATATGTACTGAACAGTCAGTTATAATGGCCCATTCGTTATATTGTACCGTAGTTAAATTGGAAAATGGGAAAATATGCTGGGCGAGGGGTCACAGATGTTGTTTTTATCACATGAATATTACAAACAGTTGTATGTATATAGACTGTATTTATTGTTTGTTTGTGTATGTGCTTTTTTTTAAGAAAATTAGGTGATGCTACCAGTCTACCGTATGTGTATTAAGGATTTATTTGGCAAGAATTATGAAGGTACCTAAGTTCTCTTTGATATTTATCTTTTTGTCTTATATATGTTTATTTTAAGGATTCATTTGTCAAGAACTTTGAAGGCACCTAAATTCTCTTTGATAGTAATTTTTTAATTTGATATGTTGACACAATAAATATCACTGTCGCTATAATAGATTAATTAATCAAATTTCATTCCTGCTTGCCCCAGCTTTTTTTACTTGACCAAACATATGTTATTGTCAATTTTTTTTTTATATTTTGATAACAGAACTGTAATTTGTCAAAATGATACCACATTTTAAATTTTTTTGATCTTTCACTGATTTTCTTTCATTTCATATCCAAGACATTTCCATTTTAATATCTGAAAAATAAAAAACAAAATTGCATATCTAGGAATTAGTTATTATGGCCTAATAGACATGATGAACCAGATGATTACCTATCTGACAGATTTCAGGATATCAAGTTGTATACCTCCCACCCCACAACCCTACCAACAAGGTTTCAAAATCAACCAGCGTGTTATACTTTGATGCACAGTTATAACTATAGTTAAATGCTAATTCATATTGATTTGTGTTCTTTGAGAATTATTGGAAAAACAACGCAAGTGAACGAGGAATTAATGCTGAATACAAAATGTATACAATCGGTCTTAAACAGCGGACACCTAATTTAAAATGTTAACAAAAAGTACACATTAATAAAAAAAATTCTGTGTTATTTTCTTAAAGCAATTAATACCTGGATATATACAGAAATAGTTTTACTAATGTTACAACCACATGACATTGTAATTTCAATCTTTTTTGTTATTATGAAAAAAGTGCTTTCTTAAGTGGACGCATGGCCAAGTGGTAGAGCATCAGATCCATTACTAGGGGATCTTGGGTTCAACACTTCACCAAGTCTAATGTGTAGCGTCCTTGACCAAGACACTTTATTCACATAATGCTTGGTAGTGGTTCTACCCAGAAATACCTCAAACGAGAGTTGTGAAAACTTGTTTCATATTTGAGGTAAAATAGATAAGTTTAAAGCAATATCATTTCTAAATAGATAATATCAGCATGATACAAGTATGAAATCCCCAGCAACACAATGCAGGATCCTTAACTTCGTTATATTATGGAAAGGGGTATAACTCTCGTACATGTACACCCACAACAGAAAGTGTAAAATGTGTTTAATTTGATCAGTTTTTATTTGTATCATTTAAAGATTAGGAGAGTGCAAGTCGACACAGCTGCTATTGATCGGACAATTCTTTTTTCTGAAAATTACCTCAAAAAGGGGCCATAACTCATGTAAAATTTAACCGACATTGACAAATATCAAACTTGGTCTGTATTTTTTAATTTTACAGATACACACGAAATGTGAAATAAATACATAAACCCCTACAAAAATTATTTATCGGAAACCAATTTCTTACCTTGGACAAACCAATGGATAGTGGTAACTATGGTAACACATAATGCCCCTTAACCTTTCTCTGAATGGCCTGGGCATAAAAATCCATGGAAATATCTTTTTTTTTTAAAGATTTATTTTTTTTACTTACATTTTCAAACTTAAGACAGTTTCCATTCGGTTTGATAAAAACTATCAAATGAAGTTTATGGTGGCAACATGTCTTCAAGATTATTTTTTCCATTTTGTTACACATTCACATGCATAAGACATATGGTGTGTATAATATTGCAGTATGCTTATCTATTCTGTTAATATATAAATTGGGCGAAAAAAAGTAACTTAAATGCGAGAGATGTCGTCATATGCCATAAAATTATCTTTCATATGCAATATATTTTTTTTTAATTATAAAGGATAGACATTTAATGCTATACATCCTGTATATGTAGGAACACGATTTACTAAATATTAAGTGTCATTTCTATGCCATCAAAGGTTAACAGACGATCAGTTTATCTAACCACTGTTTCATGGGATCCTGGGAGGTCAACCAGAACTAGAGCACATTCCATCTCCGCGAGTAACTGATAACTTTCCCACTTGAATCAGCAGTGAGAGACGAATGATAATGAGATGAATGTCATATATAAACCATCATGGAGACTGGCCGGGCAGGGATTCAAACTCACAACCCCTGGATTGATAGTCAGACGCGCTAACGACTGAGCTAATGAGGCCCGAATTTTTAGGCGGGTGAAAATATAACACGACACTGGCAGAAGAAACACAAGTCTGATATTGCCATTAGTAGTCATTCATGGGGAGTTATCCATTAGTGCTAAATCTTCATAGCTTGTACATATGAACGGAAATTAAGCCACGTCAATAAGTTGCTGGTAATTAACGTGAAATAAACATAACATCAAATGCTGAACCAGCATTGAGTCTTAAGTCTCATATCAAATATCTCATATCATACTCTCTATATGATTCCCACAGCAGCAATGATGGCTTATAATGGCTATAAAATGTTACATGAACTGTATTCATAACATTTTCACTTACAATTAGTAGTTATAAATTCAAACATGCATACATTTTGTGGTCCTTTGATATGTAGTGATATAACATTCCCTGTAACACACCACTGTACAGAACAAACCTAGCAATACCCCCACTTTTAATCAGAAACCAAAAATTACCTCCCAGCACTATTTTGACTGACATTGATGAATATCAATCATGACCTATTTTATAATCTCACCAAATATTAATAAAATATATGGATCCTTAAAGACATCATTGATCCGAAACTAATTTTTTTATTTTAGACAGATTAACGAAGGGGGACAACACTTAATGTCCCATCACCGTTCTTTGAATGGCGGAAGTATAATTAATATGTGATGGTCAAGTGGTCTAAGGTGCCGTCTGCAGATCACTTACCTCTCGTGGCTTAGATATTGGGAATGATTGTCTTCACTGGGCGACCAAGTCTTCTCATCATCAAGTCCATATCTTCCTCCTTGCTGAGATCCACCATGCATTTCACTATCTCTTTAGGTTCTGGTCCACAGTTCCATTTCCAGGACAGATCAACAGCAAGCTTCAGAACACTGTCAATGGATTCATTTTTTATACAAGTTAAATTAGAAGAAAATAAAAATGTCATTAAATCCTCTCAATTGCCAAATTAACACAAACTTTGTATGTTATGGACATCAGATATTTTTATCATCATATTAGTTTGGAGTTTGGTATTGTTTTCAATATTTTTCAGTCATTATCACAACTGTATTGGATTGCGGCAGTATTCCAAGCACCGTGACAGTGTTTTTTATTCAGCCATTTTTATAGCTGTTATTGGGTCATATTCCCAATGGCAAATACATGTGGTTTTTTTTTCCCAACTGAGTGGTAAAAATTCTCAATTGAAATTAGCTTCAATAATTGTAAATTGAAATTTGCAATAATTTCTTGATAAAATAAACAAAGTTTTCCCAATTCTGAATTGAGTATGACATTGATTTTTTAATTAAATGGCCAGTCTCAGAAGTAAGTGTACACATTTTTATGAAGTTGAACAAATATATTGAATGCAAAAATTTTCCAAATGTTAATTAAAACGCTAAAATTCCCATTTCCAATGGTATGGGTCATCTTCCCAAAATGATGGAAAATAAAACACTGCGTGAGTGCCATACTTGTATTTCATGCAACAGACATAATTGGTTTGATACCCCGCCTTGTCACATACTGACATTGGGCTGACCAGTCCTGTACAACTATCATTTAAATGCAAGGTGCCAAGCCAGGAAGCTACATTATTAAATTCTATAACTGAATCCTACAATGAACTACAGTGTAAACACAAAGACTTACCTGATGCTTGTCAATATGTTGTTGATTTTTGTGTTGACAACAGGATTAAATGACTGTATGCTAACAATTATCACTGTTACAGCACAAAACAGTAATTACATTTTTATTTCATCTGTTCATTGAAACAAGTTATATTTTAATTTTAAAATTATGGTCAAAGACACACACACATCACAATTGGCCTTAAAAATGGTGCATATCATATACCCACCATTAAATGTCCCACCTGTTTTTATGGAAAATAAAATGCTGACACCCTTAGAAGTTGGTCTTGAATACAAATAACAAACATGTACATTTCAAGTCTGGTTTAAATGTTTTAAAGTTGACTGAATGTTTCATTACTGGCTGTGTATTTTATGTCTTATTACTGGCTGTGTGTTTTATGTCTTATGACTGGCTGTGTATTTTATGTCTTATTACTGGCTGTGTGTTTTATGACATGTTAAAGTTGACTAAATGTCTTATTACTGGCTGTGTGTTTTATGACATTTTAAAGTTGACTGTCTTATTACTGGCTGTGTATTTTATGACATTTTAAAGTTGACTTAATGTCTTATTACTGACTTTGTATTTTATGACATTTTAAATTTGACTAAATGCCTTATTACTGGCTGTGTATTTTATGACATTTTAAATTTGACTAAATGTCTTATTACTGGCTGTGTGTTTTATGACATTTTAAAGTTGACTAAATGTCTTATTACAGGCTGTGTATTTTATGACATTTTAAATTTGACTAAATGTCTTATTACTGGCTGTGTATTTTATGACATTTTAAAGGTGACTAAATGTCTTATTACTGGCTGTCTGTTACTGATGTCTGTTACCACCCCCACCCGCAAAAATAAACGCCTCCCTTTTTACGGAATGCATTGCTGCAAGGGCCTGTCGGGTAATTAATCAGGTATATAATTATGGTAAGACTCTTTTGGAAATGATAATTTGGGTCTTATAGTTCCATTTTGTACTAAAAAATAATAAAAACAGCATAAACCTAGTCACTGAAAGTATATTATCAGTCCTAAAACTCTCCTTTAAATGAGATTTTTAAAGATTTTTTTTTATTAGTATTATTAATTTTATTTTTCCAAATCCAGTATGTAAAATGTATCAGAAAATACAAAAAGCATTTAATTTATGAATTTTTAGACTGACATGCATTTACAGAATACCGACAAATTTATGATTAAAAGACAGATGGATGTGGTAAAGATGTCTTTCAATTTGTTCTGGCTAAAAGGATCGAATATGCAGATACTCTACTGTTAGAACATCCTTTCAGTATCCACAAAAATGCAAACTTGTTGTAATGAGATAAATTGATATATGAGAATATCATAATGTGACTTCAAATGTTAAATCGGACATTTTTAAACACATATTTTGCAATCTAAACACATTTTCTGTACTTTTTAAATTTGTTACACTCATTTGTTGAAACCAAATTGTGACAAATAGCGATAACATAATGTCAACATGGTATCAGAATGCTTATCTCATTTCTAACTTCATTAATTTTGTGACTCCATAAAATATCAAACTATAAAATAATGAATCTTTTGTTTCACTAAATGTTACGCTGCTCTGCCTGCAGGGTACCAGAAAACAACCAATGAGAGAGATTTGTTTGTTTCTTAAAATATTCGGCTTCATTTTTATGCCATAGGGGGCTAGCAGACATTCAGTTTACCTAGCCACCCTTCCTTAACCTGAAAGATTAACCAGTACCCTAGCACACCCATCTTTGCAAGTAACTGATCACTTTTCTACTTGAATCTGAGGTGAGAGACGAATATAAATGAGATGCAATATCATTTTTCAATAGTCATGGATACTGTTGTTGGGCAGGGATTTGAACTCACTATCCCTGGATTGATAGCCAGACATGCTACCGTCTGAGCTAACTGGGCCGCAGTTTAAGAGATTCTGATGATATTTGAACCACTAATGGTTCATATAACAAAACTCTAAATGTGGAAATACAATAATATAAATTATTTATTCAAGTAAATCAGAGTGGGGGAACTGTTTTTCAATTTTTAGTAATAGTGAACTTGACCCTAAACTGAGTGACCTGAAAAACAATCCCAGCCTTTCATTTTATATATTAGACACTTACCTTCAAAATTTCACCAAAATCTTTTAATTAAAATGAATATATTACCTAAACAAATAATGAAAAATGTATTTTTACTTGGGGATATCACCAAGGGTAATAGATAACTTTAAGATTATTTACTTTATTTAATAAAAGGAAAATTATGTATTTCCTTTTTATTATCAATACATAATATTTCTATTGTTTCAAGACTAGTTTATCAAAATAGTTATAAATATCAGTTATTTATCTATGGCATCTCATGTTTCAACCTAACCAGAACTTAGGACCACCTACACAATATGTAAAATTTCATGTGATCCATAAATAGACCATAGTACAATACCAGCTTTCCCCACTTGGGTTGTCATATAGCAGTGAGGTTTGAGCACGATTTGTTAGTTAGTACAGCGAAAGTTGAATGGCATCTATGAATTGTGGGACAAGCATAGAATTCCCTGCTTATTCATTGGGATTTAACAGACCCAATAAATAGGGAGGTGGGGAACATGAGATGTAGCAGATCTTTCTTGGGGATTAGATGTATGCCATTAAACCTGTTGCATGATGAAAAAAATACATGCAATGTTCTCCCCGTGCCTGCGAGGATGATCAGTCACTCGTTATATATCACCCCTAGCATACAGACATCGCTATACAATGACACTTACCATGACGTCCCTGGCCATTACACCTCTCACATACCATATAATATACTGCAGAATTCATTCCATATCTCCATCTCAGTGCAATATAAAAACATTCTAGAAATAGAGAGCATGACAATTTGTAATTAATTATTCATCAGATTATCTAAACAATTAACAGAAATTGCATTTAGACCAATTTAATCGACGACTGACAGTTTTGAGCACAATTTAAGGAAAAAGGCACTAAATTTATCATCATTATTTGAAATTTTTTTGAGTTAAACGTTTTTTGAAATATGCACACTGGTTGATCTAGAAATCTTAAATAGATAAACTTTAATTTTCTTTTTTTATTTGGAATAAGGGAATTATTTCTAAGTAGGGGTCAAGGTCACCTGAAAAATGCTACATGGTTTTGATTATAGTGCTATTATATGTATAACATATATAATTTTTAATGGAACAGGTTTGGTGACTGATCTTGACCAAACAGCTTCTGAATAAACAAGATACCTGAGTATTGCAATCAATACAAAAGTCCCCTACCCGTTTACCAGTTGACCAATTTATTGCCATAGCAACCTCTACCCACATGCAAAGTTTTACAAATGTACCTTGGATACTGTGTTGTCACAGGATCCAGGTTGTGTCTGTTAATTTACCAATTGCATTGTGATGGCAACTAAAACTTTTGTTCAAGTGAAAAAATAAAATGACCTACATTATCTTAAAATCAAGTTTGGATGGATAGATGGATTGAGAGTAAAACTGCGGTCCTCTCCAGTGAAACTGTCAGAAGACTGAAAACACAAATATTACATTGAAAGCGCAGATTTCTTAAGATATTCATAACATTTTTTCTTGTCCCTTTAAAAGGATTATATCAGGAAAAAAGCTATAAATGTCTCAAAAAAATAAAATTATTTTAAAAATAGATAAGGAGCATCTCATTATCATTAATAAATAAAATCTACCGCTAAATGGTTTGATATGTCAAATTCACCAAAATGTGACATAATCAATATTTAAATTGGAGGGCAAAACTTGAAATGAAATCCCTATTCTGTATAAAAAAAAAAATCACTTAATTACCTTTATTTCATCATTTGGACACTTTTTAAGATGAAATAAATTGTACATGTATTACATGTACACCTGTATAACTGATCATATTGAAATCTAAGTGTAATCCTGCGACTCAATAAAGATGTCATAAAATATCATATTTTGGCATGTTTAAAGGTTCATTAAACTTCTGAAACGGTCGTTTCTAGTTTTGATTTAAGGTAGTTTTACTCTTCCAGATGATAGAATACATGTTTGTTTGATCACTGAGAGACTTTGCAAACAAAAATATAAATATAAAGCACATTATTAGTACATGATTAAGAAATGGTTTTGTTTACAAATTATTGTTCATTTCTTTCCAATAAACACCTTCAGCAGAAAACAGGGAGTTACGAAACTTGTTAGGAAATGCGTAGGTCAAAACATATGATCAATTTACTTCAGAGAGAAACATAGTATGGGGAACTGTTGGGGATGCGGTTAAAAACTAAATAATCACTTGCGGTTAGATAGATTTTAAGAACATTCCCTTTATTCCCCTCAGTGAATTAATGAACTGGAACCCACAAGCTTATTTATTGCACTTTAGGGATGAATCGTTCATATAAAATTAAAACGAAAATTACTTTTTTTGATAACTGTACTAAACAAACCACTCTTAGTAGCTTCTCAATATTGACTGCGATAAAGTGATTTGTGACATAATAGCGCGTGCGATAGTATAACGCGTATATGCAAGGGAGGATCCTGAAATAAAGTTACTTGACCAAACTAATATTCCGTACTCATTAGTTTTCAGTGTGTATAAATAATATAATAAGAACTGTGTTCGATACAGTTTTATTGCAGACATCAATATATTTTTTTAAAACAAGAAAACCGAATAACGATACATAATATTAGTGATTATATTAGCCATAATTTTTCCAATCTTGCTAATGAACCCCTTATCTAACAGTCTTAATTTACACACTACCACTGCAGTATGAAACTGATGTGTACTTCTGAGCACTGGTGGAGGTACAGTTGAAAAGCAACTGAGTCGTTACGGAATTACAAAAATATAAACAAAAGTTACAAGCTCGGTCCGCTTGTCTTAGAAATACACATTTCGATCGAAGTTATTCATTTTCTCACTTTTTTAAAAACAGTCACTAAGGGGTCTACAGGAATGGTTTTAGTAATATTATAAACACATTTAATTACAATCATTTTTGTTATTATCAAAAAGTGTGCATTTCGGAAGTTAAATGAATATTTAAACAGATATCCTTTTGCCAATTTGGGATCAGTAAGTATATATAGAGATGCTTTATTGGAAAATATATGTTTTTAGCCAATTTAAAAAATATTTGAAATCCTGATGTATTCCCTTTAAGTAAAACTGATGAAAATGTTGGTGAAACAAGTTGTAGTGTGTTTTCCAAGAGCAAAGTTTCCAATGTAAATATGAACTTTGCAAAGAATTTATACAAAGATTGCCAAGCGTTACCAGACCCTACAGTTACATGTACATGTATGTCTGTTTCCATCTGGACATTCCGTGATGGATCAGATATGAATTTTCTACAACAATTTTGTATTCAATTACAATCTGACAATTAAACCATGAAATATGATACAGCTGTATCTAACGTTAAAGAAAGATAACTAGTGACAAGAGGATTAATATGATTTTTCAGAGTTATAAATCTTGCTTTATTGTCTGCATAGAAATACTTATACCCCCCCCCCCCCCCAGTACATAAATTTTATAAACATACAATTTGAAACAGAGTTCTTATACATTATAATTAGAGTTCTAATACAGAAAGTAACATAGAAAGAAAAAGAAAGGAAGCCAGGTAGAAAGAAGGAAAGAAAGAATAAAGGAAAGAGGAGTAGAAGAGATGAAAGGAAAGGAGAAGAGTAAGAACAGAGAAAAAAGGAGAAAAATGAAAAGAAGAGAGATAAAAAGAAATATGCATAGAAAAAAGAAACAAAAACATCAATAGACCACTTACTGTTACCGTTAGCTTTCTTTTGTATAATGATAGTTTTGTATAAAAATGATAGAAAGGCCCCTTAACCCTTTACTCCATAGATACGTGTTATCCTGCACCAATCGCAGAAGGGCTTTGAAAACAGTGCAGGAAGAGTTCAGATTGCTTGTAACAAGCAATCTGAACACTTCCTGCACTATTTTCCACTCTGTTAGTTAATATAAACATATTTAACCCAATAATTCAAAAGCCTTCTATATTAGAGGTTGTCCAAATGTGTCTATATGAAGTTAAGTGATAAACAAGTAACAAAAACATGTTATGTTACTAAGGATTGTCTGACTAAGATTGTCACTTCTATTTTTAATCCTAACAATATAATAACACCACATTATATTATTAATTAATTCTGTTTACTGCCTGAAGTCAGCATCACAGTAGACAGATAACAGGTTTTAGCATCATCCTTATGATTTTTATTGTATGTTTGGAACAATAAAGTCAGGAGATAACAGGCAGTTTGGGTGAAGAGTTTAATCAACGAAATAGTTTATGCCAGAGTTGATTACCAAACCTAGCACTTTGTTAGCAATTGGCAATTCTTTTCTGAGAAATGATCTAATATTTATAAGTTTTGTTGATTTGTTGTTTTTCTTGTCCTTTTTTTCAACAGTATTTCAGTTATTTAATGAACAGTCACCTTATGATTGTTCCTGGAATTGTTGTGTAATTGACCAGCGCTTCACACACATCTAATTGCTGCAAGTCATTGACTACTTCCCCACATATTCAGAGACTCATAGCCATAGAAGTTCATGACCAATCATCTTAGAGATTGTGGCCGGACACATGACTCCTACTTTTCTCATCATATTTCGGTAGTGCAGAAGTTGACAAACATTAAAATGCAAGTTTTAACTTCTTTCATTTGGGTCTCTTTATGAATGACAAGCATGCAAACTTTACTTATTTACTATAGAATAAAGAGCAAACAATCAATGGTGTGCTTACACTTTAATATTGGGTCAGAGTTGAAAAACTGACAAAGAAAACAATGCCTCAAAATAAGCCAGAATGCTTTTAACCAACATCTCGAATCTGGAAATTATTTTAGGGGAAGAGACTGGGGAGGAACATCTCCCCTCTCTAGGAAATGAACATATTCCCATCTCATTACCAAATTGAAACTCAAACCTGTGAAAGCGGCCACCTCTATTAAGCAGCCACTTGTCTCAAACAGCATTATTTCCTTCGATTTCCCATTTCTATGCTTTCAAAGCAACAACCTGTCTTAAAAGGCCATTTCTGTCCATTCCCTTGAGGTCTCACTTAAGAATTACCTTCCCTATATGATGGTAGCAAGATTCTTACACCCAAGAAATTAGAGTTATGGAAATAGGTTGGGCATTATTGAATATACATAAAATTGTCATAATTCTTTGTGCATAATTATGAAAACATTGAAACATTTTTAAGATTTCTGCCAAGTTTGGATGACATTAGGTACAGTTGATAAAGCGAACAGTTTAAAGATGTGTAGTGATACAAATTGGCAGAATTGTCAAAAATGAAGGGGTGCCATCAAACCATCGAAATTATGAAAAAGCAACCTGGTCAACCCATGTTTTTTTTCTGCGTAATAGGACCAACAGAGGACTATCTATGGGAACAGGCACTTCTAGAATCATTGGTAATGCATCCAGAAGTGCATTCTCTATATATGTAGAACAGTACAAAATTAATTGTTATGCGAGATGTTGACAGGCTGTTTAAAACAGGTTTGACTGTATATAAAGTATTTCCGTCTGGCTACTCCTCTGAGCGAACAAAATAACTTGAATGTGTTGGTTTGTTTTGTTTCTTCCAGCTCAATATATCAAGTATAACATGAACAGAGATAAGAAGTTGTGAATGCTAATGATGGTGCAGGGATACAGCCCCATCCCCCCAAACCCAGGATCACATTTGACAGTCCACAAGAAACCAAACTCAGACGAGACTGTGTCAAAAGTGTCAGACATAAATGAGGTGGAGGAAACATCATTTGTGTCCAAGGATGAAGGGTATGTACATTTATGAATAAATATATAAAAAAATTGCTTCTTATATTCAGTAAGATACAGTAAATGCTGTTAAAATTGAACAGAAAATTAAAAGGTAAGTTTTTGTCTAAACATTCATAATTTTGTATGCACATGTAAATGTAAGTTTGTGAATGTATGAACAATTAAGGCAGTATATCCCAACTGCATTATGGGACATTGGTAAATGCTGCCTGCACAAAACAGTGTTATTGATGGAGAACTTAAATTGTTACATAATTAGAGAGCGAACAGAAAATAACCTCAACTGTGATCTTGACCTTGAAATGGTCTGACTGCCTTGTTCATATAGGTATGATCCTCCAACCCCAAAGTTCCATTTTAAATCTGCTAGTGGGTAAGGAATATGAGTGTAGGGTGCATTATGCAGCATACAATACTGTTTAAAGCCACCATCCACCATCCCAGGTAACTTTCTCAATAGGAAGCACTAAATCTTCCAATTTATGGTGAGTTTTATTTGATGAAATGATCCTGATGCATAAGGAACACAGCAGAGGTAACTTGCCATGAAAGACAACTCACTGTTCTATTATTCAGCACATGTGCAAACATTGATTATTTCCCTTGCATTGCAAGAGACGAAGCTTATTTCCTCCACATTTTTTATCTGCTAGTTTCCAGATTTTTAAACATTTTTTTTTTATTTCTGAAAAAAAACCTTCTATGCCCAGGCCCCATCTTCTATCATAGAAAATTCCAGGAATCCACATAATTATGCTTCATCAACAATCCTGGCTGGATCCAGCACTTTATTTCTTGAAATTTAGTGGGAAGAGGCCCAAGTCTTTGAAACTGGGAAAAACAACACTAATTAGGGGAAAATGGGGACTTTTTTTTTTAAAGACATTAGCAAACTGAAAATAAAGCCCACACTGTACAGAAAACCACCCTGACATAATTTTTTCAACTTTAACTCAATAAATGTAGTATTGCTTAATGCATCAACAATTCATAGCATATGAAAATTAAAAACAAAAACATTTTATTGACTTGACAGTTTATTGCATAATATAATAATTCAATTTACTTTAGACAAAAATCAACATTTTGTTTTATTAAGTTTTATAGGCATTATGGCCAAAGAAATGCCTTTTTATTAAATGATTTTACAGGTTAATTTTGATCTATATATTTACCTATGGTGTAAATTTGATAAAAGCAAATAAGCATAAGGATGTTCCTGTACAAGCTACAAAATAAAATTAAAACCGCTTTTATAATTTAAGCGCCACAACTCAGACATTAATTACCGGTATCTGTTTTGGCCTGTTCTTAATTACGAATGTTCCTACTAAAGATGTGGTTGCTCTGTTTTGATCATCAATTGAAGGTAACTCAGATAATCATTTTCTGATTTTGCCAGTTAAAGAACTTAAGTCCCGTATCTAATATTTAAACTTTGTATAAATTATACACTGCTAAAGTTTGATCAAGATCCAGTGATAAATGTTTGTAATGTGCCGGAGAACACATCAAATAACACACAGGATAGTACAGCTCAGGGCATTTTTCTCAGAAAAGAACTCTATAAGAGTTGTATTCTTCCATTCTTATCCCTTTTCATTTTGTATATTGTATTGTTTATCTAAAAAAAAAATGAAAATAAAATATGTTTAAACCAAGGCAATATTAATAATATAGAAATTGGCCAAACCTGTCCAAGAACTACTGTGCAAGTTTGGTCAGGATACAATGACTTAAGCCTTAATAAATTAATTGCTAGATTATCATCCCTGCCTGCCCCCTAATTTTATTTAAAATTTGGATGAGAATCTAGCAATTAATTTATATATAATGGCTTTATGTGGGTACTACACTGCCAACCTGATCAAATAAAATAAGTTTTTTTTTTTACTATAGCAATGCAATTTTTGTGGGGGATAATTAATTGTCTCAGTACCATCTATTTGTTCATTAAATAGTTTCTGGCACACAACTCCAATATTGCTCAAGATAACTTCACGAAACTTTGTACAGATATCAACATAGTGGTATACAGGGGTGTGCTTGGTGAATTTAAAAGTGTAGGCCTAGAAATGTTAACAAGGGGTCTTCCCTAGATTTTTTATAAATATAAATGACCAATGGTGCATGCTCAGGGGTTTTGTGTGTTTGTTTCTACGTAAAACATGCTTGTCAATTACTTACAAGAAGTCCAATTAAATCTGATTTTTTTCTCTGAAAAGTGTTCAGACACAGACTCAAATATTACATTTTTTGGCAAAACACTGAAAACATGTAATAATGGGTAATAAAGGTGTTCCTGTAACATTTTCTGATAAATAATCATTAAAACTGATGGATTCAGTAAATAAATATAGTAATTTGCTTGCTTAATAGATGTTATTTGAAAATTAAATTTTTGATATTTTGAGTCTCAATCTCAGACTGAAAATGTTGATGAAGTTAGGTCCTGGTCTGGACCTATGTACAATGTCTACATGTAGCTATGCTGGTTGTTATTAAGCCTAGGAGTGCCTTTTGCTAAGAGGGCATTTTTCATTTTTAATATTTTTCTGTTACCATGAAAACCAATAGCCAAAATTATTGTTAACTCCAAAACTATTCAAGACTTCACAATACTTTGTACACCACTGGTGACTTTTGCTAGGAGTTAAGTTTTCATTTTGATTTTTTTGTTACCAATTCCATGGAAACAAATTGCCAAATATTACTAAATTCTCCATTTTTGGTGCACAGCTCTAAAACTGTTCAAAATAACTTCATGAAACCAAGGAATTACAGAGAGAAGGAAAGGCAATTTACTATTTCTAGCATGCTCGAGTTTATTCTACTGTCGCCCAGTGTTTGGTCGTTTTTTTTAGTTTTTTTCCTTGTTGTAAATCTTTATCGTTTCGGGTAATTTTACATAAAAAAGTTTGTAATGGCAGCACCATCAATGCGAGCAAAACTTAAAAAAAAGCTGAATAGCTTTTTTTACATGTAGATCATCATGTGCAGAAAGTCAAACGCAGAAGAAAATGTATGTATATTTGCATGTCATGACATGCACAGAAAATTCTATTAGTTATGAACTGAACTGAGCACAGACACAGATTCGGAACAAACAGTTTTATTAGTTATCAACTGAAATCAGCACTGGCATAGACTCGGCACATAAACTTCTATTAGTTATGAACTGAACTGAACTCCGAAACAGTTTCGGCACAGAAACTTCTATTAGTTCTGAGCTGAACTGTGCATCGACAGAGACTTGCATAATAAACTGTTTTTTTATTATGAACTGAACTGAGCACCGACATTGACTCGGCACAGAAACTTCTATTAGTAATGAACTGAAATGAGCTCGACACAGACTAGGCACAGAAACTTCTATTAGTTATGAACTGAACTGAACACCGACAGAGACTCGGCACAGAAACTTCTATTAGTTATGAACTGAAATGAGCACCGACACAGACTCGGCACAGAAACTTCTATTAGTAATGAACTGAAATGAGCTCGACACAGACTAGGCACAGAAACTTCTATTAGTTATGAACTGAACTGAGCACCGACAGAGACTCGGCACAGAAACTTCTATTAGTTATGAACTGAAATGAGCTCCGACACAGACTCGGCACAGAAAATTCTATCAGTTATGAAATGAACTGTGCACTGACAAAGAGTCGGCACAGAAACATCTATAAGTTATGAACTGAACTGAGCACCAACACAGACTCGTCACAGAAACTTCTATTAGTTATGAACTGAACTGAGCACCGACAAAGACTCGGCACAGAAACTTTTATCAGTTATGAACTCAACTCCTGCTCCGACACAGAGTCGGCTCTGAAATTTCTATTAGTTATGCATTTATCTGAGCACCGACATTGATTTTGCACATAATCTTCTATTAGTTATGAACTGAAGTGATCTTCGACAAAGACTCGGCACAGAAACTTCTTTTAATAAAATACTTTACTCAGAAACGACACAGATTCCGCACAGAAACCTTTATTAGTTATGAACTGAACTGAAAACCGACACAGACTAGCCACATACACTTCTATTAGTTATGAACTGAACTGAGCACCGGCACAGAAACGGCACAGAAACTTCTATTAGTTATGAAATGAACTGAGCATCGACACAGACTCAGTACAGAAACTTCTATTCCTAATGAACTGAAATGAGCATCGACTCAAACTCCGAATAGACAGTTTTATAGGTTATGAACTTAACTCAGTACTGAAACAGACTCGTCACAGAAACTTCTATTAGTAATGAACTGATCTGAGCACCGACACAGACTCGACTCAGAATCTTCAATTAGATATGAACTTAAATGATCTCCGACACAGACTCGGGATAGAAACTTCTATTAGTTATGAACTGAACTGAGCATCGATAAAGACTCGGCACAGAAACGTCTATTAGTTATGAAATTAACTGTGCACCGACACAGACTCGGCACAGACACTTCTGTTAGTTATGAAATGAACTGAGCACCGACACAGACTCGGCATAGAAACTTCTATTAGTTATGAACAGAACTGAGCACAGACACAGACTCGGCACAGAAACTTCTATCAGTTCTGAACAGTACTGAGCTCCGACACAAACTCGGTACAAAAACTAATATCAGTTACGATCTGAACAGAGCTCCGACACAGAGTCGGCACAGAAATTTCAATTAGTTAAGAACTTAACTGAGTAACGACACAGATTCGGCACAGAAACGTCTATTAGTTATGAACTGAACTGAACACCGACACAGACTCGGCACAGAAACTTCTATTAATTATGAAATTAATTGAGCACCGACACAGATTCGGTGCAGAAACTTCTATTAGTTATGAACTGTACTGAGCACCAACACAGACACGTCACAGAAACATTTATATAGTATGAACCGAAATGAGCTCTGACACAGACTCGGCACAGAAACATCTTTTAGTTATGAACTTAACTGAGCTCCGACACAGACTCGGCACAGACACTTCTATTAGTTATGATCTGAATTAAGTATCGACACAGCCTCGGCAGAGAAATTTCTATTAGTTATGAAATTAACTGAGCATCGACACAGACATGGCACAGAAATTCCTATTAGTTATGAAATGAACAGTGCATCGACACAGACTTGGAACATAAACTGCTTTTTAGTTATGAACTGAACTGAGCACCGACAAAGACTCGGCACAGAAACTTCTATTAGTAATGAACTGAAGTGAGCTCGACACAGACTCGGCACAGAAACTTCTATAAGTTATGAACTGAACTGAGCACCGTCTCCGAATCGGCTCAGAAACTTCTATTAGTTATGAAATGAACTAAGCACAGACACAGAATCTGCACAGAAACTTCTATTAGTTATGAACTGAACTGAGCACCGACACAGACTCGGGACAGAAACTTCTCTTCGTAATGAACTGAACTGAGCACCGACACAGACTCCGAATAGACAGTTTTATAGATTATGAACTTAACTCAGTACTGAAACAGACTCGCCACAGAAACTTCTAATAGTTATGAACTGAACTGAGCACCGACACACACTCAACACAGAAACTTCTATTAGATATGAACTTAATGATCTCTGACACAGACTCGGGACAGAATCTTCTATTAGTTATGAACTGAACTGAGCATCGACACAGACTTGGCACAGAAACGTCTATTAGTTATGAAATTACATGTACCTGTGCACCGACACAGACTCGGCACAGAAACTTCTATTAGTAATGAACTGAAGTGAGCTCCGACACAGACTCGGCATAGAAACTTCCATTAGTTATGAGCTGAACTGATCACCGACACAGACTCGGCACAAACACTTTTATTAGTAATGAACTTTGCACCGACTCAGACTCGGCACAGAAACTTCTATTAGTTATGAACTGAACTTAGCTCGGACACAGACTCGGCAAATAAATTTCTATTGGTTATGAACTGAACTGAGCACCGACATTGACTCCGCACAGAAACTTCTATTAGTTAAGAACTGAAATGAGCTCCTACACAAATTCGGAACAAACAGTTTTATTAGTTATCAACTGAAATCAGCACTGGCATAGACTCGGCACATAAACTTCTATTAGTTATGAACTGAACTGAACTCCGACACAGTTTCGGCACAGAAACTTCTATTAGTTCTGAGCTGAACTGTGCATCGACAGAGACTTGCATAATAAACTGTTTTTTTATTATGAACTGAACTGAGCACCGACATTGACTCGGCACAGAAACTTCTATTAGTAATGAACTGAAATGAGCTCGACACAGACTAGGCACAGAAACTTCTATTAGTTATGAACTGAACTGAGCACCGACAGAGACTCGGCACAGAAACTTCTATTAGTTATGAACTGAAATGAGCTCCGACACAGACTCGGCACAGAAAATTCTATCAGTTTTGAAATGAACTGTGCACTGACAAAGAGTCGGCACAGAAACATCTATAAGTTATGAGCTGAACTGAGCACCAACACAGACTCGGCACAGAAACTTCTATTAGTTATGAACTGAACTGAGCACCGACAGAGACTCGGCACAGAAACTTTTATCAGTTATGAACTCAACTCCTGCTCCGACACAGAGTCGGCTCTGAAATTTCTATTAGTTATGAATTTATCTGAGCACCGACATTGATTTTGCACATAATCTTCTATTAGTTATGAACTGAAGTGATCTTCGACAAAGACTCGGCACAGAAACTTCTTTTAATAAAATACTTAATTCAGAAACGACACAAACTCCGCACAGAAACCTTTATTAGTTATGAACTGAATTGAAAACCGACACAGACTAGGCACATCAACTTCTATTAGTTATGAACTGAACTGAGCACCGGCACAGACACGGCACAGAAACTTCTATTAGTTATGAACTGAACTGAGCATCGACACAGACTTGGCACAGAAACGTCTATTAGTTATGAAATTACATGTACCTGTGCACCGACACAGACTCGGCACAGAAACTTCTATTAGTAATGAACTGAAGTGAGCACCGACACAGACTCGGCATAGAAACTTCCATTAGTTATGAGCTGAACTGATCACCGACACAGACTCGGCACAAAAACTTTTATTAGTAATGAACTTTGCACCGACTCAGACTCGGCACAGAAACTTCTATTAGATATGAACTGAACTTAGCTCGGACACAGACTCGGCAAATAAATTTCTATTAGTTATGAACTGAACTGAGCACCGACATTGAGTCGGCACAGAAACTTCTATTAGTTAAGAACTGAAATGAGCTCCTACACAGATTCGGAACAAACAGTTTTATTAGTTATCAACTGAAATCAGCACTGGCATAGACTCGGCACATAAACTTCTATTAGTTATGAACTGAACTGAACTCCGACACAGTTTCGGCACAGAAACTTCTATTAGTTCTGAGCTGAACTGTGCATCGACAGAGACTTGCATAATAAACTGTTTTTTTATTATTAACTGAACTGAGCACCGACATTGACTCGGCACAGAAACTTCTATTAGTAATGAACTGAAATGAGCTCGACACAGACTAGGCACAGAAACTTCTATTAGTTATGAACTGAACTGAGCGCCGACAGAGACTCGGCACAGAAACTTCTATTAGTTATGAACTGAAATGAGCTCCGACACAGACTCGGCACAGAAAATTCTATCAGTTATGAAATGAACTGTGCACTGACAAAGAGTCGGCACAGAAACATCTATAAGTTATGAGCTGAACTGAGCACCAACACAGACTCGGCACAGAAACTTCTATTAGTTATGAACTGAACTGAGCACCGACAGAGACTCGTCACAGAAACTTTAATCAGTTATGAACTCAACTCCTGCTCCGACACAGAGTCGGCTCTAAAATTTCTATTAGTTATGAATTTATCTGAGCTCCGACATTGATTTTGCACATAATCTTCTATTAGTTATGAACTGAAGTGATCTTCGACAAAGACTCGGCACAGAAACTTCTTTTAATAAAATACTTTACTCAGAAACGACACAGACTCCGCACAGAAACCTTTATTAGTTATGAACTGAACTGAAAACCGACACAGACTAGGCACATAAACTTCTATTAGTTATGAACTGAACTGAGCACCGACACAGACACGGCATAGAAACTTCTATTAGTTATGAAATGAACTGAGCATCGACACAGACTCAGTACAGAAACTTCTATTCGTAATGAACTGAAATGAGCATCGACACAGACTCCGAATAGACAGTTTTATAGGTTATGAACTTAACTCAGTACTGAAACAGACTCGTCACAGAAACTTCTATTAGTAATGAACTGATCTGAGCACCGACACAGACTCGACTCAGAATCTTCAATTAGATATGAACTTAAATGATCTCCGACACAGACTCGGGATAGAAACTTCTATTAGTTATGAACTGAACTGAGCATCGATAAAGACTGTCACAGAAACGTCTATTAGTTATGAAATTAACTGTGCACCGACACAGACTCGGCACAGACACTTCTGTTACAATGTAGTTATGAAATGAACTGAGCACCGACACAGACTCTGCATAGAAAGTTCTATTAGTTATGAACAGAACTGAGCACAGACACAGACTCGGCATAGAAACTTCTATCAGTTCTGAACAGTACTGAGCTCCGACACAAACTCGGTACAAAAACTAATATCAGTTACGATCTGAACAGAGCTCCGAAACAGAGACGGCACAGAAATTTCAATTAGTTAAGAACTTAACTGAGTAACGACACTGATTCGGCACAGAAACTTCTATTAGTTATGAACTGAACTGGACACCGATACAGACTCGGCACAGAAACTTCTATTAATTATGAAATTAATTGAGCACCGACACAGATTCGGTGCAGAAACTTCTATTAGTTATGAACTGAACTGAGCACCAACACAGACACGTCACAGAAACATTTATAAAGTATGAACCGAAATTTGCTCCGACACAGACTCGGCACAGAAACATCTTTTAGTTATGAACTTAACTGAGCTCCGACACAGACTCGGCACAGACACTTCTATTATTTATGATCTGAACTAAGCATCGACACAGCCACGGCAGAGAAATTTCTATTAGTTATGAAATTAACTGAGCACCAACACAGACATTGCACAGAAATTCCTATTAGTTATGAAATGAACAGTGCATCGACACAGACTTAGAACATAAACTGCTTTTTATTTATGAACTGAACTGAGCACCGACACAGACTCGGCATAGAAACTTCTCTTAATAACATACTTAACTCAGAAACGATAAAGAATTGGCACAAAAACTTCAAATAGTTATGAACTGAACGGAGCTCCGACACAGATTCGGCACAGAAACTTCTATTAGTTATGAATTGAACTGAGCACCGACACAGAGTCGGCACATAATCTTCTATTAGTTATGAACTGAACTGAACTCCGACACAGTTTCGGCACAGAAACTTCTATTAGTTCTGAGCTGAACTGAGTACCGACACAGACTCGACATAGAAACCTCTATTAGTCATGAACTGAACTGAGTACCGACACAGACTCGGCGCAGAAACTTCTATTAGTTATGAACTGAACTGAACTCCGACACAGTTTCGGCACAGAAACTTCTATTAGTTATGAGCTGAACTGAGTACCGACACAGACTCGGCACAAAAACTTCTGATAGTTATGAACTTAACTGAGTTCCGAAACAGACTCGGTACAGAAACTTCTATTAGTTATGATCTGATCTGCACACCGACACTGACTCGGCTCGGAAACTTCTATTAGTTATGAGCTAAATCCAGTACCGACAGAGACTCGGCACAGAACTTCTATCAGTTATAAACTGAATGCCCACCGACATAGACACGGCACAGAATCTTCTATTAGTTATGAGCTGAACTGAGCACTGACAGAGACTCGTCACAGAACTTATATCAGTTATGAACTGAACTGCGCACCGACATAGACTCGGCACATAAACTTCTATTAGTTATCATCTGAACTGAGCACCGACAGAGACTCGGCACAGAATCTTCTATAAGCTATGAACTGAATTGAGCTCCTACACAAAATCGGCACAGAAACTTTATTCGTTATGAACTTTACTGTGCTCCGACACAGAGTCGGCACAGAAATTTCTACTAGTTACGATCTTAACTGAGCATCGACACAGAATCGGCACTGTTACTTCTATTAGTTATTAAATGAACTGAGCTCCGACACAGACTCGGCACAAAATTTTCTATTAGTTATGAACTGAAATGAGCACCGACACAGACTCCGAATAGACAGTTTTATAGGTTATGAACTTAACTCAGCACCGACACAGACACGCCACAGAAACTTCTATTAGTTATGAACTGAACTGAGCACCGATACAGACTCGGCACAGAAACTTCTATTAGATATGAACTTAAGTGATCTCCGAAACAGATTCGGGACAGAAACTTCTATTAGTTATGAACTGAACTGAACATCGACAGACTCGGCACAGAAACGTCTATTAGTTATGAGCTGTACTAAGCACCGATACAGACTCGGCGTAGAAACTTCTATTAGATATGAGCTGAACTGAGCACCGACTTAGACTCGGCACAGAAACTTCTCTCAGTCCTGAACAGTACTGAACTCCGACACAAACTCGGTACAGAAATTTCTAACAGTTACTAACTGAACAGAGCTCCAATACAAAGTCGGCACAAAAACTTCTATTAATAAAATACTTAACTCAGGAGCAACACAGACTCGGCACAGAAACTTCTATTAGTTCTTAACTGAACTGAACTCCGACACAGACTCGGCACAGAAACTTCTATTAGCTATGAACTGAACTGAGCTCCGACACAGACTCGGCACAGAAACTTCTTTTAACAAAATACTTTACTCAGAAACGACACAGACTCGGCACAGAAACTTCTATTAGTTATGAACTGAACTGAGCATTAACACAGACTCGGCATAGAATATTCTATTAGTTATTAACTGAAATGAGCTCCGATACAGACTCGGCACAGAAACTTCTATTAGTTTGTTACTTAACACAGCTCTGACACAGAATCGGCACAGAAACTTCGATCAGTTAAGAACTGAACTGAGTTCCGACACAGACTCGAAACCGAAACTTCTATTAGTTTGTGACTTAACACAGCAATGACAAAGAATCGGCACAGAAACTTCTATTAGTTATGAACTGAAGTGAGTTTCGACACAGACTCGGCACAGAAACTTTTATTAGTTATTAACTTAAATAAGCACCGACACAGACTCGGCACAGAAACTTTTATTAGTTATTAACTTAAATAAGCACCGACACAGACTCGGCACAGAAACGTCTATTATTTATGAACTTAACTGAGCTCCGACACAGACTCGGCAAAGAAACTTCTATTTGTTATGAACTGAACTGAGCTCCGTCTTAGACTCGGCACGGAAAATTCTATTTATAAAATATGTAACTCAGAAACGACACAGACTCGGCACCGAAACTTCTATTGGTTAAGAACTGAAATGAGCACCGACACAAACTCGGCACATAAACTTCTATTTATGAAATACTTAACTCAGAAACGACACAGACTCGGCACAGAAACTACTCTTAGTTATGAACTGAACTAAGCCCCGACACAGATTCGGCACAGAAACTTCTATTAATTATGAACTGAACTGATCATCGAAACAGATTAGGCACAGAAACTTCTATAAGTAATGAACTGAACTGAGCTCCGACACAGACTCGACAATGAAACTTCTATTAGTTATGAACTGAACTGAGCACCGACACAGAATCGGCACAGAAACTTCTTTTAGATATTAACTGAACTGAGCACTGACACAAACTCGGCACAGAAACTTCTATTAGTTATGAAGTGAACTGAGCACCGACACAGACTCGGCATATTAAATTTTATTTGTAATAAAATGAACTGAGCACCGACACAGACTCGGCACAGAAACTTCTATTAGTTATGAATTAAACTGACCACCGATACAGACTCTGTACAGAAACGTCTATTAATTATGAACTGAACTGAGCTTCAACACATACTCGACATAGATACTTCAGTCAGTTATGAAATGGACTGAGCACCGACACAAACTCTTTAAATAAATTTCTATTAGCTATGAACTTAACTGAGCTCCGACACAGACTCGGCACAGAAACTTCTAATAGTTATGAATTGAATTGAGCACCGACACAGACTCGGCACCGAATCTTCTATTAGTTCTGAACTGAACTGAGCACCCACACAGACTCGGCCCAGACAGTTTTATAAGTTATACAATGAACTGAGCACCGACACAGACTAGGCGCAGAAACCTCCTTTAGTTATGAATAGAACTGAGCAAAGACACAGACTCGGCACAGAATCTTCTATAAGTGATAAACAGAACTGAGCCCAGACACAGACTCGGCACAGAAACTTCTATTAGTTATAAATTGAACTGAGCCTCGACAGAGATTCGGCACAGAAACTTCTATTAGTTATAAACTGAACTGAGCAACGACCCAGACTTGGCACACAAACTTCTATTAGTTTATAACTTAACCCAGCAACAACACAGACTCGGCACAGAAACTTCTATTAGTTATGAACTGAAATGGGCACCGACACAGACTTGACACAGACAGTTTTATTAGTTATGAACTGAAATGAGCATCAACACAGACGCGGCATAGAAACTTCTATTAGTGATGAACTTTACTGAGCACCGACACATATTCGTCACAGAAACTTATACTAGTTATGAACTTAACTGAGCTCCGACACATACTCAGAAATCAAACTTCTATTAGTTATGAACTTAACTGAGCTCCGACACAGACTCGGCAAAAAAAGTTCTATAAGTTATGAACTGAACTTTGCACCGACACAGACTCGGCACAGAAACTTCTATTAGTTATGAACTAAACTGAGCTCCGATATAGACTCGGCACAGAAACTTCTATTAGTTATGAACTGAATTGAACACAGACACAGACTCGACACAGAAACGTCTATTAATTATGAATTGAAATGATCACCGACTCAGACTCAGCATATAAACTTCTAATAGTTATTAACTGAACTGAGCACCGACACAGACTCGGCACAGACAGTTTTATTAGTTATGAACTTAACTCAGCACCGACACAGACTTGGGCCGGAAACTTCTCTTAGTAATGATCTTAACTTAGAACAGACACAGAATCGGCACAGAAACGTAAATTAGTATATAACATAATTCACCGACACAGATTCGAAACATAAACTTCTGTTAGTAATGAATTTAACTAAAAAATCGACACAGATTCGGCACAGAAACAATTATTAGTAATTAACACAACTCAACACCGACACAGACTCGACACTTAAACTTGTATTAGTAATGAACTTACCTGAGAATCGACACAGATTCGGCGCGCAAACATTTATTAGTTATGAACTTAATTAAGCACCGACACAGATTCGGCACAAAAACTTCTATCAGTCATGAACTTAACTAAAGCACCGACACAGACTCGGCACAGAAACTTATATTGATAATTAACTTAACTCAGCACCGACACAGACTCCGTACAGAAAAATTATATTAGTAATGAGCATAACTAAAGCACCGACACAGACTCGGCACAGAAACTTCTATAAATAATGAACTTAACTCATTACCGAGACAAGACTCGGCACAGAAATTTCGCAGAGAAAAACTTTTATTAGTTATGAACTGAACTGAGCTCCGACACAGACTCGGCACAGAAGCTTCTATTAATAAAATACTGAAATCAGAAACAACACAGACTCAGCACAGAAACTTCTATTAGTTATGAACTGAACTGAGCACGACACAGACTTGGCGAAGAAACTTCTATTAGTTATGAACTTAAATGAGTTCCGACACACACTCGGCACAGAAACTTCTATTAGTTATGAACAGAACTGAGCACCGACACAGACTTGGCAAAGAAACTTCTATTAGTTATGAACTGTACTGATCACCGATACAGACTCGACAAAGAAACTTCTATTAGTTATGAACTTAAATGAGCTCCGACACGGACTCGGTACAGAAACTTCTATTAGTTATAATCTGAACTGAGCACCGACACAGTCTCGGCACAGAACCTTCTATTAGTTTATAAATTAACCCAGCACCGACACAGATTCGGCACATAAACTTCTATTAGTTTATAACGTAACCCAGCACCGACACAGATTCGGCACAGAAACTTCTATTAGTTATGAACTGAACTAAGCCCCGACACAGACTCGGCACAGAAATTTCTATTAGTTATGAACTTAACTGAGCTCCGACACAGACTCGGCACAGAAACTTCTATTAGTTTATAACTTAACCCAGCAACGACACAGATTCGGCACAGAAACTTCTATTAATTATGAACTAAACTGATCTCCGACACAGACTCGGCACAGCAACTTCCATAAGTTATAAGCTAAACTGAACAGCAAAGACATAGACTCGGCACAGAAACTTTTAATAGTTATTAAGTGAACTGAGCACCGACACAGTCTCCGCCCGGAAACTTCAATAAGCAATGATCTTAACTTAGAACAGACACAGACTCGGCACAGAAACTTCTATTAGTAATGAACTTAACTAAAAAATCGACACAGACTTGGCACAAATACTCCGTTTAATTATGAACTTAACTAGGCACCGACACAGACCCGGCACGGAAACTTCTATTAGTAATGAACTTAACTGAGATCAGATACAGACTCGGAAAAGAATCTTCTATTAGTAATCAACTTAAATCAGCATCGACACAGACTCGGCAAAGCAACTGCTATTAGTAATGAACTTAACTCAGCACCGACACAAACTCGGTACTGAAACTTCTATTTGTTTATAACTTAACTCAGCACAGACACAGAATCGACACAGAAACTTCTATCAGTTATGAACTTAACTCAGCACCGACACAAACTCAGCACAGAAACTTCTATTAGTAATGAATTTAGCTCAGCACCGACACAGACTCGGCACAGAAACATTTATTAGCTATGAACTTAACTCGGCACCGAAAGAGATTCGGCATAGAAACCTTTATTAGTAATGAACTTCACTCAGCACCGACACAGACTCGACACGTAAACTTATATTAATAATGAACTTAACTGAAAATCGACACAGATTCGGCGCGCAAATATTTATTAGTTATGAACATAATTGAGCATCGACACAGACTCGGCACAGAAACTTCAATCATTCATGAAATTAACTAAAGCATCGACACAGACTCGGCACAGAAACTTCAATCATTCATGAAATTAACTAAAGCACCGACACAGACTCTGCACAGAAACTTCTATTCATAATTAACTTAACTCAGCACCGACACAGACTCGGCACAGGAAATTATATTAGTAATGAGCATAGCTAAAGCTCCGACACAGGCACGGCACAGAAACTTTTATAAATAATGAACTTAACTCATCACCAAAACAAGACTCGGCACAGAAATGTCTATGTGTTTATAACGTAAATTAACACCGACAAAGAATCGGCACAGAATCATTCATAAGTTATGAACTGAACTAAGCAGCGACAAAGACTCGGCACAGAAACTTCTTCTATTAGTTATTAACTGAACTGAGCTCCGACACAGACTCTGCACAGAAACTTCTACTAGTTATGAACTTAACTGAGCACCGACACAGACTCGGCCCAGAAACTTTTATTAGTTATGAACTGAATTGAGCACTGACACAGACTCCGCACAGAAACTTCTATTAGTTATGAACTTCACTGAGCATCGACACAGACTCGGCACGGAAACTTCTATTAGATATGAACTTAACTCAGCTACGCCACAGACTCGGCAAAAACGCAAAATTTTAACCAGAATTTCTAAGTCAAACAAGGAAAATAATTTGCATAACATCCATGCAAGATTTATTTAACATAATTATTGTGCTAGGGTTGATGATTGGCAAGGCTTGTGAAAAGTTTTATGTCAATACATGCGATGGTTACTGAGATAGGGACTTTCATTAAAAACTTTAACCAGAATTTCTAATACAAACAAGGGTAGTTATTTACATTATATTCATGCAAGAGTTATCTAACTTAGTTACTGTAGTAGAGTTGATGACTAAGAAGACTTGTGTAAAGTTTCAATCAAATACATTGAGTGTTTGGTGAGATATGGACTTGATGGTACTTGCACGTAAAATTTTAACCAGAATTTCTAAGTCTAACAAGGAAATAATTTGCATTATATTCATGCAAGAGTTATCTAATTTAGTAACTGTAGTAGAGTTGATGACTGGGAAGGCTTGTGTAAAGTTTCTATCAAATACACTTAGTGTCTGGTGAGATATGGACTTGATGGTATTTGCACGCAAAACTTTAACCGGAATTGCTAAGTCAAACAAGGGCAATAATTTGCATTATATTCATGCAAGAGTTAACTTACTTAGTTACTGAAGTAGGGTTGATGACTGGGAAGGGTTGTGTATAGTGTCAATCAAGTACATTATGTGGTTGGTGAGATATGGAATTGAAGGTACTTGCACGCAAAATTTCAACCAAGTTTCTAAGTCAAACAAGGGCAATTATTTGCATAACATTCATGCAAGAGTTATTTAACATAGTAATTGTGGTAGGGTTGATGACTGGGAAGGCTTGTGTAGAGTTTCAAGTCAATACATGCAATGTTTACTGAGATAGGGACTTTCATTAAAAAATTTAACCAGAATTTCTAAGTCAAACAAGGGAAATAATTTGCATTACATTCATTCAAGAGTTATCTAACATAGTTATTGTAGTAGAGTTGATGATTTGGAAGGCTTGTGTAAAGTTTCAATCAAATGCATTGAGTGGTTGGTGAGATATAGACTTGATAGTACTTGCACGCAAAACTTTAACCAGAATTTTTAAGTCTATTAAGGAAATATTTTGCTTAAATACCCACTAGAATTATCATTGAGAGATGAATGAAGACAATATACAATGTCATATATATATAGCAATTATCACAGAGACTGACAGAGAGGAGATTCGGGCTCGCGACCCTAAATTGATAGTCAAGACTCAGTACCGACTGAGCTAACCAAGCACGGCTACCTTTTAAAATAGTTTTTCAAATGCAAATTGGCCACAGTTTATGTGGTGATCGGTCGTTCATTTTGTTTTGCGGCTATGATTCTCCTACCTCTAAATATGTAGGAAAGAAGTTAGTGATTTGGATGAAAATGCATATATTACTGGTTAACAGTTTGGTAGATTATCGAAACGATGATGAAATGCGCTGAACACCGTTACATAAGTAAGATACTGTTGGCGAATGTGTATAATACCATACAAACACTAGACAGCAATACAAGTTTTTTCATGCACAAATATCAAATTGCAATCTTTGTTTAATGTATAATCAATGAATTTAACGTCACCATGGCATTTATTTATGTCGTAGATCCAAGTGTGTATCATGTTTCACGCCTCATAGTGTCATACTTTAACGAATTGACGTTTTGGAACTAATAATCCACCATAGAATATTAATAATTTTAACGACGTATATATATATATATTTATATATATATAATTATATATATAAATATCCTTGATAATGATAATAACAATGACTTTATTTGACGAGAAAGCTCAGTTGGACGAAGACCAACCTTCACTGGGGACTTCAACAACAAAATGTACCAACAACAGGGTTTTACATTAATTATACAACAAATTAACATCAAATAAACCCATTTTCAGAGACTACATAGATTAGTATGTACAGTGAAACTTCTGTAAACCGGACATTCTATAAACCGCCCTACAAGATTAAACCGTTTTTCTTCTTTTTCTAAAGTAGAATTAACTTGAACATTTCTATTCCGTAAATCAGACACATTTCAGCATATTTTTGTATTTTTGTATATGAAAATACCTCTTTGAACCGGAGCTACTTTGTTTATGATACGACAGAATTTCTAATCATTGTCCCATTACATTTTCTTTAAACTATATATCAAGTAGAAATGTGTTTACTATAGTGCAATATCTATGGTACTATAACTCATTTACTATTACTATGGCGTTATTACTATGGTGCTGTTCCAGCTTTAATGTTACAGTGGTACTATTGTTGTGGTACCAACATTACGGTATTATTACTTTGGTGCTGTTAGTATGTTGTTATTACTATGGTGCTATTACTACTGTTATTATTGTGGTGTTATTACTATTGTGTAATTGCTGTGGTTTATTACTATGGTGCTGTTCCAGCTTTAATGTTACAGTGGTACTATTGTTGTGGTACTAACACTACGGTATTATAACTATGGTGCTATTACTACTGTTATTATTGTGGTGTTATTACTATTGTGTAATTGCTGTGGTTTATTACTATGGTGCTGTTCCAGCTTTAATGTTACAGTGGTACTATTGTTGTGGTACTAACACTACGGTATTATTACTATGGTGCTATTACTACTGTTATTATTGTGGTGTTATTACTATTGTGTAATTGCTGTGGTTTATTACTATGGTGCTGTTCCAGCTTTAATGTTACAGTAGTACTATTGTTGTGGTACTAACACTACGGTATTATTACTTTGGTGCTATTAGTATGTTGTTATTACTATGGTGCTATTACTACTGTTATTATTGTGGTGTTATTACTATTGTGTAATTGCTGTGGCTTACTATAATTGTACGTGGTACTTGCGCAGTGGTACTATTACTATGATACAACTAAGTACTACTACTGTGGTACTATTACGACAACACTATTATTATGACACAATTCCATTAATATAACTATATTTACTAAGGTATTACTACTGTCAGTTCTGTGGTTCTACCGCTGTGGTACTATTTCTATGATACAACTAGGTACTACTACTATGGTACTTTTACGACAACACTATTATTATTACACAATTCCATTAATATAACTATATTGACTGAGGTATTACTATTGTCAGTTCTGTGGTACTAGCGCTGTGTACTATTACTATGATACAATTAGGTACTACTACTATGGTACTTTTACGACAACACTATTATTATGACACAATTCCATTAATATAATTATATTTACTAAGATATTACTATTGTCAGTTCTGTGGTTTTTACCGCTGCGGTACTATTACTATGATACAACTAGGAACTACTACTATGGTACTTTTACGATCACACTATTATTATGATACAATTCCATTAATATAATTATATTTACTAAGATATTACTATTGTCAGTTCTGTGGTTTTTACCGCTGCGGTACTATTACTATGATACAACTAGGAACTACTACTATGGTACTTTTACGATCACACTATTATTATGATACAATTCCATTAATATAACTATATTGACTAAGGTATTACTATTGTCAGTTCTGTGGTACTAGCGCTGTGTACTATTACTATGATACAATTAGGTACGACTACTATGGTACTTTTACGACAACACTATTATTATGATACAATTCCATTAATATAACTATATTTACTAAGGTATTACTACTGTCAGTTCTGTGGTTGTATCACTATGATACAACTTGGTACTACTACTGTGGTACTTTTATGACAACACTATTATTATGACACAATTCCATTTATATAACTATATTTACTAAGGTATTACTACTGTCAGTTCTGTGGTTCTACCGCTGTGGTACTATTACTATGATACAACTAGGTACTACTACTATGGTACTATTACGACAACACTATTATTATGATACAATTCCATTAATATAACTATATGTACTAAAGTATTACTATTGTCAGTTCTGTGGTTGTATCACTATGATACAACTTGGTACTACTACTGTGGTACTTTTATGACAACACTATTATTATGACACAATTCCATTTATATAACTATATTTACTAAGGTATTACTACTGTCAGTTCTGTGGTTCTACCGCTGTGGTACTATTACTATGATACAACTAGGTACTACTACTATGGTACTATTACGACAACACTATTATTATGATACAATTCCATTAATATAACTATATTTACTAAGGTATTACTACTGTCAGTTCTGTGGTTGTATCACTATGATACAACTTGGTACTACTACTGTGGTACTTTTATGACAACACTATTATTATGACACAATTCCATTTATATAACTATATTTACTAAGGTATAACTATTGTCAGTTCTGTGGTACTAGCGCTGTGTACTATTACTATGATACAACTAGGTACTACTACTGTGGTACTTTTACGACAACACTATTATTATTACACAATTCCATTAATATAACTATATTTACTAAGGTATTACTACTGTCAGTTCTGTGGTTCTACCGCTGTGGTACTATTTCTATGATACAACTAGGTACTACTTCTATGGTACTATTACGATTACACTATGAGTATGATACAATTCCATTAATATAATTATATTGACTAAGGTATTATTATTGTCAGTTCTGTGGTACTAGCGCTGTGGTACTATTACTATGATACAACTAGGTACTACTACTATGGTACTATTACGATCACACTATTATTATGATACAATTCCATTAATATAACTATATGTACTAAGGTATTACTATTGTCAGTTCTGTGGTACTAGCGCTGTGGTACTATTTCTATGATACAACTAGGTACTACTATTATGGTACTTTTACGACAACACTATTATTATGATACAATTCCATTAATATAACTATATGTACTAAAGTATTACTATTGTCAGTTCTGTGGTTGTATCACTATGATACAACTTGGTACGACTACTGTGGTACTTTTATGACAACACTATTATTATGACACAATTCCATTAATATAACTATATTTACTAAGGTATAACTATTGTCAGTTCTGTGGTACTAGCGCTGTGTACTATATCTATGATACAACTAGGTACTACTACTATGATACTTTTACGACAACACTAATATTATTACACAATTCCATTAATATAATTATATTTACTAAGGTATTTCTATTGTCAGTTCTGTGGTACTAGCTCTGTGGTACTATTACTATGATACAACTAGGTACTACTACTATGGTATTTTTACGACAACACTATTATTATGATACAATTCCATTTATATAACTATATGTACTAAGGTATTACTATTGTCAGTTCTGTGGTTCTAATACTCTGATACAAATAAAGTGATCTCACTATAATGGTACTACTACTGTGTTACTATGATCATGGTACTGTTACTATCGTACTACTACTGTTGAAATATTACTATGGTAATATTGCTTTGACACAACTAGCCTGATTGTTTTATTATTATTTGAGTACCTTACTGGTTTTGATAAAGTGATGCTGTTGATATATGTTTGTACATATGTTGTTTTTTTTGCTGTTGTTTTTATTTTTGTTCTTTTTTCGTATGTGTTTTCTTTTCTGTGAACTGCTGTCATATTAATATGATATATTAAGGCGCAATTGTTAATGACATATATGACTATATGCTATATGTTCCTGAAATTTAAAGATTTCTTTTTTGATTTGTTGTGCCTATTATTCTAGCTATCATAGAGACTAATGACACGGTTGGAATATAAGATTCAAGACGAATTAAGCTAAGGTTTAAAAGTACATAGTAGTGTAATTTATTGAAATATTTGATCGTGTTTTTTTTGTCCAAATTACTCTTCATCTTATTAACCATATTATGATCCTTATACATAATAATGCTTATTTTAGATCTATATCTACTTCCTTCTCTACTTGCTACTACTTCTCTATCTTTATTCTACTGCACGTGTCCGGTTGCGTCTTGGGGTTTGTTAACTACGAGTCTGGAATAACATAATGTCTATTGACATAACAGTTTACAGAATCCGAATAGGTTTGTTTGGTCCTGTATCTTCTAAAGCAAAAGGTACAAAATGTTTGAACTCATTTGAACTAGGTACATGGATGGCAATGTTACTCATAAAATCAGGCGACATCGAAGTCAATCCAGGGCCAGTGTTAGCTTCTGACATTGATTCAAACTTCTTAAATAATGTAAAAAGCAAATTATCAATTGTCCAATACAATGTTCAAAGTTTCATCCACAAGAAAGACATTCTGTACGCAGAACTTTTACAATTTGATATATTAGTCTTTACAGAGACTTGGCTCACAGCCAATATTTTAACCAACGATATCATGTTTAGTAATTTCTCCGCCCCAATTAGACAAGACAGACCATCAGATCCGCACGGTGGTATCCTTATATATGTTAATGAAAATATTCCGGTTAAGCGTAGAGCTGACCTTGAAGTTCCTGGTATCGAATCTATATGGATAGAAATTAATATTAAAAACAAACCAAAATTAATAGGTGCCTTCTACAGACCACCAAATTCGCCAAATGCTATTCTTTTTGCCATCGAAGATTCGATTGGTCTTGCAAAAGATACTATGATTGACGATATTATTGTTACAGGGGATTTTAATCTTGATACACTTAAGACTATTTCCTCATCAAAAATTAATGACATCATATTGCAATACAATTTGTCTCAGCTTATATCAGAACTAACTCATTTCACCGAGCACTCATCCTCCATCATAGATCTCTATCTTGTCACTAAACCGGAAAATGTAATTCTATCTGGAGTAGGAGAGCCATTTTTAAAACATCTTCATAGATACCATTGTCCCATATTTTGTATTTTTAATTCTTATAAGCCAGCACATAGTACATTTAAACGTAAAATTTGGTTATATGACAAGGGAGACTATAATCTTCTTCGACAAAAAGCCTCCGACTTAAACTTGAATTCACTTTTCCATCAAGATATTGATACATACACTAGCAATGTAACAAATGCAATCTCAAAACTTGCGGAAGAGACTATTCCTAACAAATATGTAACAATACGACCGTCAGAAGCACCGTGGATAAATAACAAAATTAAAAAATCAATCCGTAAACGGAAAAGAGCGTTATACAATGCTAATCACAAACAAAGTATTAACAGTTGGAATAAATATAAAGCAATTCGCAACGAAACTATTAAATTAATTCGAACTGCTAAACATGAATATTATGATATGATGACAAAAAAACTTAAATCAAACTCATTGAAAAGTTCAGATTGGTGGAAAACCTTAAAATATTTTATTAAACCAAACGATTCATCATCATCTATCCCACCGCTTAAGAATAATGGTCAATATTACACAGAAGGCCCTGAAAAAGCTTCTATTTTAAACTCGTTTTTTGTAGACCAAACCGTGTTAAATGAAAACAATAAAGATTTGCCTATACTAAACATCAATCTAGATAGATCCAAACTTGAAAATATTAAAGTAACAACATAAGATGTAAAACCCGTCTTACAAACGCTACAAGTTGGTAAAGCAACGGGTCCAGACGCTGTGAATAATAGAGTACTAAAAGAACTATCGAATGAATTGTCACTGCCGCTAGCTAATCTATTTAATTACTCCTTAGACATGTGCAAAATTCCGGCTGCTTGGAAAGAAGCAAATGTTTGTGCTATATTTAAAAAAAATGATCCATCTGAAGCATCCAATTGTCGTCCTATCTCCCTTTTATCGACGTTAGACAAAGTCATGGAAAAGATAGTTCATAAATATGTTTTCAATTTCTTCCAAAGAAATAAAATCATAAGTGTCCTTCAATCGGGGTTCGTACCTAAAGATTCGTCTGTTAACCAGTTAGTACATATTTATAATATAATCTGTGAGGCCCTTGACCAAGGGAAAGAAATACGTTCTGTTTTTTTGTGACATAAGCAAGGCTTTTGACAGTCTGGCACAAAGGACTCTTATTTAAATTACGATCAGTAGGTATATCTGGAACGTTACTTAATTGGTTTTCTGACTATTTAGATAATCGAAGGCAACGTGTAGTTCTTCCTGGTTCCATGTCTGGATGGGAGTACATAAAAGCTGGTGTGCCACAAGGCTCGATACTTGGCCCCCTTCTTTTTCTTGTGTATATAAATGATATTGTTGAAGACATAAACTCTAATATCCGTTTATTTGCTGACGATACCAGTTTACTGATAGTTGTAGAAACACCTGACCAAGCTTCCCTTGTTCTTAATTCAGATCTTGAAAAAATTCACAATTGGGCTGAAAAGTGGTTAGTAACTTTCAATCCAAATAAAACAAAAGCACTTCTTGTCTCGCGTAAACGAAATAAACCCTTCCACTCTCAACTTGTCATGAACAATACAATAATCCAAGAAGTTCAGTCACATAAGCATCTTGGTGTCATTCTCTCAAATAACGGTACCTGGAAATTTCACTTAGAGCATATAAAGGAACAGGCTTGGAAAAGATTAAACATTATGAGAAATTTAAAGTTTAAACTTGATCGCCAATCACTTCAAACAATTTACTTTACTTTCATACGCCCTTTACTTGAATATGCAGATGTAATATGGGATAATTGTACAGCATCTGAAGCAAAAGACCTAGAAAAAATACAAATCGAAGCCGCTCGAGTTGTCACAGGAGCGACTAAACTAGTAACCATTAATATGTTGTATAAAGCAACTGGATGGGAAACATTACAATCTAGAAGACTAAAGCATAAACTTATACTTTTTTTTTAAAATGAAAACTGAAATAACTCCATCTTACTTAACAACACTTATACCCGATATGGTTTCGGTTGGAATAGATTACAATTTACGAAACTCACACAATATTCAACCAATTGCTTGTAATACACAACTCTTTGCACATTCCTTTCTTCCTTCAACAATAAAAGCATGGAATAGTTTACCTATACTAACCCGGAATTCACCAACATTAAGTATATTTAAGAATAGACTGAACCCTATTATTGACAAAGTTCCTACCTGTTTCCTCCACGGAGAGAGATTGGCTCAAATATACCATACCCGTGTACGACTAAATTGTAGTTCACTTAACCAACATTTATATTCCAAAAATATTGTTGAAAGTCCCATGTGCACATGCCGTTCACTCGAAGACAGTAAACATTTCTTACTCAACTGTCAAAACTATAACAATCATCGAACTGAAATGATTAACACCATAAGATTTGAAGGCATTACTGATATCAGCCTTAACCTGTTGCTAAGGGGAAATCCAAGAAACAGCGACAAAACAAATATCGCTGTATTTGATGCTGTGCAAAAGTATATAATTAGTACAAAACGCTTTGTTTGATCTGAACCTTAATGATTTTATACTTTCTTTTTTACAAATCGCTGTTCATATTGTACAAGTAAAATCAAACACACAAAACCTATTCGGTTACCCGAGGCACTCTGGACACACATGCATAACCACTTTCCTCTCATCTTTACTTTTCTATCTCTTTAACCTTCTCGTTCAATCATTTTCAACTTTCAATTCCTTCTCTTTTTTTTTTCCTTCTCTTTTTACAGTTCTTACGAGACTTATGCAAAACAACCACGGCGTATTTGTCCAAATGGAATAACTACGCCAGTGAATAAACTCTTAAGTTTAACTTTAAATATTTCAAATAACATGCTTTATATACCGCCACTTGTAAATTCACTTGTAAATCACCAGTAATTTCTGGGAGCTAGATTCATACAAGCTAATTAGCTTTTTTCTAAATCCCAATTCTTAGAATTGTTTGTCATTTATGAATTGCAAATGTTATGTAATATACTATGTACAGTTCTTGAATAAAATATTGTTTAAACCAAGTAGAAATGTACAAACAAACCGCCGTAATGTCGATAAAATAGTATGGAACCCTGCAGAGTCGAAGAGATTTTTAAACATACTTAACTCGAAAAAAATACGTTTTCGACGATATATCAGATCAACTTTTATCCGGTGAATGCGATGTAAATAGAAGTATTGATTTATTGTCAGACATAGAGTAAAATGCAATTTTTTCAAAGTTTTGGTAAATCTTACTAACCATAACAACATACAAAAACCAAGAAAACGCCGTGGTTTAATGAAAATTTGAGTAAAGCTTAATCAGAGTTTCTTAAATGTAAACGAAGTCTTGCCGAATATGCCTCAGAGGAAAATAAACTGTTATTTTAATCAAATTGTAGTATGTAAAACGAAATGCCAAACGTGCCTTTGATATTGAAGAGAAACGTAATCTATCTCATTTAATTAAAAAAAATATCCAAACATTTCTAGAAATATATATAAAAAAAGTTTATCAACAAGAAAAATAATCACCAAAACGATATCAATATGAACGACTTTGTTAATTATTTTACGTCAGTTTCTAATACACCGCATCGCATTGCCATTCAATCGATGAGACGGTACGCATTGAAATATGCTGCTCAGTTCAGTATCAAAGAAATATGAAAAACGATATCTTCCTTGAATATAAACAAAAGCGTCGATTATCACGACAATGCGTCCAATTTCTTTATTGAAGCAAGGGGTCCTCCGTGGCCGAGTGGTCTAAGGCGCCGTCTCAAGATCACTTACCTCTCACCGCTATGGTCGTAGGTTCGAGTCCCGCTCGCTCCAAAAACTTTATGTGAGAAAGTTTCCAGTTACTTGCGGAAGGACGGTGGTTCTACTCAGTCTGACTCAGTCTGAGGTCTTCCTCCACCAATAAAACTGGATATGCCATATATAACCTGAAATGTGTTGAAAATGGCGTTAAACCCCATTCAAAAAAAAAAAAAAATATTGAAGCAATGATTTTGCAATTCCTTATTTGTTTACGATGTTTAATATTATCTTTGACTCGGGTATTTACCCCAAAGCTTGGTGTGACGGTGTTATTGTACATAAAAAGGGAGCTATTGGTAACCCTTCTAACTATCGAAGGATTACATTAATTTAGTAAATACAATTGGTAAAATAAATGGGAATTACTGGGCAAATCGGATTAGAACTATTATTGACAATCTTGGTGATTCCAATTTAACTAACAGTTGTGTGACCAATGCCAATTATTTCCCTTTACTTAAAAGGGAGATTACGAGACCAGTTTGTCCAAGAATGGAGTATGAGTATACATAACTCACCGTAACTTGATTATGTAAAATTCAAAAACATATTTTTCTATGAAGATTTTTACAAATTTAAAAATAATTCTCTACGAAAGCAATTTTCGTGCTTAAGATTAAGTCCACATTCTCTTGAAATTGAGACCGGACTATATAATGATTGTGCTTATATATTATGTAAACTTTGCAACCATAATATTATTGAGTCAGAATATCATTTCTAACTGAGTTGTACTAAATACGGTGATATTCCTTCTAAATACTTAGGCCGCATGACTTGGCCTACACTCAAGAAAGTTACAGATTCGTGTCGTCTAAGAATGAAAAAAAATGTTTAAATTTTTAAAATTTATTGAAGGAGCTGTTGTAATAAGAAAATATGAATGTTCCGCAAGATTAATGTGCATGTGATGTGTTGTTATTTACGTTTTTTTTTGTATATGTTTATTACAATATGATTTGTCTTTGGCATATGTCTTTGTAAAACTTTGTAAATGGCCCCGACCTCACCCTTACTGAACAAAAAGTTAATTACTATGGAAAGAAAATACTTTATTATATTCCCATATCATTTATCTCTAAAAATTATAAATCTAACTTACATCTCTAACCCTTATAAATCCCTATCCGTAATTGGTCAAAATCTAAATCACCCAATTCATAGGGATTTGCTATGAGCAGACAATGCTTTGGATTTCAAATATATATGTTTTTGTACAATTTGATTCGAAAATAAGAAAAAAAAATCCCCCCCCCCCATAAAATTCCTTTGTAAAAGTCACCTTACACGTTCCCTGTATATCTTTGATTTGCAGAGCCGCCAATCCCTTGCTGATGTAAGGATAATTTATATCAAATAAGAACAAGTTCGACTGTGTTCGACATAAAGATTATTGAGAGGCAGATTTTAGAAATTTAACAATTTCAACCCTTTCGGCGTCCATCGGGCCCTTTAGGGAACTCCATGCTCCTAATTAATATATATATATATAATATAAAACATATTTTTTTCAGAAAACAAAACAAAAACTATTTTCTTTCTAACCCTAATATCACAAACCTTGAGATCCAACCCTAATGACACTAAAAAAGAATGAAAAAACATTTCACCCCACAAGTACCAAAACAACCTACAAATCCATTCTGTACTGGCAACTCAACCCACGAGTGCTGCTCAAGACGTACGGACAGACGAACGGACGGACGGACGGACGGACGGACGAATAAAACAAAGAAATTAACCAACAATGGCATTCTATACAGATATGACATTGTGGGGTTAATATTTTTAACCCCACAAACTCAACTCAACCCCAATATGGCATTCTGTACTCACAAAGAACACCAAAATGTAGCCTGGGCATGTACGGACGGACGGACGAACGAATGAAAACAAACGAAAAGTGATTTTTTTCTCTAAAAAGTATGATGCAAGGGTTGTATATATACAAGTAAATATAGACTGCTTGTATTCATCAGCAATATAAGGCATTTCAAATGTTAAAAACCTGTGTTAGGGGTCAATCCTCGTTCCTTGTGACTGGTTGTGATGGGTTTGGCTGTATTGAATTAAGTTATAAATTTGCTAATTTCTATTTACCTCCAGAGCCAGACTGAGTTTGTGATGGGTTTGGCTGTATTTAATTCAGCTATACATTTGCTAATTTCTATTAACCTCCAGAACGAGACTGTGTTTGACAGGGAAGCCTTCCAATCATAGGAGTTGTAGTGGGAACAATCACGGGAGACATCGGCACCACCAGCAAACGTTCCGATGACATCTGCAATTAATGTAAACACAATTGTGTACCACATCAAAGTATAGTTTCGGCCATCTATTGACTTTAAAAAAAAGATTTTGTGTACCATTAATGCATGCCAAATATAATCAACACCCAATAGTTTAAACCTATTGGAGTAGATTCCAATAATATGTGATCGTTTGCTATTTATGGAAACAAATTGATACGAAATTTTCAACAATTTTGTTAAGGAAAGCCTTAGAAGGACTCACACCACTATTATCTCCATTCAGTACTCCAGATGAAGGAGGTAGAAATAAAACTTTAGTTCTCTTTTTCTTCTTTTTTTCAGGGCTTTGTACTGCAATGTTTTGTTTTTGCTAGCATGAGTTAAATGGTCAGTATTTTAGAAATCATTACTGAAAATTTGATGCTGATACCAGCTTTCTGGACAATTCTTTGTCATTTCAGAATTGTTGGTTCGAACCGCATCTAGGGTGAATAGTTGACATATTATTACTCTGGAAATTGATAGGTCTCACAAAAGCATTGAAATTAAAAAAAAAACCTGGTCAAGGTATACTTTGTTTTCTTTATAATTGCATATCTTGAACCAGTGAAGAATTTGAGCCCAGACACATGCTGCAGAATATAATTTTTCACTCTGTTTTGGACATAAATGTTACAATGGAGCCCTATGGGAAATGTAATATTGGTGTGAGACGAGAATGAATCTGAGTAGAACCACCGTTCTTCCGCAAGTAACTGACAAATTTTCTCACAAAGTTTCGGAGCGAGCGGAACTCGACCTTAGCGGTGAGATGTAAGTGATCTTGAGACGGCGCCTTATACCACTCGGTCACGGAGGATCCCTCTGATTTGTAAATAAATATAATTTAAATTGTACTTGAAGAAATGGCTTAAGCATGTGTCTTGTTCGAACAATAGAACTGACGGCAACATTCAAACCGCCACTTCAGTTCAGACCTGGGAAAGAGTTGGAATAACATTAGGAACGCAAAGAACATCATCTGAGGTGCTGCATACGTTATAAGCTTCCGTAAATTAATTTTGATACAAATGCATTGAGCGTAACCAATTTACATTAAATTCTACACCCTGTTGCTACAAAGACATGGTTTGAACAAGAAAATAATAGAACCGAACTGAATAAAATGAAAAAATCTCAACCCTATAGGATTAAATTTATGATAAATAGAAGCATTTTTGGTTGTTAACTCGATATGTGTTTCAAGTTTTTAATAATAATTCAAATTAACAAAATCTCAGCTGAAAATAACTGTAGCGAAGATAGCAATGCAATGCAAACAATTGTAAGTGCTAATCACATAATAAATCACATACTTATGGGTTATTTGATATAATTACGTTTCTGTATGCATGGTTGTTAATGCATGCACGTGCATATGGTCATTGTAACTTATAATTATGTTATGTTCTTGAAAAAATTCGAGAAATTTGCTTTCTTTACTGCACAATTGTATAAATTGGATGTTATCATGTTGTAATTTATTTTTTGTAAGAAATTGTATTGTATGGTGTTAAGCGTCGCTTTCAACAATTGGTCAGTCATATCGCGACGGTGTGTACTTGAGACAGTATTCTAAGCGCTGTAACACTGGAGTATCATGCCGCAGACACACCGAATGATACCCCACCCAGTCACATTATACTGACACCATGACGACCAGACCTAGAACTATATTCTAAATGCTGATCGTCAAGCAAGGAAGCTTCTAGTACCATTTTAAAGTCTTTGGTATGACCCGGCCGGGGATCGAACCCACGACCTTCCGCATGCGAGGCGGACGCTCTACCACTAGACCACGCCGCGGTGTTTTGTAGGAAATAAAGATATTAATATGTTAAACGGCAATTTCAGCTATTAGTTTATACCCATTTATTTTAGCTCGATTGCGACGAACGCTTAAAGCTTATATGAACTGCTCTCTAGGTAGAATCCATAAGTGGATCCAAGAATTTTCGTCAGTGGGGCGCAATGAAGACCACATAAATCCTAAGTTAAAAGGGGGATCAGTACTGAGCATTGCTTTTTTAATAGGTATCGTGTCTAACCGGTGATCGCCCCTGCAACCGCTTGCGTGGGCGCCTAACACCATATCCACTTTACTACCGCCCGTTTAATTTCAGCAATTTATCGAAATTCATTGTCGTCTCACCAGCATTAATTTCTATTTAGAGCACCGTGGAACCAAACGAGGTATTCATATTTTTACCAAAACAATGAACATAACCACGCACTGACATAACTATATCCATTTTCGAACACTTCCGTCCATGCTCTGAGCAATGACGGCCGCGTCATAGATAACATAACCCACGTGAACCCCAATGTAAAGTCACGAATCCGCCCCTGATGGGAGAACAGATTATATATAACTTGGAAGAGATCTTAATGAGAAAGTAAAAAGAGGCGGTTTAAAATAAGAGGAAGTGTGACGACCCATTTTTTATCAAAATATGACTGAAATCAAGGACTTATATAGAAGGATTGGAAACTTGCATTTCTCTACCAATGACTTGTATAAAAGTAGACACCGTCACGATATTACTGAAAAATTGTTGAAAGCGACGCTAAACACCATACAATATGCATAAAAGGATAGGAAACTAACATCTCTCTACCAAGAACTTGTATAGAAGAATAGGAAATTTGCATCTCTCTACCAAGAACTTGTATAGAAGAATAGGAAACTAACATCTCTCTACCAAGAACTTGTATAGAAGAATAGGAAATTTGCATCTCTCTACCAAGAACTTGTATAGAAGAATAGGAAACTAACATCTCTCTACCAAGAACTTGTATAGAAGAATAGGAAACTAACATCTCTCTACCAAGAACTTGTATAGAAGAATAGGAAACTAACATCTCTCTACCAAGAACTTGTATAGAAGAATAGGAAACTAACATCTCTCTACCAAGAACTTGTATAGAAGAATAGGAAACTAACATCTCTCTACCAAGAACTTGTATAGAAGAATAGGAAACTAACATCTCTCTACCAAGAACTTGTATAGAAGAATAGGAAACTAACATCTCTCTACCAAGAACTTGTATAGAAGGATAGGAAACAAGCATCTCTCTACCAAGGACTTATATAAAAGGATAGCAAACGTGCACCTCTCTGCCAAGAACTTGTATAGAAGGATAGGAAACTTGCATCTCTCTGCCAAGGACTTATATAGAAGGATAGGAACCTGCATCTCTCTGCCATTGACTTATATAGAAGGAAAGGAAACTTGCATCACTCCGCCATTGACTTATATATTAAGATATTAACTTGCATTTTTCTACCAAGGACTTCTATATAAGAACTGGAAACTTACATCTGTCTACCGAGGACTTGTATGAAAGAATATGATACTTACATATATCTATCAAGGACTTGTATAGAAGGGTATGAAACTTACATATCTCTTCCAAGGACTTATATAGAAGAATAGGAAACTTGCATCTCTGTTCCAAGGACTTATATAGAAAGATAAGAAACAAGCATCTCTTTTCCAAGGACTTATATAAAAGGATAGCAAACGTGCACCTATATACCAATGGCTTATACAGAAGGATAGCAAACTGGCATCCCTCTACCAATGGCTTATATAGAAAAATAGGAACTTTGCATCTCTCTACCAATGGCTTATATAGAAGGATTGGAAACTTGGATCTCTTTACCAAGGACTTATATAGAAGGATAAAAAACTGATATCTCTCTACCAAGGACTTATATAGAACGATAAGAAACGTATATCTCTCTACCAAGGACTTATATAGAAGGTTAAGAAACATGCATCTGTCTACCAAGGACCTATATAGAAGGATAGGAAACTTGTATCTCTCTACCAAAGCCCTATATAGAAGGATTTGAAACAGGTATCTCTCTACCAAAGACTTATACACAAGGATAGGACACTTATATCTCTCTACCAAAGACTTATACACAAGGATAGGACACTTATATCTCTCTACCAAGGACCTATATAGAAGGATAGGAAACTTATATCTCTCTACCAAGGACTTATATAGAAGAATAGGAAACATGCATCTGTCTACCAAGGACCTATATAGAAGGATAGGAAACTTATATGTCTCTACCAAGGCCCTATATAGAAGGATTTGAAACAGGTATCTCTCTACCAAAGACTTATACACAAGGATAGGACACTTATATCTCTCTACCAAGGACTTATATAGAAGGATAGGACACTTATATCTCTCTACCAAGGACTTATATAGAAGGATAGGAAACATGCATCTCTCTACCAAGGACCCATATAGAAGGAAGGATTGGAAACAGGCATCTCTCTATCAAAGACTTATATAGAAGGATAGGAAACTTGCATCTCACTACCAATGACTTGTCTCTATATAAGTGCTGAAATAATTAAACGACTAAGGGGACTCCGTGGCCGAGTGGATTGATTTGAAATGTTTCGCATCTTTATTATACTTGATTGGTTTTAATTTTTGTTATTTTAAAACGTACGTTGTGATTGGCCAGTAGATAATTTCACAGCATTGTGATAAACGTGCCAGTTATATGTGTATCAAATATGTTCTCTGAGCACGATAAGGAAATGTAAAATATATAATTTTATGATATAATGTTGTTGTATGGCGTTAAGCGTCGCTTTCAACAATTTGTTAGTCATATCGCGACGGTGTCTACTTGAGACAGTATTCTAAGCGCTGTCACACTCGAGTATTATGTTGCAGACACATGGAATGATACCCCACTTAGTCACATTATACTGACAATGGGCCGACCAGACCTAGAACTGTCCTCTAAATGTTGAGCGTCAAACGAAGAAGCTTCTAGTACCATTTTTAAAGTCTTTGGTATGACCCGGCCTGGGATTAAACCCACAACCTTCCAAATGCAAGGCTCTACCACTAGACCACGCCGCGGTCTGCATGATATAAAAAAAAGGACATGATACACAAAAATATGCATGTGTGTATCCTTCAAAAACTCCGTGGGAAGTCCTCTGTGCCGTGGTCAAGTGGTCCATGTTGCTGTACCAAGGTCACTCGCCTCTCACAACTTACGTTGTGAGTTTAAGTCTCATTCGTTACAAAGTAGTTCTACGCAGTCGTTCATGCCTAAATACTAGTGAGATGTTTTACACCAAAAGTACAGGTTGTCAAATATGACCTGTTATGCATAACATTGGCCTTTATTCCAATTTATGAAAACCTCTCAATATTTATTACCGTCAGCGTAAAACTCGTGTGTGGTTGGGGATCCACCAAACCACTTCAATGTTCAGATTGGGGCAGCATATACGTTGCTCCTACCCCCCAATATTTTAACAAAACAAGAGGCCCATGGGTCTTAACGGTCACCTGATTATCAAAACAAACATTCATATAAGTATTCAGTTATAAGAAATAACGTTTTTTTGTCATTTTCCCTTGTATATATTTAGTAAATTAGGCCCAACAACCGGGGCCAAATCTTGAGACTCAGTGTCATGAAATTCATAACTGATAAGAAAGACCCATAGGCGTTAATAATCATGCTTACAATTTGTTTCTGAGTGCTTCCTATAATAAGAAGAAGATTTTTAAAGGTAACCTTTATATTTTTCGGCCCCAACCCCAGAGATAGACCGTGTGACCCAGGAAAATGCAAATCAAAATTTATATAAAAATCTTATATGTGTCCATATTCATGCTCACCATTTGTTTCCAAGTCCTTCCGATAGTAAGAATTAGATTTTCAAAGTTTTGGTCCAACCCCGCAAGGCCACAGGGGGGACCATGTGATTCACAATTTTGGTTCGACCTTAGGTACCAAAGCTGCATATATTTCGTTAAAATTTGAGCTTACGATTTCTTTAGAAAAAGTAAAAAATGTCAGTTGTTTAGGGATGCACTTAACTGTTTAGGCCCCACCCAAGGGCAAATCCATGAGACCCAGGGACATGTAATTCATAATTTGTATAAAGGACCAATATGTGCCCAATATCATAGTCACAATTTGTTTCCCAGTGCTTCCTATATTAAGAAAAATGTTGTTCAAAGTTTACTTTGAACTTGACTGTTTTTGCCCCACCTCAAGGCCTCAGAGGGATGGGGACAATGTAATTCACAATTTTGATTCACCCTTAGGTCCCAAAGGTGCATACAACATTTCATAACGATTGAGCTTACTGTTTTTGAGAAGAAGTAAAAATACTTTTAAACTTTATTAAATGCTTAGTTTCACAAATAATAAACAGTATAAGCATATACATACAATTCAATATTACAAAGTATAAACGAAACACATGAACTCATGGCGACATTGATTATACACGTATACAAAGGACACGACTAAATCGTTATTTTTTTGTTGTTGTTGTTTTCAATCAGCAATACATTTAAATCATAAGTATATATTAAACAAGTTGTCTTTTTCATTTTCTTAACATAAAGCTATCTTACCGAAAGGTTAACGAAAAGTTAACTAGTTAAGCAACCATATGTTTGATTGTTTTACAAAACATCGTTATAACAGATACACACTCACTCGCGCATTCAAGACCGAACGCATGCACGGGCACATAAACCCAGCGTGTGACACAAGCTCAATCACGTAATAGTATATACACATATACATATATATACATACACATAGACATTCATACACATAAACATACGAGGTATGTCCCAGTAGTAATAGGACGACACTGTCATTTTTGTATTTAGGGTGTCACATGCAAACCAGTGGTATCGATGGACAGATCGACACATCTTCTATTGTAATCAAACATCAAATCAACTTTCAGTCATTGTAAAGTTCATGCAAAAGGCACCATAGAAACGAAAGTTTGGAAGAACGGGTTTTTTTGAAATTGTACGCCATTTTAAAAAAACAATATTACCTTCTAAAGCAGACATCTTTCCCAATATCGTGCCAAATGTACAATCAGGATCTACGAGTCATCATAGTATTGTGACATGTACCAGAAGTGGGTGCAGTACCACAAAAATTGTGTTTTGCACAGCGGTTCATACTTCGAGAAAAGAACGACTTTCATTTGTATGTCACTTTGACGTCGCACAAATAACGTCAATTTCCCCCGTACTTTGTAACATATACATTTTGACTTGTCAAAATTAATGTTAAATAGTGATGTACGATATTGAAATTTTGCATGCTTATAGTTTAAATATTGAAAATTATCCATGCCAAGTTTTGTTTGGTTTTAAATACTTAAAGTCATATTTCTAAATACGTCCTATTACTTTTGGGACATACCTCGTACATACACATACTTGATATAAGAACATATAATATATACACTATTCAATCAGTATTACGTACAGTAGATATATAAAGATAAAATTGATAACCTATGTTCTGCCTTTAAAGTATTGCAATATTTTATCACAAAATATGCTCAGCTTTTAAGCTTGTTTGGGTTTACAGTGTTAAATAGTTCAATAAACTTTAAAATATTTGGTCTTGTATAATAGAATTTATTAAGATAAAACCTTCTATCGTTATGTTACAATGGACATACTAAAAGATAATGAAACGCATTACCAATATCATTACAGTTAAAGGTACACTTTCGTTCATTTGAAAATGTAAATGACGAACGAAAGGCGGTCCCAAATGTCCCTTGAGACAAAGTCTCAGGTGACCTAAAATGTATAAAGGTCACACAAATACCAAACACCTTATTTGCATCCATGCTTTTGTCCTAAAACCTCGCTAAAATACAGCATTTGGCGTTTAATTGCAAAATGAAATACAGAGGGGCCACCAGCCCCATTCAACACTATCCCTAACATTTTGGCTATGAACGGGGCATCGGGTTTGAAACCCAGTGGAGGTTTACTTTTATAATCTTATAGGTGTATGTGTGTGTGACAGTGTGTTTGATAAAAACTTAAAAAAATCAAAACATATTGAAGTAAGGACCATTTTTTTTTGCAATTGAAAATCTCACTAAGATGCAGCATTTGGTTTTAAAGATATGAACATTATTCGCGTGAGGCCCCCTACAGGTCTCACTGAAGAATTACCTCCCTTACATGACGGTAGATTATTACACCCAAGAAATTAGAGCTGTGTAAAGCGGTTGGGCATTTTTTTTGTTAAAAATACATAAAGTGTCATATATCTTTGTGCATATGGGAACACTGTAACATTTTCATGATCTCTGCAAAGTTTGGGTGACACTGGGAACTGTTTGATGATGCTATAACAGTTTAAAGATGCGTAGTGATACACTGCAACAAATTGGCAGAATTGTCAAAAATGAAGGGTTGCTATCAAACCATCGAAATTGTGAAAAAGCAACCTGGCCAACCCCATGTTTTTTCTGCATATTTGGACCAACAGAGGACTATCTATGGGAATAAGGCACTTTTAGAACCATTGGTAATGTATCCAGTGTTCCTGAAGTGCATGTCTCTGTATGTAGAACAGTACAAAATTAATTGGTGTGTGAGACATACACCCTCGTCAGCGGGAAGAAATGCAACATTCTTCCCTACGTCTTTGTTTCCAGTGCATAAGATCCCGAGTTAAACACCGGTAGAAGACTCATTTTTTTGTGTGTATATGTGTGTGACGTATGTGCGTGACGTATGTGCGTGCGTGTTTTAAATACAAAACGTAAATAACAAGCATATTTCCTCTTAAACTTACTAAAAAGCAGCATATGTTGTTGTTTTTAAGTTTCACCTCCCGCATTTCCAGTGGCCCCCAGTGTTTGCGTTACTGAGATACCGGTGTTAAAGCCCCGTTAAAGTATATAGTTTTATAAAAAACAGTTTAATATTCACAAAATATTGTGAATAAATATCAATCAAAATTTATCATAAATACTCACTAAGATGCACTTTTTGATGTTCAAAATATCGACTTTTTCCGGGGGAAACTAACTACTCCTCCGTTAATTGAAACGATACTACGCCTATAAATACAGGCCAAATTTTAAACATGCACTTCAAAGTGTCTTTTCTGCCTGGCTGCCTGCCTGCTTGCCTGCCTGCCTGACTTAAAATACATACGTCTGTAACACCGTCCACATGAAATAAAGGCATCCACCCGTCCGTCCGTCCAATACGAAGCAGCCCGTCATTCCGTCCATCCTACAAACAACCATCCATCCATCCAGTTAACAACGTTTTCCTGTGAAGGTTAATCGATACTCAAGCACAACCACCACTGCAAGTAACTAATGAATTTCCCAAATTAATCACCACGGAGACTGTGACCGGGCGGTGATTCGAACTCACGACCCCTAGATTGATAGTCAGACGTGCTACCGATTAAGCCTACCGGGCCCCCGGCTCCCAGGTAATGTAATATTGCTAACTGATAACAATACTGATACAAACAATGATTTGAACATGCTGCCGCACGTGTTGGATTAACTATTTTGATAGTAATTTGTAATGTTACATACAAGAATTTCATTCACAAGAATTGTTCATTCATTTTCATAAGAAAGGAGATGTTGTATTATCTATGCATGTATTCATAGCTCATGATTACTGTTTAGCATATTCTATGTTGTAGTTACTTCCCTTTACTTAGAATATGAAATACTCTTATAATTTGCCTCTATATTTTCATGCGTTTCCATAACATGAATCACTTGCTACTTTGATACTGAGCATTAAACATCTTAGTTAGAGCACACGCTTTCTGTCGTTCATTTTAGTTCCATTACTTCAATGGTATTATTATGTGTTCCTGTGTATACCACAAACACAACACAGTTGAAAGATTTGCTCGAAAAAATGAAGTCTATAGGGAGTATACTGCAACAAAAGTGTTTTACGGAATCTGTACAAGGACACATATCACAATGCAAATTGGAGCAAACAGAGACGAACAGAAGTGGTCAACAAACACAAACGGAGCCTCCACTGGACAGTGAAACAAACAGCAGTGCCCAGTGACAGTCTTTTGATGCAAAAACGATCAACAAACTGGAACTGACGAACTCCGAGTTGCGACGCACATTTCCGACATCATTGTTCAATCACCAGGTGATACCACTTGCTGCATTACGGGATCAGTACTGTTGCCTGGCAACCAACTCGTCATTGCAGATTTCGATAATAAGAAGATTAAACTCGTAAACACGAAACAAAATAAAATTATCTCTGCAATACAACTGTCAGCACATTAGGACGTTACAAAAAACAACAACAGTAAAGTTGCCGTGACAGTGCCAGGGGTGCATATAATACAGTTATTTACACTCTTTGTCCCTAGTTACTCGGGAAATACTAATACGGAGTGTATGTCCCCAGATGCCAGAGTGTAAACGGTGTGCGACCCCGTTTAAACTGTCTCGTACACTTCTACACACTTGGTCCCCGGTTAAATGGTGTTCGTCCTTGGTTAGAGTATACAATTTCATTAGTCACTAATTTAACAATACACAACAGTTTGAGCCTGGAACGTTTTAAGGGGTGCTAAACTTGAAAGTAAACGTTAAAATTTTAGATCTAGCTCTATTATTAAAGAAGATTAAAAAAAGTCTCCAGTTGCCATGAATACATCTGACGTCCCCGCTTGACACCTTTTGTGTGTGTGTGTGTGTGTGTGTGTGTGTGTGTGTGTGTGTGAAAACATATATATTAACTATTATGGATTACTTATAGAATAAAGATATCTATTTAAAAGTAAATTGTTAACGATATTCATTTATAAATAATAAAATCAAACCTCTTTTTAAATATAAACTACAGATGTACAGATGGTACTTTCAGTGTTACAAATATTTAAAAATAGTTAAAAATTGTTTCATAAAATATGTCACGTAATAAATTGATATATATGATATATATATATAATTAATGTATGTAATGAGAAACATTATATGTTTAAGTTACAAATAATATAATTATGAATCTTGTAAAAGCCAAGTGCTACCGTTACGACATTCAAATTACGCGGTTCCATACTGAGTATATCTATGATATCATTAATTAACAAATTACGCGGTTCCATATCGAGTAAATTTATGATGTCAGTAATTAATAAATTACGCGGTTCCATACCGATTATATCATGGTGTCATTAATTAACAAATTATGCGGTTCCATACCGAGTATATCTATGATATCATTAATTAACAAATTACGCGGTTCCATACCGAGTATATCTATGATATCATTAATTAACAAATTACGCGGTTCCATACCGAGTATATCTATGATATCATTAATAAACAAATTACGCGGTTCCATACCGAGTATATCTATGATGTCAGTAATTAATAAATTACGCAGTTCCATACCGATTATATCAATGATGTCATTAATTAACAAATTACACGGTTCCATACCGAGTATATCTATGGTGCCATTAATTAATAAATTACGCGGTTCCATTACCGAGTATATCTATGGTGTCAGTAATTAATAAATTACGCGGTTCCATACCGATTATATCTATGGTGTCATTAATTAATAAATTACGCAGTTCCATTACCGAGTTTATCTATGGTGTCAGTAATTAATAAATTACGCGGTTCCATACCGAGTATATCTATGGTATCATTAATTAATAAATTACGCAGTTCCATACCGAGTATATCTATGGTATCATTAATTAATAAATTACGCGGTTCCATACCGATTAAATCTATGATGTTAGTAATTAATAAATTACGCGGTTTCATACCGAGTATATCTATGATATCATAAATTAATAAATTACGCGGTTCCATACCGATTATATCTATGATGTCAGTAATTAATAAATTACGCGGTTCCATACCGAGTATATCTATGATATCATTAATTAATAAATTACGCGGTTCCATACCGATTATATCTATGATATCATTAATTAATAATGTACGCGGTTCCATACCGAGTATATTCATGACATCATTTATCAATAAATTCTAGATATTTTATTATGGGTTTTATGTTATTGCATCTAAAGAATGAAGTTTCTTTTTCTTCTGTTACACATATTGTATAAACCGTTCGATAATCGTGTTATATTCAATCTGTGTTCCATGAAAATTGCATTAAGAAGAAATTATGAACTGCTTGGCTTTGTTGGAACTGTATGAGCTTTTAATATTCATTTGCAGGCTATTATCAGTATAGTGTTATCTGCTCCAATCAAACCAGACCGCGGCGTGGTAGAGCGTCCGCCTCGCATACGGAAAGTCGTGGGTTCAATCCCCGGCCGCGTCATACCAAATACTTTAAAAATGGTACTAGAAGCTTCCTCGCTTGACGCTCAGCATTTAGAGGAGAGTTCTAGGTCTGGTCGGCCCGGTGTCAGTATAATGTGACTGGGTGGGGTATCATACCATGTGTCTGCGGTATGATACTCCAGTGTGACAGCGCTTAGAATACTGTCTCAAGTAGCACCGTCGCGATATGATTAAAAAAATTGTTGAAATTGTTGCTAAACACCATACAAATCCAATCAAACCAAACTATTACTTGGTGTTAAACTCGGTTACATTACAAAGTACGCGATCCTGTATCCATAGAGGAATGACGATGTCACATTTATACCATGTTTTCCGGCCGACAATTTGTTCTACGAAAACTCTGATATACTTGACAATTTAAATGATTCATAATGTGCATTCGTTATAAAATGATACTCGACACATATGAAATTGTACCAGAATACTTGATCTTTCATGGAATTATGATTATTACATATCAAACCGTGACGATCTTTTCAGATGGCGGGTATAATACATGCTGTTGACATTGTATATTTCAGTTTGACAAAACGTCATATTGAACGCCATTTTCCCCGTCATGACGTAACACTTACCACGGATCCCGGCTTAAAATGCTATATTTAAAAGAACGGCGATTCTCCAATTCGAAAAGGTGAAATCTCACTCTCGTGCGTGACGAGATCTGTGCGTGACTTGAGCTCAGGGGAATCGCGTCACACCATAACAAACCGCAGTGGTGTTTCTGACAGTAATTAATTACAACAAAGTTACATAAAACAGCCATGAAAAGAGAGAAAACAATACAAGATATGAAAGAAAAAAAAAGTTTCTCATGATAAAATAAAATTACTTTTATCGTTTTGTGCGTGTTTGTATACTTTAATTAATGATTGATTTCTGGTGATAGGTGGGGTAATTTGTAAACTTGAGGAGATTAGTATTGATTTTTTTATCAATATCCCTACTATCATTTACAAATAGGGAATAACATATCAACATAACCTAAATGTAGTTTTTTTGCAGAAAAAACTATGATTTTCTTTTATTTAAGAGAGTTTTGAATGAATTACAGACGTTTCGTACCACCAAACTGAGGTTTCGTACAACACATAGGTTAATGCATAAACTTTACAGTGTTTCACACCATGATTAGGTGTCACAATCATAGACTTACGGTATTTGTTTTTAATTAGTGTGTGATAGTATTGGATTGTTATTATTTGGGGTTGAAACGTAACTAAAATACATTTTATTTTGTTTATGCATTTATTGTATTAACGAAAAATTTGATATATTTGTTATAAATTTACACCATATACTACGGACATAAATTACAAAAAATAATATACATACAATTTTGATTTTATCATTTTTACAACATTTACGTGTATCACATTGTAATGCATGACCACGACGAGATATATTTGCTTTAACAATAGTGTATTTGCGAAATAATACATAAACTCAGAAAATTTCAATTTGTGACAAAAAACCGTAACGTCTGCATCCCTGGTATATATTCTTTCAAGAAGATAAATAGAATGATACACATTCACCTATTGTTATACCAAGGTACTATATAAATTGTAAACAAAATGGTCATTTAGGAAAGATATACACGGAAATGGAACGTCCGTCCCCGTAACGCCCGCACCCCCCCCCCCCCCCCCCCCACATCCTTCCCCCACCTGCATATACATTCTATTTTTTTTTAATTTATAGAATCAATTTCACTTTGTTTTCAATGTATTAAGTATTAAATGTTTGCAGAGTGCAACTAAGATATGAATAATTTATCCCCTAAAAAATGAACAAAAATTTAGAGATTTTGTTTAATGTCACTCTAATATAGGGGATGAACGTTACAAAAAGGGGACGGACGTTACATAATTTCTTACCATTGGTATTAACCCCCTAAATAACTGAAAATGTTTAAATTAAGTAATTGTCCATAATACTATGCAATATATCATACACCCTATCTTAATCCCTGGGGTCATAGAACCTGTGGTGAATTATGCAAATTGGGGAACAATATGCATGTTTTTTTCTCATTACCACATGGAGTGACTGTAGTGTTAGTGAATTATGAAAGCTCAGCAGGATGCCAGTAACTGGACAGTAGCATGCATTTTGTGCAATATGCCTGTAGGCAAATATATTCCATATGACACTATCAATCAAAGATTAAAAAATCATATTTGTCCAGGTAACTAGTAGACTGGATAACGATGTCATATGGGCTAGTTATAGGTAAAATACACAATATGATAAAACAAAAAAAAAGCAGCGCAAGTTATGCAAATATAAAAAAAATACCTCTCAGCAACGCTACATCTTAATTTACTTTAAAAAGGTATGAAATTAACATATTATCAGTCATTTCTTAGTGTACAGCAATGGATGCATCCGTTTAACATGATAATGCATGCAAAAACTGTCAAATACGTTTTTTCTTTTTTTCGCTAAATAAGGTTTTATTTATATTTCTCTATGAGCCCGTTAAATATATATAATGGACAATTTTTTACTTAAATTCCGTTCCCGATTTAAAATGGTGAATTTGATAATTTACTGACTGCGTAGCAAACAGTGCATACCTTGATAACACGGCTTGGATGTGCAGGCTGATCTGGGTCTACATCGACACTAACTGCAATACTATTTTTGTTTTCTTTATTAAGCGGAGGGTTATTTTCATATTTTACAAATTCAACCATGCTTGCTTTTGTAATGACTGCCGGGCCAGATTAGCTCAGTCATTAGCGCGTCTGAATATTAATCCATGGGTCACGAGTTTGAATCCCCACCGGTCACAAACTTCGTGATTGTTGATATACATATTGCGTTTCATTATCATTCGTCTCTGATATAAAAGAGAGACTAATAAATGTTCATTTTTATATCAGTTTTTTATTTCAATGTTAGTTTTATATAGGTTAAACAAGCAAAACCTATTTTTAAGAAAAGATAAAATTGTGGTTAGATTTGTTTTATTGGATTAGATGCGTTAAAAATTCCATACAGGTACATTTTTGATGTTTTTGATGCTTATATATTAGTTCAGATATCTCAGATGAAAACATTTATTCTTTTTTAAGACTAAAACTTGAAAAACAAGCATATTCCGTCTGTTTGGAAATATGGAAGGCCGTACAAATTTTCCCAGACTGTCGCCATTTGAGACGGAGGATATTTGGATTTTCTTCATCAGTTGTCTGTGGGTATCCATGGCTTAAATTTTCCATTTTAATCATTATAACTCCGTTTGATTATAGACTGCCACTGTTGGGCTCTTTTTAAATAGTGTAAAATGTAGTTACACATGGACCCAAAACAATAGTCATCCGACGGCATTTTAATTGAACTGAAATAACATTCATATAACAATTAACTTAAGTCACTAATAAATAATTGATGAATAAAAAAAATAAAATAAAATAAAAGATATAAAACATGTACAGTATAATCACACGGGAATGTTCGTTTCTGTGTTGAAACCAGGCTACTACAACTGGTACAAAACAGCCTCAGAGACGGAGTTTTAAACTTCTAACTCGTCTTTATATATCTTTAATAAATTATGTTCTTGAAACAAATTAATTAATTTCTTCTGCAAGAATAACTTTTCTTGATAATTTACACTTATATACCAGACACACACACCATTTTACATCATGCTAACACCACCAACTTACAACAGTACTAAAAGTCACAATAAAAAGGTAATCATGGTCAACAACCGCATCATTTCTTTAAGTTCATCATTGATACTATCATACTCTCTAAAATTAAACTTTATTAAAATGCTTTAATAAATAGTTGTGTTGTTAATGTATGAAAATTCAAGTTACTTACGTGAAATCTACATTGTTTCAGCAGCGACCGCTACGAGAATTCAGGATTTCGAAGAGGTCAATAAAAGAAAAACGTCAGTTCTATATACGGGAGAAAGTGACATAATTTCCCGTAACAGATGTTTTTTTTTATTACAACAAACTTAACGGCTATTACGGAATTTACGGTTCATTACGCACAAGTTCAATGTCCCGAAAAACAGACGTCTCGTCAATAAAGTCATACTGAACAGTCAAAACATGGAATAAAAGTTTGTATTGCATTAAACTTATGTACGCATATATTCATTTTTACTATATTATACGTAATGTTTTTTGCTCCGAATGGTTTAGATTTTGTATTTAAAATGTCCTCTATGATTTGTGGCCCCCTGCATTTTTATCGGTAAATAACGTCTGACATTGCATTTTGACCATGTTTTGAACATGTAACATTGTCTTTTGAAAAGTTTAAAAGTATATTAACGAGTAGATTTAGTTTCTGTTGATGTCCGAAAATATTGAAAAATTTGGTGAATTATTTACACCTCGTATCGAGCATCTCTGATGTCCTCTATCAGATATTTACACCGCCAGTTTAAAATTGTTTTAATAGGTGAAAAATTGTGGACGCCGATATTTTTGTACATGGTATAATGTGCTCTAAACGTTCTCGTTGATAAAATAATATCATTGGTTAAGTTATAATAGTCCGATATTTGGCTATTTTATTGTATTTTAAATGATGCGAAAATCAATACACATATAATACAATAACGTCAACATTTTGTACAATTTTAACTAAAACGTCGAGTTATGCTTAGAGGTAGCATCGGCATTACCGTGCATTACGTCTATACACTCTTATATATTTATATAAAAGTGTACATGTTTGAGGTAAAATGCATAATTATTTCTTCCTATAATTTCCTGTCCGATGAGACAATTTTGTTTAAATGTCCGGTGCTGATATATTTCTGTATGATATATGAATTCCATACTCATGCTTTCTTTTGTTTATGTTCTTTTTAATATTTTGAGGTACAGATATGATTATGCATGTTTTATTACTATACTTGATGACATGTACAACTGACACATTATTTATGCACTACATCAAATCATAAAATCGGTACTGTGTATGTCCCCCATTTCTCCTGATCATTTCCTGAAGCCTAGAACGCATTGGACAACACAGAGTCTTATAAACTCGACGTGGAATCCGTTCCCGCTCGTAAATCAGTACATTCGTTAATTCCTGGACATTGGTTAATGGGTTAGGACGTTGACGTATCCGACATCCCAACACATCCCAGATATGCTCTATATGGTTACAGTCAATGGATAAAGCCGGCCACGACAACACAGGGATGTTGTTATTGTTCAGTAAATACATTATTACTCTGGCTTGATGCGGTGGAGCGTTATCTTGCATGGACGTAAGTCGGTTACGTTGCTGCAATATCGACAGGACCACGGGCGTAATAATTTTATTCATATTGCTCTGCGCGTTCAAATTACCATTACAAATCACTAGCTGTGACTTAAAAACCATAACGCTGCCGCAGCTGTAACGCTCATACTCCACAACACAAATATCTGCATAACGTTCATTACGTCGACGCGTACCCTGCCGCCGGCATTGAACAAATTGAATCTAGACTCGTCAGAAAACAAAACCATATTCCAGTTTGCATTATTTATGTTTGAACGTGTGTTGTGGTCACATATGTAACTAAAGCACATATGTTACTGAAAGGACACATATGTTACTAAAAGGGCATATTTTTAACTATTTAGAAAAATACCGACATAGCACAAATGTAACAAATCGGACAAATATGTAACGAAAAGCCTATATGTAACTGAAACAGGCATGTATGTTATTACTACCATACCAAATTTATGACTTACAACATGTAATATCTCAATCACGGTGTTTATCTGGCGAAAATTGTGTATGGCGTCGTTTTAAGAAAATTCAAATAAGTACATGCATTTTTGATATATAAGTTTATCTTTGTCATTTAATTAGACTAATACACAGTTATATACAGAGGCGCCCTACTTATGACTTTAAAACTCCCAATAAGTAGACGCTAAATCCTAATTAGGAGATTTTAAAGTCTTAAATAAATAAACTTAGTCCTTTAGGATATGTTAAAGACTAAAATAAAACGCTAAGTCCTAATTAGGATAATTGGAAGTCTTCAATAAAATAACTAAGTCCTAATAAGGATAATTGGAAGTCTTCAATAAAATAACTAAGTCCTAATAAGGAGAACTGGAAGTCTTCAATAAAATAAATAAGTCCTAATAAGGAGAGTTGGAAGTCTTTAATCACTAACTAAGTTTTAATTAGTTTTTCTGATAGAACATTATGCATTAGCAGCTACATAAAATTAACAGTACACTATTTGTATTTGTACGAAATATTACGATACATGTTAACATAAATGTATACTAGCGGAAAAAAGAAACTGTGCATGTGTTAAATGTTCATGTATTGCTCAAATTTATAAATTAAAGCTTGAAACTTTACACAGGTAAGTTGTGTATCAATCTCGGTCATTTACACTGGTCAGTGCATGAGTTGCACGGGTAGTTTGTCTGTCTGGCCAACGTTTTCGTTTTCAAGTTTTTTTAATCGGCCAGCAGTCAATTGCAAACACGTTTGTCGCCTAAACCTGTGTAAAAGCATAGTGTTGATACCTGTAAGACACAAAACCAGCATAATTTTGAAAAACGTCTTTGATACGCCATGCCAAGGTTGAATGAAACTGACAGATGCCGCACCGTAGGCTTGATAGAAGCTGGTGTACGTCATACTGACGTTGCCAGACAATTTGGTGTGCACCGAAATACTGTAAACGCCTTATGGAGACAGTACCAACAGTTTGAGACCGGCCTCAGTCAGGACGTCCACGCATAACGTCTAATCGCCATGATACGTACATCCGGGTCGTTCATCTCAGTGAACGACTCAGAACTGCTACTTTGACGGCTAGAAGTATTCCTGGCCTTAGAAGAATTAGTCCCCAAACGGTACGTAATCGATTACTTGAACGAGGCATACGTCCACGACGTCCAGCCATACGTCCTGTTCTCCGGCAACGTCATCGTGTAGCACGTTTTGCCAGGTGTAGACGACACATACACTTCATGCAACAGGACTGGGCACGTGTTCTTTTCACGGATGAGTCCAGGTTTCATCTCGACAGCAGCGACGGTCGTTCTAGAGTGTACCGTCGTGTTGGTGAACGTTTCCATGACAGTTGTGTGATTCAACGACGTCCATTCGGCGGAGGTAGTGTCATGGTGTGGGCTGGCATCTCATCCCGTGGCAGAACAGCTCTTGTGGTTGTGGACGGCACACTTACAGGCATCAGATACCGTGCCGAAATCATACAGCCTCACGTCATTCCATTTGTGCAGCAACGTAACGCCACGCTGCAACAGGATAACGCTCGCCCGCACGTCGCGCGAGTCGTCACCGACTTCTTGATCCAGAACAATGTGAATGTGCTGCCCTGGCCTGCAATGTCACCGGATATGTCGCCTATAGAACACGTGTGGAATGAGATGCAGCGTCGCTTACGTCGCCTCCAAAATCAGTCGTTGACGTTACCTGACCTGTCACGTGCGCTTGTGAGAATCTGGAATGGTATTCCCCAGGCATTTTTCAGCAAAATTGTCGCATCAATGAGGCGTCGTTGCCAAGCATGCATCGATTCCAATGGTGGTATTGATGAGATGAACTTTGTTTAGAGAACGTCTCTGAAAACTGATCTCTATCCAAGACGCTGCTGATGCAATAACCATATCAGTTGAGCTGGTGTTGAATAAAGGTCAGATAAAACCCTGTTGAAATGTTGTTTTTTTTGCGATTTCTTATATATTTCCTTAGTTATAGCATATTATACCCATGCACAGTTTTTTTTCCCGCTAGTATATTTAAAATGTTTATTTCTTAATGTTAAATTTATTTGTTTTCATTGTAGTTTTTATAACATAGTTGAGTAAAATAAATAATTAATACTGTTGTAGTCGAATATATTACGGAAACTCATTTATCATATACAAACCTTGAATATTATATAAACTACATGTATTTTTAAGATACGTTGTAAACCACTAGGTGAAAGAAGCAGTCTAACATTATTTGTACGAAATAGATTTTGAATTACGAGTCATGTTAACATTAATGTATCTAACATAATTATATTTAAAATGTTGTTTTTTTAATGTTATTATTTTTTTTTTCATCGCAGTTTTTATAACACTGGTTTGTAAGATAAATAATTAGAATTGTTGTAGTCGGATATATAACGGAAACTCATTCATAATGTACAAAGCTTGAATATTATATGAGATTTGTGTATTTTTCGATGCATCCGTATCAAGCTGGTTCTTGCTCTTTGATTGACCTTTGTTATTTGCAAATTGTAGATCAGTTAGTTTATCAGTTATTACAAAACTTACTTGTAAATTATTGTTTTGTTTTATTCGAGACAGGTAAATGGATACACTGTATTAAAAACACTCAAATTATGTATAAATAAAATGGTTTTGATCCATGCAACTCATTCATAATATCTACTTAACCACTTAGCTGACGAGATAATTATCTGGTTATCATGTTAACTAACGTGATAGGATTTTCTTTACGATAAATATCTTAACTCGAAAAGTTGCCTATTAACTGCTTTGCAACTGCTACCACAAATCAACTTATATTGACTAGCTATCTAGATAAGATATGCGATACCGCTAAGTTAACTGAATAACTTGATAATATTCGTGTTATCAAATATTAAGTATTTTAAATACTTTGGTACTTACTCAACAAATCCATTAAATTAACTAGTTACGAAAATCTTGCATAGATGGCTAATTGATATATTATGTTGGTATGTGGTGGCAGTTGCAAAGCTATGGAAGCGTATATGGGATTTACTGATTACGTGTTCATGTAGGGTAAATCATGCTATGCTATGTCGACATGCCTTGATAGAACATGACATTTAGTCATACTTTATATTCTTTTGGCTATATAATATCACTTTCGCTACTTACATTTTGCGACATACTTACATGTACTTATCTTTGGGACATATATTTTCCGGACATTTTCATAATAAGGATATGTCGACATTCATAAACACTTCTTTTCGAGAAAAAAATATCGCGCTTTGCCGATATATAAAGGGTTTAGCGGTATAACTTTTCCCTGATTATGTATATCATCACAGTATTCTGACATACATTTTGACCACATTGACACGTTAACCACGTGTACCTATATTTACAAGTTGCTAGAAATCTCCTCCAATTACATGCTATTACAGCCGCTGGTGTAGACACAATGGAAATGGTAATTTATCATTATATTTTACTTTTTTAAATTGTTAAATATTTTTGTCGCCAGACTTGATAGAACTGTTCCTGTGTATGCGTAAGTATTTTTCCAGACCTCAAAGGCAAATTTACTACCAATAACTTGATAGTAATGTGTCATTGTCGAAAATTAATAGACGTTCGACTGTTTTTTCCTTCTTCGGATAAAACATATTGTTTGCGGATCAAACGTATTTCTCTTGAATTGTCAACACACCGTCAACAGAAGTGTATACTTGTTTTTTTCTTATCACGTGCTATCACATGTTCGAAAGTCATTTTAGCAGAAACATACGGTGGGTGGGGAAGCTGTAACAAACGTTATTTGAGCGGACGGGTGTAGGGGAGGCAATTTTGGTCTGAGCCGATAAGGATTACTAAGTTATCGAATACTTATGCTTGATCATGATTATGTTTGTGTTCTTTGCAAGTCATTATAATGCATTTTAAACATTTTAGCAGGAATCGAAGAAAACATTCTTATTGCAAGTTATGCGTTTTTTTTAATGATGATGATGATGATGGTGATGATGATGATGATCATAATCATTATATTGAGAACGATACAAATGATGATGATGATGCTTCACAACCAAAATGTCTGTTTATATATACATCTATGTAACACATGCAAACCTTGACATAATATTCCCATCTATAAATACAATACTTTCTGTTAGATTTACAAAAATATATATATATATGGATAACCGATTATTAGTTATTTTTGTATCTCTATTTCAGTTTTGTGTTTCCTGGCACTTACAATGATTGAACCAGTTACAGAGGCTATTTCAAATAAGTACAAAGATGTTGAGCTATTACTATAGACAAAGTCATACCTGGAAGAATATTTATGGATTCATGCTTTTTTACACAATATAGTAGTGAGTTTAAGTCATTGAAACGGATCTTCAAACGGCTGGAACTTCAGAAACGCAATGTGTCATTTGCATTACTAGATGTTGTAAGTGCCATAAGGACAGAGTATGAAAGAGGATTTATTAGTTGTGGTTACGGGATTGTGTGAAATATTATTAATGTGACAACTAATGTTCGAGTAACTCAAGAAATAGTCAGATGTTTAATAAAGACATGAATTTGAGAGCTCGGCATCGATTGCGCCGTCGAACTTACTTAAACAAATGACCGAATTACAGTATACACACTGATGGTAATGACAGATGACAGATAATTGTATCCAATGTCGGAATGCACGGTTAAATAACTCAATTTCTATAGACATTTCTTTTCCTTTACACTACAACCATATTTATTAAAGATAAATATACACAAATTTCGAGTTGCAATGACCAGATGAAGGGTTTCTTCACATAGGCTTGAAGTAAAAAATGGTAGATGGAAGCAACTGAGCACACATTGAGTACTCAAAGATTCGAGTCAATATCCATGTAATACTAATGAATATTCAGATTTATCACATGACCTACCGGTGCAGAAGTACTCCAGGATCCGAGTCAATATCCATGTAGGAATTATGAATATTCAGATTTATCACATGACCTACCGGTGCAGAAGTACTCCAGGATCCGAGTCAATATCCATGTAAGAATTATGACTATTCAGATTTATCACATAATCTACCGGTGCAGGAATACTCCAGGATCCGAGTCAATATACATGTAAGAATAATGAATATTCAGATTTATCACACGACCTGCCGGTGCAGGAGTACACCAGGATCCATAACAATATTTAGGTAAGACTAATTCATATTCAGATTTATCACATGACCAAACGGTGCAGGAATGATGTTTGAAATATAGTGCGTATTTGCCCTCTATTCATTAATAACTTGCTGGAATCGCTTATGTCTTCATTTCAGAGCCCAAATGTACTCTCCTCTGTTAGAAATACTAACTTTGAGTTTGTGGATACATTTTTGGAAAGCGTCACGGTAGGCTGATATATCAAGCACTGGTTTACGACAGAACCGAGAATATGCCGTGACCCCTAACTACGGCCAAAGAAGATTTTTTTTATTTTGTGAAAGAGAAAGAAGTCACATGGGGCAAGCTCTTGGAGAATAAGCGGGTTGTGGTAGTACTGTAACATTTTTCTCAGATTTAACAAAATCCGTTACAAAGCCAGAGGTGTGCGCTTGGGCATTGTTAAGCAAGAGGTGTACATGTTTGTATCCAGTGACTTGGCGACGTTTTAACTTCAATTTTAGTAGTACCACTTCACGACAGTACCTTCCAGTCACACTTTTACCTTTGTTTACCGGTACCTGTATTGTTAAACCTTCAACATATAAGAATACTGCATAAAGAGTCTTCTATTAACTCAAGGTCCGTTTTGGCAATGACTGGTCTTCTGTCATGTTTGATGGCCCATAGTTTGTTCCCAACATACGCACTGGCTCGAAATAGCGTACCCAGGTTTTGTCACCAGTGACAAAATTTGTAAATTGTTTTTGGTTATATCAGGGAACATTTTAAGCAGTTTCTGGCAGTGCCTTCATTTGGTCGTCATTAAATAAGTTGGACACCCGCCTAACAGAAATTCCCTAAACTTTCATGTTTTTTTCTCTAAACGAAACGAACTGAAGATAGAAAGATACCTGTAATGCGTGCTATGTCACGCACATTATATCGCTCATCATTTGGAACAACTTCTGCTGTATTTGGCCAACCAGATTTTGACACAAGAACCAATTTTCTTTTTCCCTCTAATGACACGTTCGTCAACACATACTCACTTGTGATTTCATCAAAATATATTTTTGAGAACTACCGAGTTTAGTACGAACTTTGATATAAGGCCAGATTTTCCCCATTCATTGCTACTTGTTTCCCAACCATTTTTACAACAGTGGTCAACGGCTGCCTATATTGAAATGACTGTAACTCTGTAAACCCCTGTTTCAGCATATGCATATATCTACCATAGGGTAGAAATTTATAAGAGCTATCATTGTGTATAAATATCAATGTAAAATGTCACGTGCATTATGCGCGACTTATAGATACACAATACATTTTGAACAACCCTCCTACGCCCAAAAAAATTCAGCTATTGTTATTGCGCTTCATTGTTATTAACAACTACAAATTAACACCATCCCAAACAATTTTAGCTGATGTAAACAAATCAGATTGACGTTATAGTAAAACTTTTGTATTAGTTATAAATTGTTATCAACAATCACATATATGCATATTCCTATTCAATCAAATCTAATGTGATAGTGCTATCATATTTCATGCCTGAACACTTGCACTTTAACATCATCTAAATCTAAATATCTAAGGACACATAATAATACTATATTGTTTTTACGTTACTTTATATATAATAGATAAGTGTGTAGATAAGCTTTTACTCTGTAATAAATATGAATATAAAATTCTAGGATACAAAGCACATGTTTCAGGATCTAACTGTCATAACGGGGGATAAAATGTATGCTGAAATACATGGAAAATTGTGGAGCAACTATGAAAGTGCAGCGGCAAGTAGTTTTGCCAATGATGCAACTTTCAGCATCAATACCGGGTTGATCGTAAATCCATCTGTAGATTTAATTTTATTAATATTTCATTACAGATAATAAACTGTATGCATTGCTGCCCTTTCAAAATTCTGCTTTCTCTAAAAACAAGCCAAACTATGTTACGCATAATTATATATACTGCGCCAATACCAATAATAAAGGGAGGTTTTCGATCAGCAATATGGCTTACCCATTCCTTCAGTATATTTAGAAAATATATTTTCGTATCAATTAATCCAGGACTGGTGTTAAGTCGGTTGTTTACTTTGTTTCATTTAAGCATATCATTTTAATTTCTATAATAGTTTATTAAATATTTTGGAAATTGTATTTCTTTCAAAGGACACAAAAATCTATTTTAACTTCCATTTGCATTTCAAACCATTTTTACACTATACATTTCATATTTCACTTTCATATTTTACCTTAATTGTGTGTCTGTTGAGGAAGAGCGTGCAGTATTGTATGAAAGTATATATAAAAAAGTTACTTTAGGTTGAAAATTTCTTTCAAAGATCTCACGGCAATGACGGAGTATAGTTTTACTTATATTGTACCTATATTGTGTTTCTACAGAGGAAGAACGTGCAATAGTTTATGAAATTATACAATAAAATTGTTACTAAACTTGTATGGAGAAATAGCAGTTGGGACTCGTTATTTTTTGGGAAGCATGCTCGTATTCCTCCAGTCAAAACAACTCGTCTCAACTAATACACACTTTTGCCATACACGTTTAGAAACCTTTAACATCTCAATACGCAATGACACCTCACGGTAACATGATACTTACACTTAAAAATAGTTCAAAGTGGTTGTGATTTCTTGCTGCAGATGTGTAGACGAAACGTTGGCATAGCATCACCTGCCATAAGATATCACTCGTGTTAAAACATTAATTTTATAGGATTTCAACATATGCATGTATTTATGAGCATTTGAGGGCTTCTTTTTTCAAAAAAACTCTCCGGATGACACTGCACCCTCTTTTAAAAAGAGCTGGCCAATCTACAAGTTATTTTGCATTTTTTTGTTGGAATGCGTTCCTGTTATGTAAAAAAAAAATATATATATATATATTTAAAACATCGTTAGCAGAATTATTTTTTACCATGGAAATCCTCATCTTATACAGAAAAAAAGATCTTATCTGAATCTATATATTTAAACAGAATAAGACAAAACTTCATCAAACTGTGATGTCACGCTAGTTCTAAAATAACTGATTTTACAAATGCAACACTTTAGTTGTTTTTTAACTAAACAGCAGTGTTGAGTGAAAATTATGAAATATATTATACCGATATTAAGTGATTAAAATATAAATTATATATCACATTTTGTGTCTTCAATGAATAAAGATCTGCGAAAGTTATTCACCTTTCGAAAATAGCAATGATATACAGAGTATGAAAACATTTCAAATTTACAACATGTTGATATATTGACATAATCAATTTACTTGAAGTAATGATAAACGTGTTTTATTAATTTAATAAATAATTTGATTGGTAGATTTTTTGTTGTTTTTTTTTTTTTTTTTTTTTTTGCTATCACATTTTTTGCTTTGCTCAAAATGGAAATATTATATAGAATGACATTATACACTAGCAAAAATGTATTTGTATGTCTTGATTTGTTGTTAATTGCACATTATTTAAAATACATAAAAAAAAAGAAAATGAAATTGCAGAAATAAAAGAATAATTCCTATAACGTTTATTTTCTCAAAGTCAAAGGCCCAAACCCCATTCCCAAAAGTGCAAGCGAGAGCCCTTAAGAAGGAATATACCTTTTAAATTATTTTCGAAATCAGTGGAATATTTGGTATGTAATGAAACTAGACGTAATTTCCAATTTGAATATGCTTATTTTTTGTGGTAAATATAACACTTCTTTACCTATGACGTCGTTAACATGGCCATGTTTGGTTTTTTTGACGTCCCGATTTTTAGCAGCAAAATCGCATATTTGTCGACCTCAGTCAAGTTATACCGAATGCATAGAATCGAAACACATATCACCACGATCACATTCAACGGATATATGAATTTAGAGATGCAAAAATTACGACGAATGCCTCATTTTGAAAATACTAGCGAAAAACGGAAATTATTATTTTCTCGATTTTTTTGAAAATAAATGCTTCAAATCAAATTTACCAAAAAACAAACGGAGCGATTTTAGAATAATTTTTATTTAATTTCTAACAATATGCTTCACAGTGATTGTGAGATTTTTAGAACAATTGACAAACTAGATTTTTTTTTATTTTTAATTATTTAACCACACCCTACGTCTAAAAAGACGTCAACATATTGCATAATTCTACACGTTTTCCATAACATTTTCGGCCGTTGATTAAGGTTAAAATATTTTCTAAATCAGTGGTTCAATTAGTATATTATGAAACTAGCAGAAATTTCCAATGTGAATATGTATTTTTTGCAGCGGCCAATAGAATATATATTTAAATGTGACGTCGTAAACATGGCCATGTTCAGCCTTTTTGACGTCCCAATGTATAGCAGCACAATCGCGTTTTTTTTCTACCTCAGTTGAGTTATTCCTTATACACAGAATAGAAACATATATCACCATGTACACATTTGACTGATATATGCATTTACAGATGCAAAAATTATGACGAACGCCACATTTTGAAAATACTAGCTAAAAACGGAAACTATTTTTTCTCTCGATTTTTTTCGTAAAAACGGCTTCAAATCAAAATTACCAAATATCAAACCAAGCGAATTTTGCACAATTTTTATATGTTTTCATACTATATATTGTACAATAATTGTGATATTTTTAGAAAAATTGACAAACTAGATTTTTTATATTATTCAATTATTTAACCCTACCCTACGTCAAAAAACGCTTTAAAGCAAACGTCAACGTCGGTATAGCGTATGAGGTATACGTTTTGTGATAATTAAACAAGTTTATTCTTACCGTTATATTAGTATTTTGTACACACAAGTTATATATACTTCTGCTGTTTAGTGGCAACTAATTTGTCTATAGCATTTTTGATAGCGTGTCTGTTTGGTGTACGTACATTACCGTCATTTTTTTTTCACTTACAGGGAACTTGATTCCAAAACAATATTCTCATTTCTGACTAGCTCCACGACTGCTAGTGAAATGTGGACATCACGGTTGTCAATTATTAGAACAACAGGTCTGGCCTTTCTAAATTTCGGAGCAAACTGTTACACATACATAAAATGGACTTGAAACAATACCGTCTATGATGAGCAGTGAAAAGCCACGATCTAGGTATATTGTCATTGAACGTACGTAGGAGCATGGGGCTGGCTGGAAGGGTGGCTTTTCATTGCTATAGTGGGTATTGTTTCAAGCTCATTTTATGAATGTGTGCTGAACAGTTTGCTACGAACTTTAGAAAGGCCTGGTTAAATAATTAAAAAAAAAAATCTAGTTTGTCAATTGTTCTAAAAATCTCACAATCACTGTGAAGCATATTGTTAGATATCAAATAAAAATTATTCCAAAATCGCTCGGTTTGTTTTTTGGTAATTTTGATTAGAAGCATTTATTTCGAAAAAATCGAGAAAATAATAATTTCCGTTTTTCGCTAGTATTTCCAGAATTTGGCGTTCGTCGTAATTATTGCATATGTAAATTCATATATCCGTTGAATGTGTACGTGGTGATATGTGTTTCGATTCTGTACATTCGGTATAACTTGACTGAGGTCGACAAATACTCTATTTTGCTGCTATAAATCGGGACGTCAGAAAGACCAAACATGGCCATGTTTACGACGTCATAGGTAAAGAAGTGTTATATTTACCGCAGAAAAAAAGCATTTCAAATTGGAAATTACTTCTAGTTTCATTACATACCAAATATTCCACTGATTTCGAACATAATTTAAAAGGAATATTCCTCCTTAAGTATATTAAGGATATTCCGTTTAACAACTTATATTGTATTTTCTCTCTGTAGAGTGACTGATTCAATCTCTTTATTCATGATTATTGTTGCTTGTAAATTAATGTTTTATGTAAAGTGGCTATTTTCGAACAATACTGTGAGAATGCAAGGTTTTTCTCGGTCCTCGGATAATCAACAAATCAGTGCAACCTGTGGGGGTAAATACGGTGGCTGTGAGCCAAATCGAGACATTTCTCTAAGTGCTTACGACGCAGAAGGTGAGAGTTGTCATAGTCGTTGGTTCGATCCCCAAGCGGGTCATACCAAAAATTTTTAAAAACTTTCCCGCTTGGCGCTCATAGAGAATAGTTCTAGGTCTGGTTGATATTTAAAATAATTATAATTGAAAAGTGATTGTGAAAAAGATATCCTCTAGTAGAATTGTTAAAATAGAAACATTTAACAATATGCATTCGTTCTAGGTCTGGTCGGTCCGATTTATGTATAGGATATTATAACATGTGTCTCTGCATGGTAGTCCAGTGTGACTTAGACTACTGTTTCAGGAAGACAACGTCACGATATAAATAAACGACTATTGAATACAACGCTACGCACCATAGAGCTAACCAACCAACGTTCTTGTAGTATAAATATATATAACTGTATATAAATAACGCTTTAGGTTTCCTCGGTAATAAAAACATAGGTCCCCCGTCCGGTCATTTACTACTACATCAAGATATACTGAATGCAACAGCGAACCCGCCACCTGACACTTTCAGTATTTTTTTTTTTCAAAAAGCGCCAAAGCAATGTTCTTGAAAATTTAATTTAAATAAGAAAAAAACATTCAAAATTAACAATTGACCAAATCTACATTATTAAATAATTCCCTAGTTTTGTAAATGGCTAGTCAAATCAGCTTTCATACGATAATCAAAAGCGGCGCGTTAGTTGCTCCGTTCAACCGGCAGTTGTGTAGTCGGTTGCTTGGCTTTCAAGACTGAACTAGACTCGACTAGACTGGCATGCACATTTCTGCCGAACCTGAAAAGAGAAGCTGCTTGGGTCAGAGTTGAAATGTTACTTGTTTGCTCTTTCATTCCATCTCTAACCATCAGAACACTTTCAACTTACAATCGTGTTTAAAAGTTGAGTGTTTTTTATCCCCTCACTTACCTGTATATGTTTAACTTTTAAATATATTTTGTGGCCGGCTACTTGGAGGTAATTTGATAAAACTTGGCATTAACATTTCTGCCAAACCAGAAGAAAAGGTATTTGCTTGGGTCAGATTTGAAAAAGTGTTTGTGTGCCATTTCCTTTCTTCTCTAACCATATACAACATCCAACTGAAAATCGTGGTTAATTGTTTGAAGCTTATATTTTCAATCTAACAATTAACATGACATTTAATTAATTCGTCCCATTGGTGAAATTAGGTACTAAGTGTATATGAAATAAGAAGGCATTCGGTACCGTCTTTGTTCCAATGGGGCAAATTATATCTGTATGGACTTTATTGTAAAACCACTTGTGTTATTGTCAGTCACTTCAATTATTTATTATTGTATTTTATTTAGTTTGATAATGTAAAAGTTAAACCCAATATAATACTGTTGTTTAAGACATGCTTTAAGTACATGCATTTAGTTATTAAGGTTTGGAAGTCCTAATTAGTTTGACCTTTTTATATATTACACTGTGAAAAGTTCGCGTACAGCAGGCTAAAAATAGATTATTTTTATGGGCATTTAGCGAAGAGAGTGGACATCTGAAGAGGAAGTATACCTGATAATTAATAACTGGTATACAAATTAAGGAGGAATTTCATGAACATTTATTGTAAGTAGTAAGCTCTCAAGCTACAAGTTTTAAAAGGCAGATCAATTTTGACTTCGAAGGGGAATGGTAAAGACATCAATTTAACTTTGAGTGGCAAGATGGAAAGTCGAGTTTTAGTTAGAGAGATTACTTCGGGAGGCGAATAGGTTAAGGCAGTCGGGTTTTAAGTAGGAAAGTTTTACTAGAATAATGGTTTTGAACTATGTTTTAGAAACGTGTATATGTGTAAATATAATTCATTAAAGTTTAAAGGGACTATTGTAACAATATAATAAATAAATAAATATAAATAGAAGGTCTTGCTTTCTGTGTTAATTATGTGTGATGTTGAAAAACACTGCACTGGAAATAGTTATGATCAATAAATATACAATTGTTTATGTATTCACTTTATCTACGTGGTTTTGGACAGTATGGCGACACATCCATCATGCTGAGTTAACACGAAATCCTTTCCATATGCCTATGGACGATGGATTAATCGAGTAACTCGAGGATTGTCATTAGGTGATGGCGACGCCGATGATGGAATTACTATGTAATCGTTGAAAATGTAGACGTTAAGGCCAAAGACTATCAATGAGAGATGTAGTCGGTGAATATTTAGACATTATAAAGCATTATACTCTAGTCAACTAAAAATAGCAATAGCATTTTGTCTGAATAACTAGAATAAATATACATGTAATTATCAGCATATACGTGAAGGTTCTATTATAATGTCGAGTCAGTAACTGTGGATATAAACTAACAGGTTTAAGTTTGAATTTACATTTTACTTACCATCTCGGTAAATTGACAAATAGAGAATTCGAAGCTTTCTTATTTGAACATCAATTATTAGCTTTTGGACTTTTATTAATAACACGAATCGCGAGTTAAGCCGACAACCAATCGCCCGGTATGACTGATCATCACATCAATAGTGACACCTCTATTGTTTACAAAACAACCTCTTACAGAAACGCTGTAAATAGCTTTACCTACCGAAGTGTGTACATAATTCATCTTGTAAATGATGCAGTTGTGTAATAATTATATTATTGCAACATTGACGATCGAGATGTTGAGATAATCGGAATGTAAAGTGTAATTATATATGTATATAATATATTGTATAACTAAAACATTTTTGTAGCAGAGTAAAGAAGTATTCTAGTATTCAGTGTGTCTAAAATTATGATTTAAAAACTTTAAGAGAGTTTGTTACTCGTTATTGCCAATTCACAATGTCTCTGCTAAATCATAAGCTAGGGTAACACTTTCTTATTTTTGCCAGATTATGGTACATGTTCGTAGTAGATGAATGTCTGACGAAATTACATCAGAATATTATGACATATTCGTTCCTCAAGATATTTACAAAGTTGTTATACCAAAGGTGGCTGAGTCCTCGATATTGGGATAAAACTAGACTACATCTAACAACACAATTGAACACCTAACTCAACTATTGATTCGCATCACTTCGTACTCGTATTTATAAATACAACTTCCTCTACCATCTTTGACCATATAGCACCCGTCAGCAGTCACTCCAATCCCCAGCACTATCCACACCTTCAATATTTTGTTTTTGAATGGGGTCTAGGCAGAGTACCACCATTGAAAAAAAGAAATGCTACTGTGGTATAGTCACAATCTTTGTTTCTTCTTTAAAATGCATTTTCCTTATATTAATGCTCAATATTTTTATTTGTGTATTTTAAACATTTTGAAAGCATTGTCATGTTTGAATTGTGAATTTAGAAAAATATATTGATGCTTTAAATTTGGGGTATGAATACATGATTTCGGACAGTGAACACACTGAGCAGAAAAAAATAGCTTATATGACACATAACCCCTACTTTTCTTATCATATTTTGGTAGTGCAGAAGTTGACAAACAGTAAAATTGTAGTTTCATTTCTTTTGTTTGGTCTTTGTATAAACAACACGCCTTCAAACGCTTATTATTCATTATAAAATAAAGACAAAAATCAATTGTGGGGTATACCTCTAACGCCATATTGAACACATTTCAGGTTACATGTATATATGACATATCCAGTATTTTTTAGTGTCGGAAGTGCTCAGAATGAGTCAGAGTAGCACCATCGTCCTTTCATTACTTAATGGCATACTTTCTCACATAAAGATTTTGGAGCAAGGGGGTATCGAACGTAAATGAATGGTAAATTAAAAAAATATGACGAAGTGAAGGTACCCACCTACTGAAAAATATGGGATAGAAACAACGTGCAGTGTTAAATTATGTTCTCTTAACCAACGATGTATATATATATATATAATCTATAGTGACTTTGATGTGTTTTCATACTGATTTTACCATTAATACTAGATATGTTACGGTATGTGATCTGCGCAGACAGTCATGCTGTCATGAAGAAAAATTAATATTCTAATACGAGATCAGTTAGATCTAAAATGGTTTGTGCCCGAATTAGCATGTTTGTTGCTGGTCCGTGCGGTGTGGTATTCATCTACTCGTTTTATCAACACAATGGTTTTTTCATACGCATGTTGCCGTGCAGACGTATGCATATACAGTTGACAATGTTTTTGCAAATATTTCTCGACTCAGCTCTCCTGAACTGGCAACATCCAAGGTTCATCAATCTCTTTTCAGAATTAAAATTGCTTTAGTCATAATAGGACATACAACTTCCTGAGCTTGCCATTTGAGATTAGATAATGAAAACAAATAGTTAAGCGTTCCATTAACACATCTATAAGAATTTTCAGAAGAACAGAAAATCTTTTTTTCTATATATTGGTATTTTCTAATTGAATTTTGAAAGCTAACTGTTAAAAACAACAGTTACTGTTACATATACTGTTCAAGAGCATTGGTCAATGACGTGTGTAATATGACATGTTGTTATATCATGATGTCATTAGATTATTAAAATGATTCAAATATTATGGCACAGGAAATTATAATTTGTATAACATTCAGGGTCCTCCGTGGCCGAGTGGTCTAAGGCGCCGTCTCAAGATCATTTACCTCTCACCGCTATGGTCGTAGGTTCGAGTCCCGCTCGCTCCAAAAACTTTATGTGAGAAAGTTTCCAGTTACTTGCGGAAGGACGGTGGTTCTACTCAGTCTGACTCAGTCTGAGGTCTTCCTCCACCAGTAAAACTGGATATGCCATATATAACCTGAAATGTGTTGAAAATGGCGTTAAACCCCATTCAAAAAAAAAAAAAAAATTGTATAACATTCATACAAACTACACTGACGTTGTAATAAGATTCTAATTTCAGTTTTAAATTGCTTTTACAGGATATAACTTACTAGTTATGCCACTTTAATACTGATGTCTGCTAAAAGACCCGCGCGAAAGGAAGAAAACAATTGCAGACTCGACTTGGCGTGTCAGCTAATCAGAGGTGCGTATCAATATTTAAACATATGGCGAACTTTGTTTCATCTACAAATAGTGGAAAACAGGCACTTAAGCGCTTATCAATAATTGTAATTGTACCAAATTTTGTAAATGCACCAAGAACAGACTTTACTAATGAAATATTGTTATGCGCAATGGTTATCTATAATCATTGTATGCTATTACAAAAGACAGACATCAAAGATATTATGACATAAACACATCAATATATTAAATATGCAAGCAAAACGATTCTCGTTATTGATAGGACATCTCATGTCATACTCTAAACAACCTCAGGTGGTCTTACGGAAGATGGATTACTGGAACTTAAGGGAAAATAAACTAATATTTTCATGTAGTCAGTCTGAGAGCCTTGGCGTGTACTCACAAATAAAGTTTTCTATCAAGTATCTTGCATATTACATTTTTCATGAATTACATGATAATTTTCGTTGTATTTTAAGCGGCATAACCAGAAGTTATATCGTTGTAATACAATAAAAGCACTGGTAAAATTGTAATATTTAGCAGAAATTGTGACTATCTATATAATATCTGGTGCTAAATACCGTTGTATATAGTCAGAAAACATGCGTTTAAAATCGATGTGGAATTAGACCTTGCCTAGATCTCGGCTACATCTGTAAACGTTCGTTTCCCATCCGTCTCTGTATACCTTTTGGTGAGGTTTGATACATTACGATATCCTATCAGGCTACTGGTCATTTGAATATCGTGAAGATAATTTAAAGACACACGCGACAGTTTCGAGGAACTTTTCTTGACACCATTTCGGAAAATGATAATCAACATGGTTAAAATATTAAACTAAAATACTATAATATAAATACAGGCGCTTGTTTCAAATTGAGTAAATGACATATTGATGTCTCGAAGTCTTATTATTTCATACATGTGTGATCACCTATTCCAAAAAAGTGTATTTCTTATTCTAGAGTTCTTTTGCAAAGGTAAATAAATAAATGAAATAACAGTTTCATCGCAATAAATGTCTTATTTATTTGCTATAACTATATAAATTGGCAATTAGTATTGAAGCAAGCGTCACTGGGAAATGGACTTAAAGATTGCAAATATATATACAAATAACAGTGAAACAATCAATCTTAAGTAACGAACGGCCAGCAACAGACAACGGCTTACACAGACATTGCCTCTATAGTTTTTATAGTTGAAGAGCGTGCAATATTTTATGACATTTCACGCATTGATCTGTAGCAGGCGAAACTTTCGTCATCTTATCAAAGAACATGCATAAACAAACATAAAAATATTAATTTGGTAACATTCCATATTTCGACCAAATGGCTCTTCATTATAAACTACTGTTAGACGGTATATCTCATTGATTGCAATAATTCTGACACGAACGGCATTGTGAAAGTTATTTCAATGCCAGACGTTACGTCGATTCACGTTGGTATAATAGTTATGGATTAGAGCGTAGCCAAATTGATATTTCATGAACACTTTATAGAATAAAATAGCATTTATTGATTATTAACATTCCTAAACAATATGGAAGCATATAAAAAATGTTTACTGAACGTGCATTGATAAATATTCGTTGGTACTCTTTGTTTTGGCGGAGGAATACAAACTAAAGAAACAACACGTCCCAACTAATATTTGCATACACGTTCAGTAACATACACTTAAACATAACTTTGTTTAGCTTCTTACACATATATTTTCCTCCATTCACAATCTAAGTGTATTATGAAAAACACACAAAAATGCTTTGTTGTTGGTATTCCTGTCGCTCATTATTATATCAGATACATTATTATGATACTTTAATTAAAGTAATAAGTGGGCAATTTGCTAATTAATTTTAACACGAGTCTAATACGACATGGCAGTGACACACACATAGCAGTAAACAATTCAAAGCGCATTGTGACAATGTTGTTTCAGTGGGTAATAGTAGAAATGTCTACGCATTTTCTATATAACTCAATGCAAAGCTCGCATGCTGTTGAGTTCATCTTTATGTAATTCAAAGTTGAGTAAGAAGTTTCAGACGATATATCATTGTTCCAGATTCCGATATCTTCAGTAATAGCATCGACGACAGATTGGCAAACTACCACATTAGCTCGGATAAGCAAATATGTACGCAAATGAAAATCATTATTTTGTTTTATTTCGGATGTCAATCACAATCCCATCCTTTTATCTCTATCAAATACTGTATCAAATAATGCGTGTTTCCGTTTAAAGAAACAACAACTATTGTGTGTTGTTGTTATATTCTTAAAAACAACACCGACACCTTGGAAATTGTGTAACTTAATTTGTTCTCTATTCTATACAAAACGTAAACATATATGACCGTTCTTGATTCAAATATCGGAAACATAGATAAAGGTATTGGTCTAACACGAAATTTTGTGTCATAAACATCACAAATCTGTAGAATAATGATGGTACATGTAGCAACGATAGCATACCATGCAAACTGCCATCTTGAAAATCGACGAAGTGCATACACTGTACATTCAATTATAAACTTATGCTATAAAAACTGCATTTACACCAAATCTATTTTACTTATAGAGCTATATAAGCAATACTGATTAGATACATTTTAGTAACTGATACAAAGGTAGATTTAGTAGTAAATTCCATATTTAGAAATACAATAGTAAGTGTTTCTTTTTACTATTCGGTTAACTGTTATCCTTAACAGGTGTATGGAGTCAACCAAGAAGAATGGTATTTGCCATTAAATATTAAGAAAATTTATTCATATAGTCACGAATGCACAAGTGGTAATTATAACTGTTTTTTGCAAAATTAAACCAACGCATTTGTACCTTTTTAACTTTATTCTGATGCGTAGTCAAATTCATTCACATTTATATACCATAACGTGGAGAGTTATTAATATATTGCCTTTGAAGTATATATCTACAAATTCACAAATCAGACCAACACAGACACATTTGCGAAGACTTTGTCCGTATTCAAATAGGCGCAGACACACTGATGGCTGAAGATGTATTGCTCCTGAATAAAATTAAGAAAATATTATAGCTTAAACAATTGCTACATCAATTAATTAGAATTATGTATTTCATTTATTCAACAATCTGTTGCATTGTACAATTATTGTCAAGTTGTCTATTAACTCTTTTGACTTTTAAATTACATAAAATTACCATTTGTGCCTCGAATTAATGAAGGACATAGTAAGCTTTTTCGCATCAACATACTACCTACCTTGTTTGGTATAGCGTTTCTCCTCCTGGCCCTTGTTCACCACGCTGACCTTCTGCTCTATCTCCATCTTCTGTATCAGGACAGACATCACACAAAACAGACAGCTCCTTTCACCGCCAGTTCTTAATGAAAACAAAACGGATATTGGTTGATAACATTTTACAAACCGTTTTCGAAAAACAATCATAGTTAAGAAATACATATGTACACAATACTTACCATGATTGTGACACTTTAAACATGTATCTAAATCATAACAACGTCATATATACAAAACAAATATTTCAACAAAACAGTTACATATATGACATATTTCTTAGTTAATATGAACTACATGTATATAAAGCTATCCTTTAAGTAAAATCTTGCTTATTTTTACACTTATGTAAATTATACAACTTGTCAAAGGTATTTAACTATACGTTGGAAATTAATGTTTTACTTGAAAACTGTCCAATTGTATCATCAAATGTCCAACGTTCTTTGTAAAAAGATCCATATAAACCATTACAAAAAAAAGCAACGCATCTTTTTCAAACCTATCAAACATGATGGTAGCATACATGAATGGACTGTCACATCAATATGTAGAACATGACAACTAAGATTGACGCCAATATGCACACTGAGTATGCTTCGTAAACCACATAGACTTTCACAGTTCTGCTTAAGATAGACTATAGAACGGACCAAGTTCTCCGGCTTTAGTCTGTCACTTGACAATGAGGATGAGCACGTTGATTGTTCAGTTGTTTCAACGAAAAGTGAATGACATTTTCGTAAGTTTTGAATAGCTGTAAATTGATGGACAGATATTTTTGTGTTTATGTTGTACATACCTGATTCAGGAGATATACTACATCACTGTGTCAGCGTATTATAATGAACCAAATGTAAATATTACACTTAGGTGAAGTTGACAGTAAACAGTAAATAATATGTAATAAAAAAACATACACAGTTTTGCCCGAGCAATAACAATGTGACAATATTGTCAGTAATTTGTCTCCCAGTCGTATAAGTTGTGATTTATCATGATTGAAAACGTGTTAAAAATTCTATTTATTATTTTGGACTCCTGTGTTTCTTACCGTTACGTAGATCTACACAGTCATGTCACACACACACACACACACACACACACACACACACACACACACACACACACACATATGCGCGATTATAGGAGTACTTCTTAGAAGCTAACGTGGACATATTAGAAGCTAACGTGGACATACTAGAAGCTAAAGTTGACATACTAGAACCTAATCTGGACATACTAGAAGCTAACGTGGACATACTAGAACCTAACGTGGACAAACAAGAACCTAACCTGGACATACAAGAAGCTAATGTGGCCATACTAGAAACTAACCTGAACAGACTAAAAGCTAACGTGGACATACTAGAAGCTAACGGGGACATACTAGAACCTAACCTAGAGCCTAATCTGGACATACTAGAAGATAACGTGGACATACTAGAACCTAACCTGGACATACTAGAACCTAACCTGGACATACTAGAAGCTAACGTGGTCATACTAGAAGGTAACCTGAACAGACTAGAAGCTAACGTGGACATATTAAAAGATAACGTGGACATACTAGAACCTAACGTGGACATACTATAACCTAACCTGGACATACTAGAAGCTAACGTGGACAAACTAAAACCTAACCTGGACATACTAGAAGCTAACGGGGACAAACTAGAACCTAACGTGGACATACTAGAAGCTAACGTGGACATTCTAGAAGATAACATGGACATATAAGAACCTAACCTGGGCATACTAGAAGCTTACGTGGACAAACTAGAACCTAACGTGGACATACTAGAAGCTAACGTGGACATACTAGACGCTAACATGGACATATAAGAACTTAACCTGGACAAACTAGAAGCTAACGTGGACAAACTAGAAGCTAACCTGGACATACTAGAAGCTAACGTGGACATACTAGAAGCTAACGTGGACATACTAGAAGCTAACCTTGACATATTAGAAGATAACGTGGACATACTAAAACTTAACCTGGACATACTAGAAGCTAACTTGGACATACTTGACGCTAACCTGAACAGACTAGAAGTTAACGTGGACATACTAGAAGATAATCTGGACATACTAGAAGCGTTTAAATAATAGAATGCAATAACAGTCTAAACCAAACTCAATAGCATGTTATTGGTATTATCCATGCTATTTTGTAAAAACGGCTGTGCATGAGACATTTATGTGCATGTATCTGGAATATAATTATACAACAATAATAAAATAAGAAGAAAGATTACTATAAATACAGACACTGAATTACAATTGGACCCTTTATATCAGTTCCTGCATCAGCTCGTTCTTCATCTTTAACAAATTGTAAAAATGATGTCGGGTCTGCAGGTACGGGTTGGTCTCGTTTCCAGCGTGTGAACTGGAAGTGAGACAATGAGTTTTCCTCTGTCTGACACTTAAATATGTATTATATAGATATTGATACTATAATACCATGGTTCAGTGTAGCAACTGTAGGCTGTTTGGAGCGAATCAGGCGGCAGAGACGGCCTCGCTTCCCGCCGCCAATGTCCGCCCTCGGCTAATACTTGGATTTCAATGGACCTCAGGTATCTTCTACACCCTCCCTCTGGCCTGCCCAGTGACACCGAGTTTTTAAGTGTGGCTCATCTAGAAGTCGGTCAACGAGTGTCCTGAACATGGGGACACACGCCAGGCTGCAAGCTGTAGGCTGTTTGTTTGGAGCGAATCAGGCGACACAGACGGCATCTCGCCCGTCGCCAATCGCCGACTTCAGCTAATACTTGGATTTCAATGGACACATCAGGTATCTTCTACACCCTCTGGCCTTCCCAGTGACACCAAGTTTTTGAGTGTGGCTTATCTAGAAGTCGGTCAACGAGTGTCCTGAACATGGGGACACACACCAGGCTGCAAGCTGTAGGCTGTTTGTTTGGAGCGAATCAGGCGACACAGACGGCATCTATCCCACAGCCAATCTCCGCCCTCGGCTAATACTTGGATTTCAATGGACACCTCAGGTATCTTCTACACCCACTGGCCTGCCTAGTGACACCGAGTTTTTGAGTGTGGCTCATCTAGAAGTCGGTCAACGAGTGTCCTGAACATGGGAACACACACCAGGCTGCAAGCTGTAGGCTGTTTGTTTGGAGCGAATCAGGCGAATAGAGGGCATCTCGCCCGCCGCCAATCTCCGCCCTCGGCTAATACTTGGATTTCAATGGACACCTCAGGTATCTTCTACACCGTCTGGCCTGCCCAGTGACACTGAGTTTTCGAGTGTGACTCATCTAGAAGTCGGTCAACGAGTGTCCTGAACATGGGGAGACACACCAGGCTGCAAGCTGTAGGCTGTTTGTTTGGAGCGAATGAGGCGAAAAGACGGCATCTCGCCCGCCGCCAATCTCCGCCCTCGGCTAATACTTGGGTTTCAATGGACACCTCAGGTATCTTCTACACCATCTGGCATGCCCAGTGATACCGAGTTTTTGAGTGTGGCTCATCTAGAAGCCGGTCAACTGATGTCGTGAACATGGGGACACACACCAGGCTGCAAATTGTAGGCTGTTTTGAGCGAATCAGGCGGCTGAGACGGCCTCGCTTCCCGCCGCCAATGTTCGCCCCCGGCTAATACTTTGGTTTCAATGGACACCTCAGGTATCTTTTACACCCTTTGGCCTGCCCAGTGACACCCAGTTTTTGAGTGTGGCTCATCTAGAAGTCGGTCAACGGGTGTCGTGAACATGGGGACACACACCAGGCTGCAAGCTGTAGGCTCTTTTGAGCGAATCAGGCGGCAGAGATGGCCTTGCTTCCCGCCGCCAATGTCCGCCCCCGGTTAATACTTGGATTTCAATGGACACATCAGGTATCTTCTACACCCACTGGCCTGCCCAGTGACACCAAGTTTTTGAGTTTGGCTCATCTAGAAGCCGGTCAACGGGTATCGTGAACATGGGGACACACACCAGGCTGCAAGCTGTAGGCTGTTTGGAGCGAATCAGGCGGCAAAGACGGCCTCGTTTCCCGTCGCCAATTGTGCCTCCGGCTAATACTTGGGTTTCAATGGACACCTCGGGTATCTTCTACACCCTCTGGCCTGCCCAGTGACACCAAGTTTTTGAGTGTGGCTCATCTAGAAGTCGGTCAACGAGTGTCCTAAACATGGGCACAAACAAACACACAGGCTGCAAGCTGTAGGCTGTTTGGAGCGAATCAGGCGAAAAGATGGCCTCGTTTCCCGTCGCCAATTGTGCCTCCGGCTAATACTTGGGTTTCAAGGGGCACATCAGGTATCTTCTACACCTTCTGGCTTGCCCAGTGACACCCAGGTTTTGAGTGTGGCTCATCCAGAATTCGGTTAGCGAGTGTCGTGAACATGGGGACACACCGCAAGGCTGCAGTCTGTAGGCCTTTTGTTTGGAGCGAATCATGCGAAAAGACGGCATCTCGCCCGACGCCAATCTCCGCCCCCGGCTAATACTTGGGATTCAATGGACACCTCAGGTATCTTCTACACCCTTCGGCCTGCCCAGTTACACCGAGTTTTTGAGTGTGGCTCATCTAGAAGTCGGCCAACGAGTGTCGTGAACATGGGGACACACACTAGGCTGCAAATTGTAGGCTGTTTAGAGCGAATCAGGCGGCAGAGAAGGCCTCGCTTCCCGCCGCCAATGTCCGCCCCCGGCTAATACTTCGGTTTCAATGGACACCTCAGGTATCTTCTACACCCTTTGGCCTGCCCAGTGACACCCAGTTTTTGAGTGTGGCTCATCTAGATGTCGGTCAACGGGTGTCGTGAACATGGGGACACACACCAGGCTGCAAGCTGTAGGCTCTTTGGAGCGAATCAGGCGGCAGAGATGGCCTTGCTTCCCGCCGCCAATGTCCGCCCCCGGCTAATACATGGATTTCAATGGACACATCAGGTATCTTCTACACCCACTGGCCTGCCCAGTGACACCATGTTTTTGAGTGTGGCTCATCTAGAAGTCGGTCAACGGGTGTCGTGAACATGGGAACAAACACCAGGCTGCAAGCTCTAGGCTCTTTGGAGCGAATCAGGCGGCAGAGATGGCCTTGCTTCCCGCCGCCAATGTCCGCCCCCGGCTAATACATGGATTTCAATGGACACATTGGGTATCTTCTACACCCTCTGACCTGCCCAGTGACACCAAGTTTTTGGGTGTGGCTCATCTAGAAGTTGGTCAACAAGTGTCCTAAACATGGGGACACACAAACACACAGGCTGCAAGCTGTAGGCTGTTTGGGGCGAATCAGGCGAAAAGACGGCCTCGTTTCCCGTCGCCAATTGTGCCTCCAGCTAATACTTGGGTTTCAATGGACACCTCAGGTATCTTCTACACCCTCCGGCCTACCCAGTGACACCCAATTTTTGAGTGTGGCTCATCCAGAAGTCGGAAAACGAGTGTGTCCTGAACATGGGGACACACACACACACAGGCTGCAAGCTGTAGGCTGTTTGGAACGAATCAGGCGAAAAGACGGCATCTCGCCCGCCGCCAATCTCCGCCCTCGGCTAATACTTGGATTTCAATGGATGCCTCAGGTGTCTTCTACACCCTCTGGCTTGCCCAGTGACACCCAGTATTTGAGTGTGTCTCATCCAGAAGCCGGTCAACGAGTGTCGTGAACATGGGGATACACACCAGGCTGCAAGCTGTAGGCTGTTTGGAGCGAATCAGGCGACATGAACGGCATTGCATCCCGCTGCCAATGTCCGCCACAGGCTAATACTTGGGTTTCAATGGATGCCTCAGATATCTTTTACACCCACTGGCCTGCCCAGTGAAACCCAGTTTTTGAGTGTGGCTCATCTAGAAGTCGGTCAACGAGAGTCCTGAACATGGGGACACACACACACAGGCTGCAAGCTGTAGGCTGTTTCGAGCGAATCTGGCGAAACGACGGCATCTCGCCCGCCGCCAATCTCCGCCCTCGGCTAATACTTGGGTTTAAATGGACACCTCAGGTGTCTTCTACACCTTCTGGCCTGCCCAGTGACACCAAGTTTTTGAGTGTGGCTCATCCAAAAGCCGTTTAACGAGTGTCGTGAACATGGGGACACACACCAGGCTGCAGTCTGTAGGCTGTTTGGAGCGAATCAGGCGACAAGAACGGCCTCGCTTCCAGCCGCCAATCTCTGCCCCCGCCTAATACTTGGGTTTCGATGGACGCCTCATGTATCTTATACATCCTCTGGCCTGCCCAGTGACACCCAGTATTTGAGTGTGGCTCATCCAAAAGTCGGTCAACGAGTGTCCTGAACATGGGGATACAAACACACAGGCTGCAAGCTGTAGGCTGTTTGGAGCGAATCAGGCGAAAATACGGCATCTCGCCCGCCGCCAATCTCCGCCCTCGGCTAATACTTGGGTATCAATGGATACCTCAGGTGTCTTCTACACCCTCTGGCTTGCCCAGTGACACCAAGTTTTTGAGTGTGGCTCATCCAGAAGCCGTTCAACGAGTGTCGTGAACATGGGGACACACACCAGGCTGCAGTCTGTAGGCTGTTTGGAGCGAATCAGACGACAAGAACAGCCTCGAAACCCGCCGCCAATATCCGCCCTCGCCTAATACTTGGATTTCAATGGACGCCTCATGTGTCTTCTACATCCTCTGGGCTGCCCAGTGACACCCAGTTTTTGAGTGTGGCTTATCCAGAAGCCGGTCAACGAGTGTCCTGAACATGGGGACACAGACACACAGGCTGCAAGCTGTAGGCTGTTTGGAGCGAATCAGGCGAAAAGACGGCATCTCGCCCCCAGCCAATATCCGCACCCGGCTAATACTTGGGTTTCAATGGACACCTCAGGTGTCTTCTACACTCTCTGGACTGCCCAGTGACACCCAGTTTTTGTGTGTGGCTCATCTAGAAGTCGGTCAACGAGTGTCGTGAACATGGGGACACAGTCCAGGCTGCAGTCTGTAGGCTGTTTGGAGCGAATCAGGCGAAAGACGGCATCTCGCCCGCAGCCAATCTCCGCCCCGGCTAATACTTGGGTTTCAATGGACACCTCAGGTGTCTTCTACTCTCTTTGGGCTGACCAGTGACAACCAGTTTTTGAGTGTGGCTCATCTAAAAGTTGGTCAACGAGTGTCGTGAACATGGGGACACACACCAGGCTGCAAGCTGTAGGCTGTTTGGAGCGAATCAGGCGAAAAGATGGCATCTCGCCTGCAGCCAATCTCCGCCCCCGGCTAATACTTAGGTTTCAATGGACACCTCAGGTGTCTTCTACACCCTCAGGGCTGCCCAGAGATACCCAAGCTTTGAGTGTCGCTCATCTAGAAGTCGGTCAACGAGTGTCGTGAACATGGGGACACACACCAGGCTGCAGTCTGTAGGCTGTTTTGAGCGAATCAGGCGAAAAGACGGCATCTCGCCCGCAGTCAATCTTCGACCCCAGCTAATACTTGGGTTTCAATAGACACGTCAGGTGTCTTTCACACCATCTGGGCTGCCCAGTGACACCCAGTTTTTGAGTGTGGCTCATCTAGAAGTTGGTCAACGAGTGTCGTGAACATGGGGACACACTCAAGGCTGCAGTCTGTAGGCTGTTTGGAGCGAATCAGGGGAAAAAACGGCATCTCGCCCGCAGCCAATCTCCGCCCCCGGATAATACTTGTGTTTCAATGGACACCTTAGGTGTCTTTTACACTCTCTGGGCTGCCCAGTGACACCAAGTTTTTGGGTGTGGCTCATCCAGAAGTCGGACAACGAGTGTCATGAACATGGGGACAAACACCAGGCTGCAGTCTGTAGGCTGATTTTAGCGAATCAGGCGAAAAGAGGGCATCTCGCTCGCCGCCAATCTCCGCCCTCGGCTAATACTTGGGTTTCAATGGACACTTCAGGTATCTTCTACACCTTCTGGGCTGCCCAGTGACACCCAGTTTTTGAGTGTGGCTTATCTAGAAGTCGGTCATCGAGTGTCCTGAACATTGGGACACACACCAGGCTGCAAGCTGTAGGCTGTTTGTTTGGAGCGAATCAGGCGAAAAGAAGGCATCTCGCCCGCCGCCAATCTCCGCCCTCGGCTAATACTTGGGTTTCAATGGACACCTCAGGTGTCTTCTACACTTTCTGGGCTGCCCAGAAACACCCAGTTTTTGAGTGTGGCTCATCTAGAAGTCGGTCAACGAGTGTCCTGAACATTGGGACACACACCAGGCTGCAAGCTGTAGGCTGTTTGGAGCGAATCAGGCGAAAAGAAGGCATATCGCCCGCCGCCAATCTCCGCCCTCAGCTAATACTTGTGTTTCAATGGACACCTCAGGTGTCTTCTACACCTTCTGGGCTGCCCAGTGACACCCAGTTTTTGAGTGTGGCTCATCTAGAAGTCGGTCATCGAGTGTCCTGAACATTGGGACACACACCAGGCTGCAAGCTGTAGGCTGTTTGGAGCGAATCAGGCGAAAAGACGGCATCTCGCCCGCCGCCAATCTCCGCACTCGGCTAATACTTGGGTTTCAATGGACACCTCAGGTGTCTTCTACACCCTCTGGGTTGCCCAGTGACACCCAGTTTTTGAGTGTGGCTAATCCAGAAGTCGGTCATCGAATGTCCTGAACATTTGGACACACACCAAGCTGCAAGCTGTAGGCTGTTTGGAGCGAATCAGGCGAAAAGACGGCATCTCGCCCGCCGCCAATCTCCGCCCTCGGCTAATACTTGGGTTTCAATGGACACCTCAGGTGTCTTCTACACTCTCTGGCCTGCCCAGTGACACCAAGTTTTTGAGTGTGGCTCATCTAGAAGTCGGTCATCGAGTGTCCTGAACATGGGGACACACACCAGGCTGCAAGCTGTAGGCTGTTTGGAGCGAATCAGGCGAAAAGAGGGCATCTCGCCCGCCGCCAATCTCCGCCCTCGGCTAATACTTGGGTTTCAATGGACACCTCATGTGCCTTCTACACCCTCTGGGCTGCCCAGTGACACCCAGTTTTTGAGTGTGGCTCATCTAGAAGTCGGTCATCGAGTGTCCTGAACATTGGGACACACACCAGGCTGCAAGCTGTAGGCTGTTTGGAGCGAATCAGGCGAAAAGACGGCATCTCGCCCGCCGCCAATCTCCGTCCTTGGCTAATACTTGGATTTCAATGGACACCTCAGGTGTCTTCTACACCCTATGGGCTGCCGAGTGACACCCAGATTTTGAGTGCGGCTGATCTAGAAATCGGTCATCGAGTGTCCTGAACATGGGGACACACACCAAGCTGCAAAAACTCAAAAACTGGGTGTCACTGGGCAGCCCAGAGGGTGTAGAAGACACCTGATGTGTCCATTCAAACCCAAGTATTAGTCGAAGGCGGAGATTGGCGGCGGGCGTGATGCCGTCTTTTCGCCTGATTCGCTCCAAACAGCCTACAGCTTGCAGCCTGGTGTGTGTCCCAATGTTCAGGACACTCGATGACCGACTTCTAGATGAGCCACACTCAAAAACTGGGTGTCACTGGTCTGGGCAGCCCAGAGGGTGTAGAAGACACCTGAGGTGTCCTTTGAAATCCAAGTATTAGCCGTGGGCGGAGATTGGCGGCGGGCGTGATGCCTTATTTTCGCCTGATTCGCTCCAAACAGCCAACAGCTTGCAGCCTGGTGTGTCTCCCCATGTTCAGGACTCTCGATGACCGACTTCTGGATGAGCCACACTCAAAAACTGGGTGTCACTGGGCAGCCCAGAGGGTGTAGAAGGCACATGAGGTGTCCATTGAAACCCAAGTATTAGCCGAGGGCGGAGATTGGCGGCGGGCGAGATGCCCTCTTTTCGCCTGATTCGCTCCAAACAGCCTACAGCTTGCAGCCTGGTGTGTGTCCCCATGTTCAGGACACTCGATGACCGATTTCTAGATCAGCCGCACTCAAAATCTGGGTGTCACTCGGCAGCCCATAGGGTGTAGAAGACACCTGAGGTGTCCATTGAAATCCAAGTATTAGCCGTGGGGGGGATTGGCGGTTGGCGCGATGCCCTCTTTTCGCCTGATTCGCTCCAAACAGCCTACAGCTTGCAGCCTGGTGTGTGTCCCTATGTTCAGGACACTCGATGACCGACTTCTGGATGAGCCACACTCAAAAACTGGGTTTCTCTGGGCAGCCTAGATGGTGTAGAAGACACCTAAGGTGTCCATTGAAACCCAAGTATAAGCCGAGGGCGGAGATTGGCGGCGGCCGTGATGCCGTCTTTTCGCCTGATTTGCTCAAAACGGCCTACAGCTTGCAGCCTGGTGTGTGTCCCAATGTTCAGGACACTCGATGACCGACTTCTAGATGAGCCACACTCAATACCTGGGTGTCACTGGACAGCCCAGAGGGTGTAGAAGTCACCTGAGGTGTCCATTAAAACCCAAGTATTAGCCGAGGGCGGAGATTGGCGGCGGGCGAGATGCCGTCTTTTCGCCTGATTCGCTCAAAACAACCTACAGCTTGCAGCCTGGTGTGTGTCCGCATGTTCAGGACACTCGGTGACAGACTTCTCGATGAGCCACACTCAAATACTGGGTGTCACTGGGCAGCCAAGAGGGTGTAGAAGACACCTGAGGTGTCCATTGATAAACAAGTATTAGCCGAGGGCGGAGATTGGCGGCGGGCGAGATGCCGCCTTTTCGCCTGATTCGCTCCAAGAAAAAATATGTACCCAAATGGCAAAGGGGCCTGTTTTGGCCCCATTTGGGTACACAGCTCAGCCCATGGGACTCTGATCGAGATATCCCTGGGCCAAAATGCTTACATCAACATTCCGAACAACATGGTATAGGTTTGGGGCGAATCGGAAAGAAAAAATATGTACCCAAATGGCAAAGGGGCTTGTTTTGGCCCCATTTGTGTACGCAGCCCAGCCTATGGGACTCTGATCGAGATATCTCTGGGCCAAAATGCTTACATCAGCATTCCGAACAACATGGTATAGGTTTGGGGTGGATCGGAAAGAAAAAATATGTACCCAAATGGAAAAGGGACCTGTTTTGGCCCCATTTGGGTACACAGCTCAGCCCATTGGACTCTGATAGAGATATCCCTGGGCCAAAATCTTACATCAACATTCCGAACAACATGGTATAGGTTTGGGGCGGATCGGAAAGAAAAAATATGTACCCAATTGGCAAAGGGGCCTGTTTTGGCCCCATTTGGGTACACAGCTCAGCCCATGGGACTCTGATCGAGATATCTCTGGACCAAAATGCTAACATCAACATTCCGAACAACATGGTATAGGTTTGGGGCGGATCGGAAAGAAAAAATATGTACCCAAATGGCAAAGGGACCTGTTTTGGCCCCATTTGGGTACACAGCTCAGCCCATGGGACTCTGATAGAGATATCCCTGGGCCAAAATCTTACATCAACATTCCGAACAACATGGTATAGGTTTGGGGCGAATCGGACAGAAAAAATATGTACCCAAATGGCAAAGGGGCCTGTTTTGGCCCCATTTGGTACACAGCTCAGCCCATGGGACTCTGATCGAGATATTCCTGGGCCAAAATGCTTACATCAACATTCCAAACAACATGGTATAGGTTTTGGGCGGATCGGAAAGAAAAAATATGTACCCAATTGGCAAAGGGGCCTGTTTTGGCCCCATTTGGGTACACAGCTCAGCCCATGGGACTCTGATCGAGATATCCCTGGGCCAAAATGCTTACATCAACATTCCGAACAACATGGTATAGGTTTGGGTCGGATCAGAAAGAAAAAATATATACCCAAATGGCAATGGGGCCTGTTTTGGCCCCATTTGGGTACACAGCTCAGACCATGGGACTCTGATCGAGATATCCCTGGGCCAAAATGCTTACATTAACATTCCGAACAACATGGTATAGGTTTGGGGCGGATCGGAAAGAAAAAATATGTACCCAAATGGCAAAGGGTCCTGTTTTGGCCCCATTTGGGTACACAGCTCAGCCCATGGGACTCTGATAGAGATATCCCTGGGCCAAAATGTTACATCAACATTCCGAACATCATGATATAGGTTTGGGGCGGATCGGAAAGAAAAAATATGTACCCAAATGGCAAAGGGGCCTGTTTTGGCGCCATTTGGGTACACAGCTCAGCCCATGGGACTCTGATCGAGATATTCCTGGGTCAAAATGCTTACATCAACATTCCGAACAACATGGTATAGGTTTGGGGCGGATCGGAAAGAAAAAATATGTACCCAATTGGCAAAGGGGCCTGTTTTGGCCCCATTTGGGTACACAGCTCAGCCCATGGGACTCTGATCGAGATATCCCTGGGCCAAAATGCTTACATCAACATTCCGAACAACATGGTATAGGTTTGGGGCGGATCAGAAAGAAAACGTATGTACCCAAATGGCAATGGGGCCTGTTTTGGCCCCATTTGGGTACACAGCTCAGACCATGGGACTCTGATCGAGATATCCCTGGGCCAAAATGCTTACATTAACATTCCGAACAACATGGTATAGGTTTGGGGCGAATCGGAAAGAAAAAATATGTACCCAAATGGCAAAGGGGCCTGTTTTGGCCCCATTTGGGTACACAGCTCAGCCCATGGGACTCTGATCGAGATATCTCTGGGCCAAAATGTTTACATCAACATTCCGAACAACATGGTATAGGTTTGGGGTGGATCGGAAAGAAAAAATATGTACCCAAATGGCAAAGGGACCTGTTTTGGCCCCATTTGGGTACACAGCTCAGCCCATGGGACTCTGATAGAGATATCCCTGGGCCAAAATCTTACATCAACATTCCGAACAACATGGTATAGGTTTGGGGCGGATCGGAAAGAAAAAATATGTACCCAAATGGCAAAGGGGCCTGTTTTGACCACATTTGGGTACACAGCTCAGCCCATGGGACTCTGATCGAGATATCCCTGGGCCAAAATGCTTACATCAACATTCCGAACAACATGGTATAGGTTTGGGACGGATCGGAAAGAAAAAAATATGTACCCGAATGGCAAATGGGCCTGTTTTGGCCACATTTGGGTACACAGCTCAGCCCATGGGACTCTGATCGAGATATCCCTGGGCCAGAATGCTTACATCAATATTCCGAACAACATGGTATAGGTTTGGGGCGGATCAGAAAGAAAAAATATGTACCCAAATGGCAAAGGGGCCTGTTTTGGCCCCATTTGGGTACTCAGCTCAGCCCATGGGACTCTGATCGAGATATCCCTGTGCCAAAATGCTTACATCAACATTCTGAACAACATGGTATAGGTTTGGGGCGGATCGGAAAGAAAAAAATATGTACCCAAATGGCAAATGGGCCTGTTTTGGCCTCATTTGGGTACACAGCTCAGCCCATGGGACTCTGATCGAGATATCCCTGGGTCAAAATGCTTACATCAACATTCCGAACAACATGGTATAGGTTTGGGGCGGATCGGAAAGAAAAAATATGTACCCAAATGGCAAAGGGGCCTGTTTTGGACCCATTTGGGTACACAGCTCAGCCCATGGGACTCTGATCGAGATATCCCTGGGCCAAAATGCTTACATCAACATTCCGAACAACATGGTATAGGTTTGGGGCGGATCAGAAAGAAAAAATATGTACCCAAATGGCAATGGGGCCTGTTTTGGCCCCATTTGGGTACACAGCTCAGCCAATGGGACTCTGATCGAGATATCCCTGGGCCAAAATGCTTACATTAACATTCCGAACAACATGGTATAGCTTTGGGGCGAATCGGAAAGAAATAATATGTACCCAAATGGCAAAGGGGCCTGTTTTGGCCCCATTTGGGTACACAGCTCAGCCAATGGGACTCTCATCGAGATATCCCTGGGCCAAAATGCTTACATCAACATTCCGAACAACATGGTATAGGTTTGAGGCGATCGGAAAGAAAAAATATGTACCCAAATGGCAAAGGGGCCTGTTTTGGACCCATTTGGGTACACAGCTCAGCCCATGGGACTCTGATCGAGATATCCCTGGGCCAAAATGCTTACATCAATATTCCGAACAACATGGTATAGGTTTGGGGCGGATCAGAAAGAAAAAATATGTACCGAAATGGCAAAGGGGCCTGTTTTGGCCCCACTTGGGTACTCAGCTCAGCCCATGGGACTCTGATCGAGATATCCCTGTACCAAAATGCTTACATCAACATTCTGAACAACATGGTATAGGTTTGGGGCGGATCGGAAAGAAAAAAATATGTACCCAAATGGCAAATGGGCCTGTTTTGGCCTCATTTGGGTACACAGCTCAGCCCATGGGACTCTGATCGAGATATCCCTGGGTCAAAATGCTTACATCAACATTCCGAACAACATGGTATAGGTTTGGGGCGGATCGGAAAGAAAAAATATGTACCCAAATGGCAAAGGGGCCTGTTTTGGCCCCATTTGGGTACACAGCTCAGCCAATGGGACTCTGATCGAGGTATCTCTGGGTCAAAATGCTTACACACCCTCTGGCCTGCCCAGTGACACCAAGTTTTTGAGTGTGGCTCATCTATTATTCGGGCAACAAGTGTCATAAACATTGGGACACCCACCAGGGTGCAAGCTGTAGGCTGTTTGGATCGAATCAGGCGAAAAGACGGTATCTCGCCCACCGCCAATCTCCGCCCTCGGCTAATACTTGGATTTCATTGGACACATCAGGTGTCTTCAACACCCTCTGGCCTGCCCAGTGACACATAGTTTTTGAGTGTGACTCATCAAGAATTCGTTCAACGAGTGTCGTGAACATGGGGACACACACCAGTGTGCAATCTGTAGGCTGTTTGGAGCGAATCAGGCGAAAAGACCGCATTTCGCTCCGCCGCCAATTTCCGCCGTTGCCAAACAACATGGTTCCAATGGACAACGCAGGTATCTGTTACACCCTCCGGCCTGCCCTGGGACACCACGATTTTGAGCGTGGCTTATTTAGAAGTCGGTCATCGAGGTTCGGTAACATGGGCTAACACACACCAAGATGCAATCTGTAGGCTTTTTGGGCCGACTCAGGCGAAAAGACGGCATCTCGCCCCGTCGCCAATTTCCGCCGTTGCCAAACAACAGGATTCAAATGGACAACGAAGGTATCTGCTACACCCTCCGGCCTTCACAGGGACACATGCTTTTTGAGCGTGGCTCATCTAGAAGTCGGTCGTCGAGGGTCGGTAACATGGGCGCACACACACCAAGCTGCAGTCTGTAGGCTGTTTGGGCCAACTCAGACGAAAAGACGGCATCTTGCCCCGCCGCTAATTTTCGCCGTTGCCAAACAACAGGGTACCAATGGACAATGCAGGTGTCTGTTACACCCTCCGGTCTGCCCAGTGACACCAAGTTTTAGAGCGTGGCTCATCTAGAAATCGGTCATCGAGGGTCGGTAACATGGACGCACACATACCAAGCTGCACTGCGTAAGCTGTTTGGGCCGACTTAGGCGAAAAGACGCCATCTCGCCCCACCAACAATTTCCGCCGTTGCCAAACAACAGGGTTCCAATGGACAACGCAAGTATCTGCTACACCCTCCGGCCTGCCCAGGGACACCAAGTCTTTGAGCGTTGTTAATCTAGAAGTCGGTCATCGAGGGTCGGTAACATGGGCGCACACACACCAAACTGCAGTCTATATGCTGTTTGGGCCGACTCAGGCGAAAAGACGGCATCTTGCCCCGCCGCCAAATCTGCCGTTGCCAAACAGCAGGGTTCCAATGGACAACGCAGGTGTTTGTTACACTCTCTGGTCTGCCCAGGGACACCAAGTTTTTGAGCCTGGGTCATCTAGAAGTCGGCCGTCGAAGGCTGTTACTCTCTGACCACACTCAAAACGTGCCGGCTGTAGGTTATTTTGGGCCGACTCAGGCAAAAACACGGCTTCCTCTCCCGCCACCAATGTCCAGCCTTGGCAAACAACTGGGTTTCAATAGACAACGCATGTGTCTTTTACACCCTCTGGCCTGCCCAGAGACACCAAGTTTTTTAGCCTGGCTCATCTAGCTCTTTCAGGAAACGTCGTCCATTTAAGCTCTGTGAATAATAGTGTAGAAGGAGTATCGTAACTTTTATCAAGAATAAGTCCAGCAGCTCTCTTTTGAAGCCTAACAATTTTATCTACAAGTGAAACATTACAATTTACACAAATTACACATCAGTTATCTAAATTTGGTAAAATGTAAGCATTAAAAACAACTTATGCATTTATACAGATAGAAATACTTTAATGCGATATAGAAGGTAAAGTGATGAATTACATTTCTTTATAACATTTTCGACTTGAGTACGCCAAGACAGCGTATTATTAATCATAACTCCAAAAAAATTTTAATAATATATACTTATATCAATAGCTTCATCTTTGTAATGAATAAGGTGAGAATCATTACATATGTGGTTAACTTTGCTATTGGAAGAAATATACATTACTTTAGATTTCGCTGAATTGAAAGACATTCGATTAGCTACACACCATGCGTTAACATTATTGAGATCCGCTGTTAAGCTTTTGACAACACTTGGACGAGAATTATTTTAAACTGAGAGGGTAGTATCGTCTGCAAACATATCAACGGCAGTATTTTTGCACAGATAATTGCAAATCATTTATAATTATTAAAAATAAAAAGGGGCCTCAGACGAAGCCTTGAGGTACACCAGCTTTTACTAAGCGGAACTCTGAAGTTATACCAGAAAAATTGAGTATAATGAGTTCTATTTTCTAAATATGAGGAAAAACATTTTATCTTATTACTGCTCAACTTGTGCATTTTAATTTTTGAACAAGTCCGTCATGGTCAACTAAGATATAATGTACCAACAATTTCTTTTTTATCTATAGCTGTAAGCCAGTCATCAAATATTTTTGTGAGAACCGTTTGACAATAATGATGTGCTCTAAAACCAGATTGATAAAAAATAAAACAGTTTATTTTCTTCCAAGATAATATATATCTTGTTCAATCCAATGTCACAGATAACTTGTGGTCAAGGCAAGTGAGAACAAAGTGGTGGATGCATGTTGTAACAGTATTTCATCTCAGTAAATACACATTTTTTTCATATTCATGTAATAAACTTAAACACTTGTAGATGTATTTCAATCGTAAGCACGTTATATACATGTATATGCATGTTCTAAGCGCATGTTGATATACAGAAATCTAGACCATGGTGACACAACTATCCGGTTCAAGCGGTTAATAGTGGATGCATTTCTTTAAAACATTATAATATGAAGGACAGTAAGACTTGGAAGCAGTAGTACTTGAAAAGGAAGATATTCATATAAAGGAATATTTCAAAAGAGATCGTGCTTTTAATATTGCAATTGTATGGCTTTTAATGGTGGTTAGAAATGTAAAACTGAAAATACAATCATCTAGAAGTTAGTTTGATATTCGGTTTTTCTATCTTTTGATAATTAAAAGAGAAAATCTTTAAATTGGAGGCTAGGGTTAGGGCTAGAGTTAGGGTAAAGGATACCGTTAAATTCATGATGAATATTGAATATCAAAGACGAATATCAAACTTACTTATTTCTACCGAAACAAAGATTATCTTCGGATCGTCAGTTTCTGGATGACCATGGAATTTATTTACAACATAAAAGGATTAAAAGTAGATGAAAAATGTATACGTTATGTTGTTATAACTTGGATATGTCAATTTAGTAGGCCTGTTTCCATTGCCGAAAAAAAAACATTATTAGAATGTAGCATTAAACACACTATTTACTGTCCGACCTCAGAACACCAAATTATATTTTTTAGGTCTGATGAACCACAGAGACGTGACCGAGACATGTAACATGCTTGCAATTTTAATCAGATATTACTTTTCTGAGTTATGGCCCTTGAATCGTCAATAATTACATTTGAATGTATACTCATCAACCGTAGTTTTCAATTGATCTTCACCAAAGCTACACAGTAATTATATGATAATAGTAATATTTTATAAACATTCTTGAACTGGCCAATTAAATCATTTGTGTATGGTTTACGGCCCTTCAATTGTCATATATTGCCTGTCTGACCTTATGTGGCAGCTCTAGCAACCGTATCGTTCACTGGATATTTACCAAACTGGCGCTGATCTCGGACAAAGACTTAAACTGATAGAATGGTTTTTTGGCCTTGTGTTAATATCATATTGGTATGCAAAGCATTATCTGACAGTATGTGCACCGTTACATTTGCATTTTTCAATTGACCTTAACCAAACATACACAGTAGATATACAATCATAATATCTCAGACGAGTTCTAGAACAGGCCAAATCAAATAATAAAAATTAATGTCTGAATTAACATTCTCATTTTATATAAATAAGAGAGATTCTTGTTTCATCTTGTGTGGACTCTTACACTAAACAAATACAGCCTTATATGATAATAAATGATAATTCAGATATTTATGATGTGCGTAATGTGCGTGAATCTATGTAAAACAAATATTTTAAACGTAGTGACCAGTGCAATCCTCGACAGTAAATCGAAAACGGGGACTAAGATAAACAATTAATATTACGAAATAAAATTTCAACGTATCATTGAACTTTGAATACTATAGGCAAATGTCTTTGGAGAGAATTTGCATATCGTTTCGTTTGACTTGTAAGAAATAACCGTTTTATAAATATTTTTAAAGTTGATCGCCATCGGTGCACTTTAGTTTGCTTGTTTGAATATTTAGTGTAATTTATGCCATTCATAGCTTACAGACGATAATTACTCGAAAATATCCATCTCTGCAATAGGCTGATAACATTCCCGCTTAAATCAGCGGCGAGCGATACTAAGACGCAATGCTGTATAGCAATCCTTACGGAACCTATTGCGGGGATTCAAACTCAAGACCCCTTGATTGATAGTCAGACGCGCTATCGACTGAGCTAATCGTGCCATAACTAGCGGCATAAGCGGTATAGTTATAGTTTTAGATTCTCGTAGTCTTCTTCATGTTCCAAACGCCGTTTGTCTTTAACATGCGTCGAAGATCATGTGATACTACAGGGTAAATGTCATCTTCATATGTGATTTTCCGTTAGAAACCCCCACCACTAAGAAGTTGATGAATTGGAACGAATTACATGACATTGTATAAGCATTTATTTATGTTGGTATAGTGGACAAAAACATATTTTGATTTTAACATTGTTGGTATATGAAAATGTACTTCGAGCTACAACTTTCATAATTTAATTATTCGTTTTTAGCGGACATGTATTTTTCAAACATCGTAATCTCGTTTGATCTAAACGCAATTTTGTGGGTGATATTAAAATGGGCACTTCCGTGCGTGCGTCCGTTTGTCCGTGCGTCCAAAAGCATTTCCGGTGTCACGTTAGATTCACACGCACTCCCGATAGTCCACGCGTGTGGATCTGCCGTGGGGTCATGAGTTTTACACGCGGTAAAACCAAACGCATTTGTTACGATTTTGAATCGAATAATCATGTGTGTTTAACGGTTATTAATCATCTGAAAACGCGTGTCTTTGTTTAAACATATGTTGAACCGTCAAAACAAACACTGGGGTGTTATTTTACTCTTAAAGCATACACGTATGACAATAGAAAATAGACGTGTTATTAACCGCTATAACAGAAGGAAAATCACCAACATTGAATCACGGTTAAACACATTTTTTAATAAATTTAACTGTTATTTAAGTGAAACATACACCGATCTGAAGCTGAACAATTACCTGATCGAGTGATGTTAACATATTCATAGAAACTGTCGTAACTACAGAGAATTAAGCATTTATACACGGGCATTCCTTCGCAAAAACGGCGAAACATACCTACAACCATTTCACACAGTATTGTAATAGCTAGTGAAATCGCTGATTAAACAACATATATGATTACTTGGACAATTGGAATATTAAAGTATAAAAATAAATAAAAACAGTGTAATTAACTTTAGTAAAATAGAAATATTAAATATTGAATAACATAAATATAAAAAACATGGTGAACGACATATAATTTATGTAAATTAAAAAAAAGACTTCATCTTAAGTTAAAATATATATATACTACACAGATCAATAAGTTATACTTGAAACAATGACCGATCGGTAGGCCACGTTCTTACAAAATCAAAAGTAAAGTTAATATTTTGCAAATGCGAATATATTAAGAAAAATAAGCATTGATTTTAGACAATATGTGGTTGCAAGTCACGCGTCACGGAAACGAGAATTGGCCGTGTCTCTAATAATATCAATCACTATTTCTAAGTCAGTTAAATACTACATATTTTTTATTTATTTATCCATTTATCGAATCACTCACTCACCTACACACTCACTCCTTTATTCATCCTTGTCACTAATATTTGTATTCATTAAAAAAAACATAACGCCCCACTGATGCAAAAAACTACCAAGTGCATTTTTATTTCATATACACTTGGTACGTTAGTGCTCTAATGGGACGATAAATTGTATTTACAAGACAGTTTTATTCCTTACTATTTGTACACTATAAAACCTCCTTTTTATTTAAATATCCTGACACCAGGCTTAAACTAAGAAACATTTCTTATCAAAATAAAGTTGCTTGTAATAATGTTTACTGCAATTTATTATTTTCATTCCGTATATGACATGTGTTAGTTATGATCATAAAAAATGGCTGTTGTGACTTAATGGCCCCTTATCGTGGTTGAGTAGTTTTGTTATGATAACAAGGTGCCATTTTCGCTCTTATTTCTTGTCAGAGGACAGGATATTGATTGTACCTTAATTGTTTATATGTCTCTGATCTAGTTTAATTAAAAGGCTTTATAAAAACAACAGCAATAATTATTGTTATAGATGCTCGCCTTAATAACCAGTTCAAAGCGGGATGGTAAACAAAAACTAAACACACTTTATTATTACATAAGACATAATACTTGCTTGTGAATTGTATCATGTAAACCGCGTAATATGTAATAAGGCTGATAGACGACAGAGAAAGAAAGATAGGTGGTTTAGAGGGAGAGAGAGGGGGGGGGGGGAGAGCGGAGTTTAAGGTTAGAGAGAGAGAGAGAGGTTTGGAGGAAAGGAGAGAGAAAGAGAGAAATTTTGAGGAAACATAGGAGGAGGGATATTATGACAATAATAAAGTAAGAAGAAATGAAAGGGTGCATGGAACGGAGTGATGAAGGGAGTGGGTTGGAGCAACCACTCCCTAAAGGTAAACAGTTGCTTATTTTAATACTGTGGTTGCTCCAACCCACTCCCTTCATCACTCCGTTCCATGCACCTTTTCATTTCTTCTTACTTTATTATTGTCATAATATCCCTCCTCCTATGTTTCCTCAAAATTTCTCTCTTTCTCTCTCCTTTCTCCCTCTCTCTCTCGCTCTCGCTCAACCCTGCCCTTGATCATATCTTATTTCTTCTTCTCTACTATCCCACTATCCATCACTCCATTTTATCATCTCTTTTATCGTTGTATTTTTTCACAGTTCCGATATTCTTTATTATTTCTCCAAACGTCTCTCTCTCTCTCTCTCTCTCTCTCTCTCTCTCTCTCTATAACCTTAAACTCCGCTCTCCCCCTCTCTCTCTCCCTCTAAACCACCTTTCTTTCTTTCTCTGTCGTCTATCATTATGTGTTCCAATATTCTCCCCTACCATAACTTTAACCTGATGTTGATTGTACCTGTAATTCCATTTATCGTCGCCACCGTTTCCCATATGGGCAACGCCTCCCGATGAATATTAGTAATTTTTAGATTTTTGGATGATAGAACATAAATATAGAATACCCTTTTGTAGTGTTCCCGAGCCTGTTACATGCCCGGTGAAAGCACCGATACATTGGCTCTCGATTTTTGTTGAAGTGTCATCCGAAAGACTGATAAGTATTTTTAATTTGGGGAGCGAGGGACCGAACCTGCGACTCCTGGGTTCCAACTCACTTTGTCCTCACTTTTGCTTTCTCCTTTTAGGTTCCGCTCCCTATAAACCTTTATGTTTAAAACCTTGATACACAAACACACCAGTACCAGTGTCTATGACTTAATCTCTACCGTGAAAATTACACGTTTGGGAACTTCTTTACACGGAGAAAATTATTGAAACCTGTGTGGATAAAAAGGCTTGCTCAAAAACATTATAAATAACCGTGGCGATTGGTCCCGCTTCTTCCCAATCATGAATCCGATGCTCTACCACCGGACCAAGCGCTCCACGAATCAGGTGCTTCCGGAAAATGTTAATAACCTATTAACAAAAGGCAAACTTCGATTCGTAATTTATATCAAGTTACACATTTTACTTGTGCGGTTAACGCGTTTGACACTTAAAATAAAAAAGACAAACGCTACGTACAAGATAATCACCAAAAATCTACACATGCTTGGTAATTTAACTTTTGGTACTTAAATTACCGAAGACAAGGGCTTCAGATACCTGCATGATAACCATTCGTTTGAGATCTTTATTACACAAGACAAGAGCGTCCTGCAATATAGACACATTTTTGTAACATACACATGTTTGTAACATAAGTTGCAAAAGACAAGCACAAATTGCATGATGACCACCTAATCCGATTCTTTAATTACACACAACAATCACCAACGGCATGATATCCACGCGTTTGGTACTTATATTACACAAGACAAGCACCTTTTGTATGATTAGCACACATTTGGTACCCAAAATACACAAGACAGGTACTGACGACGTTAGATCCACACGTTTGGTACCTTAACTACACGAGACAATCACCAACTGCATGATATGCACACACATAAATGACATGAGAGTCACACATTTGGTATCTTTATTACATAAAGCGCTACCTGCATGATAAGCACGTATTTGGTATTTAAATAACACAAGACAATAACCAACTACTTGAGAACTACACATTTGGTACCTAGACTACACAATAAAAGCACCAACGGAATGATAAGCACGCGTTTGTACCTAAATAACACAAGAGAGGTACCAACGGTTTAGTACATACATAACATAAGACAAGCGCAAACTGCATAAGCAAACGTTTGGTACCTAAATTACAAAATTAAAGCATAAACGGCATGAGAATTGCACGATAAGTACATAAATTACAAACGACAGTGAGAAACACGCGTTTGTCACCTAATTTACACAATTACACCATCAACGCCATAAGAATCCCACGTTTTGTACCTTAATTACATAAGACAAGTTTACATGAACGACAAGCACGTGTTTGAAACCTAAATTAGACAAGACAAGAACCAACTGCTTGAGAACGACACATTTGATACCTAACTTACGCAATAAAAGCACTAATGGAATGATAAGCACGCGTTTGGTACCTAAATAACATATAATAGGAACCAACAGCGTGAGATCCCTACGTTTGGTATCTAAATTACACAATTAAATCATCAACGCCATGAGAATCACACGTTTTGTACCTTAATTTCATAAGATAAGCTGTACCTGCATGATAAGCACGTGTTTGAAACCTAAATTACACAAGGCAAGAACCAACTGCTTGAGAACCACACATTTAGTACCTAACCTACACAATAAAAGTAACAACGGAATAAGCACGCGTTTGGTATCTAAATCACACAATATAGGGACCAACGGCGTTAGATCCCTACGTTTGGTATCTAAATTCACAATTAAATAATCAACGCCATGAGAATCACACGTTTAATACCTAATTACGTAAGATATGCTCTACCTGTATGAGATGCACGTGTTTGAAACCTAAATTACACAAGACAAGAACCAACTGCTTGAGAACCACACATTTGGTACCTAACTTACACAACAAAAGCACTAACGGAATTAGTACCTAACTTACGCAACAAAAGCACCAACGGAATGATAAGCACGCGTTTGGTACCTAAATTATACAAGACAAGAACCAAGTGCTTGAGAACCACACGTTTGGTACTAAACGTAGCAAGACAATTGCCAACTGCATGGAACCTTAATTACACAATTTATTGATCAACGCCATGAGAATCACACGTTTGGTACCTTAATACACAAGAAAAGCACAAAGTACATGATAAGCACACGTTTGATATCTAAATTACACACGAAAAGCCCCAAATGTATGATAAGCACACGTTTGGAACCTAAATATAGAAGACAGGCACCAACGGCATTAGAACCACACGTTTAGTACGTAAACAACGACATGTTACCTAAATTACACACCAAAAGCACCAACTGCATGATATGCACACGTTTGATACCTAACTTGCACAATTAAATCATCAGCGCCGTCAGAATCACACGTTTCGTACCTTGCATACGATTGGTATTTAAATGACACACGACAAGCACCAAATGCATGAAAGGCACACGTTCGGTACTTAAATTACACAATTAATTCACTAAAACCATGAGAATCACACATTTGGTACCTTTATTACATAAGACAAGCACAAAGTGCATGATAAGCACACGTTTTGTACCTAAATTACACAATCAAATCATCAACGCCATGAGAATCACACGTTTGGTACCTTTATTACATAAGACAAGCACAAAGTGCATGATAAGCACACGTTTGGTATCGAAATGACACACGACACATTAAATACCTATATAACACATTTAAATCACCTACAGAAAGAGTGCCACACGAAAAGTACATATATTACACAATAAGAGCACCTACAGGAGGAGCACCACAGTAAAGTGCCTAAATTACACAACTAAAGCACCTACAGAAAGAGCACCACACTTTTGGTAACCAAATTACACAATTAAAGCACCTACAGAAAGAGCACTACACATAAAGTACCTATATTACACAATTAAAGCACCTACAGAAAGAGCTCCATGCAACTGGTAACCTAATTAAAGTACCTTGAGAAAGAGCACCACACGTAAAGTACCTGTATAACACAACTAAAGCACCTACAGAAACAGCTCCATACATCTGGTACCTAAATTACACAATTAAAGCTCCTAGATTACATAAGTAAAGTACCTACAGAAAGAGCACCACACGTAACGTACCTGTATTACACAATTAAAGCACCTACAGAAAAAGCTCCATACATTTGGTACCTTAATTACACAATTAAAGCACATAAATTGCAAAATTAAAGTACCTTGAGAAAGAGCACCACACGTAAAGTACCTATATTTCACAATTAAAGCACCAACAGAAAGTGCTCCATACATTTCGTACCTTAATTATACAATTAAAGCACATAAATTACACAATTAAAGTACCTTGAGAAAGAGCACCACACGTAAAGTGCCTATATTACACAATTAAAGCACCTACAGAAGAGCTCCATACAATTGGTACCTTAATTACACAATTAAAGCACTTAAATTACACAATTAAAGTACCTTGAGAAAGAGCACCACACGTAAAGTGCCTATATTACACAATTAAAGCACCTACAGAAAGAGCTCCATACAATTGGTACCTTAATTACACAATTAAAGCACCTACATTACACAATTAAAGTACCTTGAGAAAGAGCACCACACGTAAAGTGCCTATATTACACAATTAAAGCACCTACAGAAAGAGCTCCATACATTTGGTACCTTAATTACACAATTAAAGCACTTAAATTACACAATTAAAGTACCTTGAGAAAGAGCACCACACGTAAAGTACCTATATTACACAATTAAAGAACCTACTGAAAAAGCACCACACGTAAAGTACCTTTAATACACAATTAAAGCAACTACAGAATAAGCAACACATATTTATAACCTAATTTACACAATGGATATGAAACTATAACGTTTCAATACAAACATCATCAGTATATAAACAATAAGAAAAAAATTCTATTCTGAGAGTTTCCTAAATAGATAGCTATGCCGAGTCTTGTTCAGACAAAATATAATCCAGAAAGGTGTATGGAAAAAATAAATAAACTACTTTGTTTTAAATATCACAAATTTTGTTTCAAAACTGTGCCAGAATTCATAAATTATCAACACTATGCATCATTAATTCAAAGAATATTATAAGATATGGGGCAGACATGAAACTTTGTACCAATTTCTGACATTTCACCTCTCTACTTGGTAGCAATGCATCCAAGCAAGTTTCATAACGGACAGATGCAGCAAGCACGCATAGGAAAAAATGACTATATGCTTCCCAAAAAATAACGCAGTATAAAATATCAATAACAATATATCTATATATTTACACTAATATCATAATACAAATACATAAATGATTTTATATATTTTTATTGTAGAATAGTGTTATATTACGCAAGATGTCAGTGCTTCCATCACATTGACCTCTTTTCATGTTCTCATTGGATTCCCTTTTATTATCAAAACAAGAATTTGGTAATTGACAGAATTTTAACTTTGTGAAAAAATCTTCAAAACAAAACACAAAGACAATTTGCATATCTCCACTTGGTAGTGATACATACATACATTTCCAACAAGAAAGTTTTTAAAAAAAAGTGTTGACAAGTACTTGATAATAAATGAAATAAAAGGACCGTAACTCTGCGAAAAATCATCAAAATGCTTGAAAACTTGATTTCTGTCTCGATTATTATGTCTCGAAAAAATACACAATGTTTCTCTATGCAGGTGTGATAACTGGTTGTATTTTTTTTAATTATATTTCAAATCACACACTAAGCAGGTATAGTCAAATTTCTCTGCTATGTCACGAATGTCACATCGTTTGTGAATCCAGCGACTACATAATACACACTGGATCCATGCAACTCTTTAAGTTTTGCTGGCTCTTGGCTTTAGACAGCTGAGTGAATCACAGAGCTTGGTATTCTGTTCAATTCCTGCTGACAAGTCTGTTTTTTACATACTTTCGGCATTCTGCAACATGAATTTGGTTCAATACTGCTGCAGGAACATGCTTAAGAATACACTCTGCATTCTGGAGAGAAACAAACAAAGAAACCAATTTAGATGTTACAGTATTGTTTACATGTAAAGTGCAAGTATCTCCTGTATATATAAACTATATATTATATACAATATAATATATACAATATACTATATATATATATATATATATATAATATACAGCCATTTTACAGTACTAAAACATATAAAAATATAATATCCAAAGATTTTTCTGTTTTACTCTATATCAGAAAACACACACATAAAAACAAACAATTTTTCTACCTATAAATAATGAAATGGTAGTTTTGCAGTCGTTTTTTCTTTAATGAATGAAGAATAAATGAAAGAATGGTATTTTATGGTGTTGACAAACTCTGATAAATATACATATGCTGGTTGTTTGCTCGAGCTGTTACTGAATAACGTTTAATCGTCTGCATTGGCAATACTTTTTTCATTTCTATACAAGTCCCTTCAGTGTAGTTTTTCATATCTCTCGAGTGTATTATAGAAAAAGCTGTGATAATCTTATTTATTCAAAGTATTAAGATTTATTACCATCAGTGTGAAAATGCCACAACTGTAACCATCTGTTTGAAGGTTGCCATCATTTCCCACATGTTGCCATTCACCAACTAGCTCTCATGAAGTCCATACACAAATTTACATTTCAATATATATTTCCAATGAATAAACTGAAACATAAAATTAATTAATGCTAACTTGCTTAAATATATAAAATCTTAATTTAATCCATTTACAGTTTTATGGGATAATGTTGTGTTTTTATTATCAATATTTAAGGGCCGTATGACCTTTCTGTATATAAAAGGCATTACTAAAACTTTCACTATATATAGTATATACATTAATTACAATTGTCTGGCTCCTGGGTTGACAGCGATTTTATATAACTAACAGCTGCAGTAAATCCATTTAACTACAGCATATTATTAAGAGCCAATACTGTTAGAGTCTAATGTTTATTATTTGAAAATTTATTCTGTTTCACTAGAAACTCTTGTAAGGAACAATATTCAACAAACCTCCACAGTCTTATATGCTGATCTGGCAGTCCGTTTAAGGAATCATACACCGTCACCGTTCTTTGTTTAGTGTTGGCAACCAACAGGACCCAGTGGTTACCATTTGCATTGATGGGCAGTAATAGGAGATCATACACTGTCATATTAACCTGAAATAAATGAATTTATCATCAAGAAATGTTTTAACAGAATGAATGAAAATGAATGACCTGACAAGACCTATTACACAAAGTTGATAATTTAAACACTACAATGAACAGGACAAAAAGTAAATAGACAGGACACCCATTTAAACCCTTGTAGAAAGACGATAGTGACAAAAAAAAATCCCTTTATTAGTAACAAGAGTTTGTAAATAACTTGCTAAGTTTATGTATCCTGCAGTTGCAAAGAAGTTACAATCATACAATAAGTATTGTCTTCACTTACTTTCTAACTGTAAGTTATCATCACAGTATCTATATTAAATACTATCTAATAGCAAACTATATAATAAAATTAGATTTACACAAACAATTATACGTCTTATAGCATGGCAAAATGATTATCAAAAAAACACAAGGAAACAAGAAGCTCAAGAGGACCTGAAACGCTCTACTTGCAACAAATATTACATGTAAAATATCTAAGGTCCAGACCTTAAACTTTCAGAACAACTTTTTTAAAATTTTACTCAAATGTGCTTATTAGCCCTGTGGCGGGGGCATGTGGTCGAATCATGCTAGTTATAAACTGCTGTGCAAGGTTGGTTAGGATTCAATGAAAAATGTAGGTCAATTTACCATGACATAAGCCTTGCTGGCCTTTGGGTATGTAATTTTTTTTTTTTTTTTGAAAAAAACATGTTGTGGATCTTTAAAATTTACCTTTTGGAACAGGAACTAATCCATACCGTGGTTTAACCATAACTGCACAGTGTATGATGGAATTACAAACACAGTCTGGCCGCATCTGTCATTTGTTTTTCTCTGCAAAAGCTGCATGTACCCATTAATAACCTACAAAACCAAGTGACATTAAACAGTTATTGTTTGAAAACTTGTTTGATATGCATTGTCATATACACTGTTTAAATTCTACAAGTATATTGAACCTCTTGTTTCATTGAGACAAGCAAACTTTGGCACATTTTTTGGACTGAGCTGTGTTCGAGCCAACGGCCTCGATGGTGAAAGTTTGTGATCTTTAGACAGCTTACCGTCAAATAATGAGGGGTATATCTACCAACGGTATATCAAAATACTCTATTTAAATACTCTTCTGAAGTCCTTGTAATGTTTTTATTCATTCTAGTATAAAATGTATGTGTCTTGTATCAGACATCTCAGTTGAGTCAATACAACTGTTTTACTGTGTTGGACTATATTTGATCTGCTCGACAGATATCTGAGTTTCTTATATAATTACCTATTCAGTAGTCAGGTATTTATTTATACGAACCTCACTTTGCCTGGAATGGTATGTTATCCGTTTACTACATTGCAATACGTATCGTTCCACAGCGGTGAAACTTGTTGTCATTTCTGCACTCTGTACATACGAGGGGGATCAGAAAGTTCGTAGACTTTGGCCATAACTTTTTTATTTATCATTGTATTCTAACAATTCTCAGAGATTCTGTGCCGCTATATATTTGAAGTAATTTTGCAAAATAAATATTATTTGTTTATATTCTATAGTAACTATGGAAACACCGATGTTCGTAGTCGGGGCAAGTTTTGCTTTTTTCCTACTCACTACTGAATCAAAGCATGTTTTACAGAGTTTTGATTTCAATTTATTTTTACCTCTCCGTTTAAAATATCATGTGTTTTTGTCACGTTTTATCGGATTCCAAATCTAAAACATGATAATATAATGCTTTATATTAATTTTTATTCTATAAGATTATTTTATTGTATATTTATAGCGCTGAGAAGCTTTAGGAATATTGGTAAAGTACCTTTCATGTAAAATAATCGATGTTTTATGTCAAAAATACAGATAAGACTAGTATTCTTTTTATAAATGATTTTTATACCAAATACATTTACAACATCTACCCTTTACTGTATTAAATGTGATACAGTTTCTGTACAAAGTGATATTATTCCAAGTCCGAGTGGAAACAATTTGGTTATCGCAAATATACAATACATTGGCTACTTCCGGGTTAATTATGATTATACATTAGTATAATACCAACCTAATTACACTTGTTGTATTGATAATATTGAAAATTGTCATTGAATTTCTTAATGAAGGAATGATAATACTTGATAAAAAGCATAACGACAGTAAGTACAAAACGCATATATTTGTAGTTGACTGTTTATCGAGTCTGTTTATTTCAATAGATTTTTGATTAACTTGACATTTACAATACATGTTGTTAAATATAAGATATAATTAACAAAAAGTTAAATATATATTACGAAATACCAAACGTAACAAAGCTTATTTAAACTCGATACCTTAAAGATGTAAATAAAGATGGAATTCAAATGTAAATGACGTTGTTTAACATAGAAGGCAGCAACGACAATAAAAAAATTATGAATTATGAATTAATTGAATGCAGTAAAAAGTACGTACAACTTGGTTAAATGTGGTGTTATAACATATTATTGAAAATTAATTAAAGTCACATTCTTTATCTATTTTTTTTTCAAAACCGTTTATCATTTTGTTAACATCTTATATTTCTCACCCTTTATCGCCTTGAATTACTTGTGTATATGTTCATACATATACATCTAAAATAATTTGATAGTGCAATTATATGGTGTGTCATTTTTGGAATAAGTTTGCATCCCTGGGAGTGGTAATGAACAAAGTAAAACCCATCCAGCCCTAGGCCCTGTTTTAGGTAACGGAATGACAAAATGTTTAGTATGAGGATAAATATGGCGATTTTATTCATTAGATGCATTTTATTCATTAGCTGCATTATGCTTTGGACACTCTTTTCACATATTTTCTATGATTGCATGATCTAAATTCAATAATATTTCGATATTTTTCACGTGACTCTAGTGTGAGCTCGTGAGCAAAAACCCACTAGGGATTCAATATTTTTTGTTGTTTTTAAATCATATAATTTGATAGTCTTGGATACAGCATTGAGATGTTGGCAAGTATATAATTTATCCAGATGTTTTTCCAGGTTGTTTCACTCTTGTATAGCGGGATATGGATGACGGTTTGTGAATCGCTAATATAAGTGGTAGTTTATTTTCAAGCAAATAAAGAATCCATAAATGATAACAACATGTTAAGTAATGTTTTAAAATGATTTCTAAAATTTCCGGCTAAAAGAAGCATATGTGTATGTTGAATTACTATTTTCTAGTGAGACAGCTCTCCCAGTAAAAATAATAAAACTTTATTATCCCTTCCAGGTCGTTCACTTTACTAACAGGATATAAATCATTCTGGTCGCCTGGAACCTTGCAAGGTATGTCATGCATTACACCATTTTGTAATGTATTTATACATGTATAATCCATGATTTTTGGACCCTCCAGTTATCATTTAAAATAAAAGTTAACTTTATTAAAAGTAATTTACTGAGTCAAAAGATTTAAATTTTAATCTGGTATGAAATGGATTATCTGTCTTTCAAATTATATACTTTATATAATTATATACTTAACATTGTCACAATTCTAATCGATGTATATTGCTGCAAGTGTTATAGATGTGTAAGCAAAGTACTTCAAAATAATTGGCTGGACATTTTAGTTGTCTGTCTTTAAGTTAGGTGTATATATTCGTTAAACTAGTATCATTCTCATTTTATATTACAGTCAAACCTGTGATAGTGGCCACCTCTATTAAGCAACCACTTGTCTTAAACAGCCACTTTTCTATTTACCATTTTTAAAATTTTAGTTTAAATCAACATGAATTATGCAGTCAACTGCTTTAAGGGGTCAAATTTGCTCTTTAACTTGAGTGGCGGCTTAAGACAAGTTTGACAGTATATGTATTGAAGGTCAGGTGATATTTGGGAAGTTTAAATTGAGAAGTGTAAAGCAATTATCAATCAGTTTACTGATTTACTAATGAAATGAAAATTCTGTATTATATCATTGAATTACATAGTCAGTTGCTACGTGTGTCAGCTCAGTGAGGCATTAAACCCGATACTATAGTCAACAGTGGTAAATATATTGCAAAATGTTATGTTCGCCTTGCCAATATATTTATACTCATTCTTTATATTTCTTATTAAACCGACATCTTTGATTTTGTAATTAACCGTTACAATGCGGAAACTTCTGTTGTTACTTCTTTTGAATTATTCTGTAGCATCTTTACAATGACCAACTGTTAGTCCACTTTTGATTTGTGTTCTTCGTTCTATAGTAATTAAAAAACGTTTTCATGCATGTCATTCTGAGAGAGACCCAAACGGAAGACGTGAAAATTACATTATATTGTTTGGCAACCACTGCACTACTACTTGTACAATATGATGAGAAAAGTAGGGATCATGTAACATATAAAAGATTGTCTTGTCATGTGTGAACAAAACAAAAGTAAACTTCCAAAATATTGTCTCAATTTCCATTTACTTTCTAAATTAACAATTCAAACAAGATAATACTTCCAAATAATTAACAATGCCAAAAATTGACAATTAAATGTCAAAATGCATTTAAGAGAGAGAAAAGAAATTATAATTATTTTTGGCAGCTATTGTGCGACTACCCCGGAAACCACTTCCTGTTTTTCAATAGTGGTACTTTGCCTCAAAACATTGTTATCGCTCATGGGAAGTTTTATTTGAAGGTCTGTGTCTTTGAATTATGTGTCTTCAATTGAATATATAATAATATTCATTTCTGTGTTTCATTTGGCCACTGTTTTAATATTACCTCTTCTGTTCTCATCACATTCCTTTTTTTTCAATTCGTAAACGCAAAACGTTATATAGTTATCTCGGACAGCCAAAAGCAAAATTTTGCAAATAAAATATCATACTCAAACGTCATTCATTGCTCCATTGCTTCGGAAAAGGGAATGTTGGAACAACAGTACTACTTCATATATACAATTTATAATTCATCTTAGACAATTATAACTAATGTATGTTACCATAAGCAGAATAATCTACGCACCTGTTTAAATCACATAATTCATCATTATGATTCGTCTTTTAATCTAATATAAATAATTATTCTATATAAGTAATATAACAAAAACTATTGTGAGCGTGAAAATGATACAATTGTTTACACTTTCAGAAGTTTATGCGAGATACATTTAGTCAGTCCTTTGAAGACATTTCGTCCGAAGACAATGGGTCTAATTTTGTGGAGTCGTAAGTATGATATATGCTTGATTGAACTTGTCTTACTTATTTCGTTGATAGCTTGTAATAAGCTTTATATATGTAATAAATAAGTCATCGATATCGTGAGCTTGAAGCGTAAAGCTACAATTGTCAGAAACTGCCAATTTATAGTGTAAATTCAGAGTGTAAAATCACACTTGTAAAATTTAATAAAGCATGCATACATGTATTTGATTTACACCATTTCATTTTGGGTCATTTGCAAAGTACGCTTAAATCTTATGTCACTTCGTCCCGAGTCTGTATCTCGCTGTAGGAAAAAGTATGTCGCAAATGATTATGCTGCAGTGTATTTCAGAGCAGTTGGGGTTGCATTTTTTACAATAGTGTATGAGTGAATAAAATATGGAAAAGCAAGACTTTATTTTTTACTTTTACTTTATTTACGTACATTACTCTTTGTAGAGAATATTGTTGTGTAAATAGAAGGCATGCAAAGTAACACAACAATCAAGATTTACATTCAGAATGAGAAAATTACGATATCCACTCGTGTTACAAATGATTCATTAAACTCCATTTAAACTGCTCAGTATTAAGTAAACTCAGTTTATATGGGTATCATGTGACGCAGTTGGTACTGATAAGCCAATATCAATCTAAACATTTTACACTATACCATACATAAAATGTCACATCTGAATAGTTGTACATACATTTTACAGAATTACCATAATATATTAAGCATATGGACATAACTGCCATAATAATTAAATATTGGACGAGGCGGATAAGCCGTAAAACGGTAATTACAATCTTATTTAAGGATGAGTACAAAAGTCACAATTTAGGCAGTATACTTCATCTTGGTTTTAACCATTTGATTAATTACCATAGGTATGAGCTCAAGTTGTTGTTTCCTTGACAATATTGTTTGATGTAAAATTGTTTTAACTCGATTGCAAAGTAACCTTGGAACTTATATAAAATACTCCCGAGTCCCCATCGTGGGAAGAACCAGTAGTAAGACTAAGTACAATACAATGCAATACAAATCCTAAATTTCGTAAATAGAGGACTCCAGCCCAAAATACATATCATTATTTACAAACATTTAGTAGTGTCAAAATATAAAATGAAATATGGCATACAATTAATGTGGAAATATTTTATAATAGTCTATTCTTGTTATAATTGTGATTCATTTCGTACCAAAATAAAGCGGATATATACAGCTAATTTCCTAAGTTTGAAGGTCTCATTTATTTGTAGTAGATGATAAAAATCTTCTCAGTTATTTTCACCGGAATACCAAGACAGTAAACATTGTAGTCTCAGATCCGCATATCTCGGACACAGAAAAAAATACATGATATTCGTCTTCTATAATGTTTATACTTGCATGAATATAACGATATGTACACTTTCGGTCTTTCAATATTTTCGTGGCTACCAGTTTCTGTTTTGAGCTTGTGACTAGAACATCGAAAACGGGCAAGAGATTTTTTATGCAAAGAGGGAATTTTAATACAAAAATATTTTTCTGGATTTGCTAAAGTTTTGAAATACTTATAAGTGTCACAACGTGCAGATTCTGCAATACTACCATGCCGGTACTGGGTCATGCAATCTGATAGTCGTTGTTTAAATGCTAAAATAAACATATTCATATCCCCCCACTTCATGTGAATTCCAAAAATACCCGAATCCATATCGAAACAATAATTTCTTGACACTTGAAGCCCAAGTTTTTCTTTCAACATCATCTAAATCTTTAAGAATTTTTTAACAATGTTTTGGATATCGGTGATTTGGCATGTGTAATATTATATTGTACACCAGCACACAATGCAATTTGTATGATAAGTAACATACAAATGAAGCCTTCTGCACTCGCCGAGCGCTACGCTATTATTAACACCTAAAAAGTATTTACAAAAATCAGCTTGAACTGACTCAATTGTACTTGAATATTCGTAACCCTATATCTCTGATACGTAACACAATACAGGTTTTACCATGGAATCAAACAATTTAAATAGTTCATTATGTAAAAATCGTCCAAATGGCCTTTGATAATTTTCTTGGCCTGTGCCACAAGTTTGCTTTCGACGGAGGTCCACGATAGTTTGGGTGTCAACAGAATGCCCATGTATTTATATAACGACTTTGTTTCTATGAGATTTCCTCTGTGCGACCAGTTTTCATATTAACGGAGTCTGCACCCATTTCTAAATACAATTATTTCAGTTTTCTTAAGATTTATGTTCACGCCTGTAAAATAATACATTTAGTTGAGTCTGAAGATTTGACGTAGTCTTAGCTTCGCTTGTTACATCATCAGCAAATAATAAATACATAATATCAGGTATATCATTAGAGACAAATATTCCAGTACCACAGCGTTCTCTAAATAATGAACAAAGGTCATTGCTATAAAGCGAAAATAAAATAGGACTACTTATGTCCCCCTGTCTCGTTCCAATATTGCATGGTAATGGATCAGTAATGGCATCTGGTGTACGTATGGAACATTTAGTATTACTATACATATATTTAAATACAGATAAAATTTTACCACGAATGCCTTTTGGAGCAATACTTTTAAATGATTTATAATGAATTAAAGTGTCAAACACTTTGCTAAAATCTACGAAAAGACAGTAAAAACGCCCTCCTTTCTTTGAAATATATTTCCGGACAATTGCTTGTAAGGAGAAGCCTGATTGTGCCTCATTAATCTTATCTTCACGTTCAGCCCAACTGTTAATTACTTGCGTTGCAATATTAAAAAATATTTTGTACATAATGCTTATTAGCGAAATTCCTCTGTAATTTTTTGGGTCGTCTTTTAATTAGGATTTGTGTATTGGGCATAAGTACATAAGTACAATTATCTAAGATTTTGTTAAATATTGTATTTAAATATGGGACAACTTGTAGCGTTATGAGAATAAAACACAAGTTCACAAGTTAATTGAGGTTACTGATGTTTATTTTAAGTTCAATCTAAAGTCATTACAAGTCTAATTCAAAGTTATATGTCCAATTTCTAAATTTATTACAAATTCAATTTCTAAAATTGTCACAATTTCTAAAGTTATCACAAGTTTAATTTCTAACTTAAATGATCACAGCCGTGTAATCTAATTTAGATTCGTCAAACCTACGAGGCCTAAATGTATTCGAAAACCGACTCCTCGTATTGGTAAAAACGGGTTTCTTATATTCCGAATTCCTCACACGGCTGTCAAAGTTATTTTGATCATTAACAAATTTTATCAATTGGTAATTGCTAGATGCTCTCATGTTTTATAAGTAAGGGTGACATCAACTTTGTTTTAGCAATTACTACGCGCATCGTCCGCCCGTTATCAGCCATTAGCGGTGACAATTTGCTTGTTTTATCTAATTGCCACGACGGTCGCTGTATGTTCAAATTCGCTTACCTTGTTATTAATGAGACGTTTTGATAAATGGATCAGATGAAGCGGCGTACTGTCCCGTGTTTTGCTATTTTTTATGCGATAATTTGTGTAAGCTTTAGTTTACTATAGAAATCTAATCTACTCTTATAAATCTATACTGGATTCCCAACTTTGTTACAAACTTCAGTTTCTGTATTCTTAAAAAATGTCTGCTTCGATTCCAGAAGGGCCTGAACTCTTACCGGATTTTAATCTAACGATTCCTGAAATAATATCTGCGTCTGTAATCGGGTGACTTAGCACGTCTGCGGTGATGTAAATATTTATCAAATCATTATCATCTTGTAGATCAAGTTCAATATTAGAGTTGTCTTCAATGTATAAAAGTTTAATGAAATAATCCATCCATTCTTTATTCGATATATTACACTTTTGATGAGAAAACTGTTTTGATTCATGATTTTTTTGTCATAAAGAAAAGGGATCGGTACGCGAATCTATTAAATCTTGTCGTGTTTTTTTTTTTCATATTGTCGTTTTTTTTTAATTTACATATGTTTTAAAAGGCATTTCGTTCATTCAGGTACGTAATAAGATCATTTTCTAAACCTGTTGTTCGGAATTTTCGCAGTGATGAATGTTTTCTTTGTTTCGCAACCTGCATCCCACTATGAAGAATGTTTGTTACTGTTATAGTTATAATGTTTGTTTTTACTACGCATTGATTCAGCTGCAAATTTATATTTGTCTGTCAGCATATTTACTGCTTTATTTATATCAGAGTTTAATTAATTCATTATATCATCACGAGATGTCCGTAAAAGTTCTCGGATTTTTTCCATAAAAGTATCTCGGTACCTATCTTGCCATCTGTACTTTACAAATTCTTTCATATTTACAGTAGGTATATTGATCTCATGCCATTTGGAATATCCCTTTTTGTAGTAAACTTTAACTGACATTAAATTGGAAAATGTACCGAATTGTCACGATTTTCAACGTTGAAATCAGAAATATTTGTATAAAGATCGCTTGATACATTATTGTAGTCAACTACACTAGCCCCATTATTAGCTATACATGTAAACTTACCTCTTACATCACAAAAAAGTCTACCATTTACCAGCTATGGATTTCCAAAACTGTTATATCTTAGCGAATTCATATTATTTCTTGGCATATCAAATTCATCTCCATCGTAATCCGTGTCTCCAAAAACAAAATTTAAAGTATCGTTAGGTCTATAATCACAAATTCTTTTGTTCTTGGATTCAGATCTCTTGCCAGAAATAAATTACTATTTGGATATATTGATCTTAATTCAATAATGTTATTCTCTAACAGCAAAATACTGTTGGAATCAGCTATTAAGATTCATTAAAACATGTTCAACACTCTACATGGCATATCTAGTTTAATTGTATGTGGGAGACTTCAGAATGAATCTGAGTAGAATTATCGTCTATCCCAGTCCCTGATATTGTTATGCTCGGATATAATAAGTTAAATCTTTACTATCATTATTTCACTCATAGCTTTTTTTACCTTATCTAGTCAGTTATCATCTTATGTCATAGTCATATCTACAGGTATTTTGCTTAAATCGATCTATCACTTTCAAAAGAGCACCTTTCATTGATGAGGAAGCCATGTTTGTTGTTGTTATAGTAAAGCATTATGGGAGCCTGTAACTAGGTTACCAGATACATAACAGTTCCAGAATTTATTATTGACTAAGTTTTTCTTTGTTAAAATAAATACTTTAAGATGTATGCAAAATTAATACAAAGGTATGAAATTGTATTTTAATATTTGTTTTTTTTTATACATATTGTAATACTTTAATACATTTATAGTGTTTAATCACTGGTTTAAAGGTGATGGTACCGTGCATTTTTGGAATAGTAGAATTTATTCCGAGTTCCCGTTATTTGCTGGACGACGTTTCCACAGTTTTTTATGCAAGATTTCCCACATATTTTATTCAGTTTATGTATAAATAGTCAGTGCAAACTGAATTCTGGACTCCGCACATTTTCTTTATAAATACACCTGAAGTTCCGTGTCTCTTTCTTTGGAAGTTTTAGTAAGTATTAAATACTCTTTATTTCTAAAGCTTATAATTTAACACATTTTATGAATTAGCTCTAAGCATAGTGTAATAAATATAGCACACTTATAGGCATTTTTGGGAAACTGATTTATTTAGGTCAATTTTAAATGAATTAAGTTGGCATTTTTTAGTATTAATATTCATGTTACTCACACTTGTAGATTATTAATGATTACCTGATTGACAATTAAAGTATAGAAAATTGGGCATAATCTTGTTTACTCTTTTGCTTTCCTATTTTATTTAATTGAGATATCTAAAGCGGAGTTCGCCTTAGTTTATACTTGAACCAACGATATAATAGTTTAACTAACTACCTCGATCTTCAACCACCTGAGAAGTAGCCGGCTCGCAACAATATATCCAGAATCCCAAATGTAAAAGCAGAGAACGCCATGCCTGTCCCACAGTTCATAGCTATTGAATGTTTACTAAACTGTGACGTCATTCAATGTTTCCTTAAGCAACTGACCAATCAATGTGCTGATATCTCGTATCTAAGTAACGAACCCAATCTGGATAGCTTGGTCTGTCCTACCAACTACTCATATACTAAAAGGACGAAACGCATCGTGACTCAGAGACACATTGTCAAACGATTGTAAGCGATATTAAGAGTGTAAAATGCTTAAATAGAAATATTTCATTAACGATTTTGTCAATATGATCATTATAACTGCCAAAGTAATTCATGAAAACTTTAATATTCAAAGGTTCGGTAATGCGGTTCTCAAAGTCACCATGCGGTCTCTATCTTTTCAGTTCAGCATTACGATATGAACAATATAAATATATATAACAGGGTCTGTAGCCTTAGAACGATCTATTGTAAAACCAGCGTCATTTACGCTTTATATTAGTTTACCCCACCTGTTTTTATTTTATATTGCATTTAAGAAATACCATAAACATAATATATGTTTTTTAACCTGAGCATACTCCACCAACAGGTATACAAAATTACATATAGCTTAAAACTAAACTAAACATGATATAACGTGGCGCCGGTCTCTGTAAGATATGACGAATTAAGAAACTTTTCAGTAAGAACAACAAACATATAGTTTTATCAAAATATTTAATAATAACAGGCCCAAAACCATGTACAGTCAAACCTGTCTTAAGCAGTGTGACAACGAAAAGACCAAAAGTGGCCGCTTAAAAGAGGTGACCGCTAACACAAGCTTGACTGTATTTATAAGACATTCCAACATTTTACAGCAGAGTACTCGTTTGTAGTAGAAAATTTTGGTTCTGCATTTTAATGCGTTTTTTTATAAAAATGTCCTTATTAAATATAAATCGAAATAAAAAGAAAACGTGCAGCATTCTCTATGTTTATTGAACATATATAGTTAAGTTTGTGCAGTAACAAACTGCGAGATAATAAAAAATCATAATCTATACTATTTAAAGGTAAATAAAGGTTGGCATGTTTAGGCCACTCTATGGTGTATAGATTTCTCCCCCGAAAGGCGACCAGGCGCTACAGAGACCATTAACAGAGACCCAGCTTTTGATTAAAATTAAGGCAAATTGAAGCAACACGCAATACAACACAAGTCAACAACGGACTGACTGACGGCATCAGGCACACAGACTCCACCAGAATGCATGACCATAGGCCCCAGCTTACAACGACTACGCACCGGAAACCAGTGCCACATTGACAGTTAGGGTCTACCGCCAAACATCCGGTGCTAAAAGGGGTGCCGACAACTGCTATTGTAGTTATTTTTATACCAGTGGGAATGACAGCCCATCCTGCGGTTTACCAGCATAACAGTGGTTACTTTAATCACCATAAACTCATATAACAATACGGTTACACATACAACTGACCAACTTTGGTATGCCCTTCATGATGCATTGAGTCACCAAGCAGCAACGCAATCTAGGTCTTACCAGTACTATAAGGGCCAGACCTAGTGACCCGAAGCAACTCGAGTCTACCATTATTAAGTGGCAACATGCATCATGCACAATTTTCAAACAGATACGCAAACGCAACAAACCGCAACTGCATCAAACACACAAAATACGGTCTGGGTGCAAAATTTTTGATGCGAAACGTGGGCACATCATATGACACAGCTCAAGACCAACAGCAACGGTATAATGCGTATTGCCACAATATCTAGTACAAGGTACCAATTTTTCCAATCTGTGACAATAACACCGTTGAGAACCACAGTAATACAAAAATTAAATATTTGGCTATTAACAGAACGCCTGATCCATTCCGATGAAACCGACTTGAGCGACAGTTCTAGCAATTAAAGTTTAAAATAAATACTTTTGATCAACACTTTATATCATACTTATAGCAAACTGTTCTTAATGTTAGTGAGGCATTAACCATATTCAATTGTAAATAAATATTAAACAACAAATGCCAACGCAAACATTCTGTGCAATTTAACGATAGTCAAAGTCACTTTCGAATCCGATATCCAGACATTAGGTACACAATGCATGTAACGTACCATCCTGTTCCACAACGATTGACAAAGTGTATGTTCGTACAAGGTAGAAGTAGGATAATGTTCCCAAAGTCGGTACCCGTGGCAGAAGATCCATAATAGTATATGCGTGGCAGTGAACTGGATATGGGAGACCATCTAATGCACATCAGTTGTTGCCGCATCCATTAAATCTCAACGTACAAGATCCTGAAAAAATATACTGGGAACAGCAATTCTGACATAAAATCATGCATACATGTAACCAGGATTAATAAGTCCTTATCATATCGCGATTTTGCAACGGCGGAAATTGGCGCCGGGGCGAGATGCAGTCTTTTCGCCTGAGTCGGCCCAAACAGCCTACAGACTGCAGTCTGGTGTGTGTGCACATGTTACCCAGCCTCGATGACAGACTTCTATATGAACCACGCTCAAAAACGTGGTCTCCCTGGGCAGGCGTGAGGGTGTAGCAGACACCTGGGTCGTCCATTGGAACGCTGTTGTTTTGCAACGGCGGAAATTGGCGCTGGGGCGAGATGCAGTCTTTTCGCCAGAGAAAGCCAAAACAGCCAACATACTGCAGTTTGGTGTGTGCGCCCATGTTACGAGTCTCGATGACCGACTTCTAGATTAACCACGCTCAAACACTTGGTCTCCCTGGGCAGGCCAGAGTGTGTAGCAGACACCTGCGTCGTCCATTGGAACGCTGTTGTTTTGCAACGGCGGAAATTGGCGCCGGGGCGAGATGCAATCTTTTCGCATGAGTCAGCCCAAACATCTTACAGACTGCAGTCTGGTGTGTGCGCCCATGTTACCGAGCCTTGATGAGAGACTTCTAGATGAACCACGCTCAAAAACTTGGTCTCCCTGGGCTGACCAGAGTGTCTAGCAGACAACTGTGTCGTCCATTGGAACGCTTTTGTTTTGCAACGGCGGAAATTGGCGCCGGGGCGAGATGCACTCTTTTCGCATGAGTCGGCCCAAACATCCTACAGACTGCAGTCTGGTGTGTGCGCCCATGTTACCGAGGCTCGATGACCGATTTTTAGATGAACCACGCTCAAAAATTTGGTCTCCCTGACCAGAGTGTCTAGCAGACAACTGTGTCGTCCATTGGAACGCTGTTGTTTTGCAACGGCGGAAATTGGCGCCGGGGCGAGATGCAGTCTTTTCGCCTGAGTCGGCCCAAACAGCCTACAGACTGCAGTCTGGTGTGTGCGCCCATGAAACCGAGCCTCGATGACCGACTTCTAGATGAACCACGCTCAAAAACTTGGTCTCCCTGGGCAGGTAAGATGGTGTAGCAGACACCTGCGTCGTCCATTTGAACGCTGTTGTTTTGCAACGACGGAAATTGGCGCTGGGGCGAGATGCAGTCTTTTCGCCTGAGTCGGCCCAAACAGCCTACAGACTGCAATCTGGTGTGTGCGCCCATGTTACCGTGCCTCGATGACCGACTTCTAGATAAGCCACGCTCATTGGTCCGCTATTGTTTTGCAACTGCGGAAATTGGTGCCGGGGCGAGATGCAGTCTTTTCGCCTGAGTCGGCCCAAACAGCCTACAGACTGCAGTCTGGTGTGTCCGCCCATGTTACCGACCCTCGATGACCGACTTCTAGATAAGCCAGGCTCAAAGACGTGGTGCTGCTTGGCAGGCAGAGGGTGTAGCAGACACCTGCGTTGTCCATTGAAATCCAGTTTTTATGCCAACGGCGGAAATTGGCGCTGGGGCGAGATGCAGTCTTTTCGCCTGAGTCGGCCCAAACAGCCTTACAGACTGCAGCCTGATGTGTGCGCCCATGTTTCCGAGCCTCGATGACCGACTTCTAGATGAGCCACGCTCAAAAACTTGATGCCGCTGGGCAGGCCAGAGGATGTAGGAGACACCTGCGTTGTCCATTGAAACCCAGTTGTTTGCCAACGGCGGAAATTGGCGCCTGGGCGAGATGCCGTCTTTTCGCCTGAGTCTTTCCGTGAAGGCACTCAAGCCTCGCCAGTTCCTCCCAAACACGTGAGAAACAGACTAGCCTTGCAAAAGACACAACAGTTAAACAACTCGCACAGGCGTTATCTTTGAAACACACTCAAAAGCATGCACTCTAAATGTAGCCCAGTCACCCTACTAGCACCTGGTAGTGCGCTAAAGAGTCCAAGAATGCTGCAAGAGGATGTATTTGTATGTGCCATGAAGGCGCTCAAACCTCGCCAGTTCTCACCAAACACGTGAGAAACAGATTAGCCTTGCAATAGACACAACAGTTTAACAACTCGTACAGGCGTTTTTTTTTACAAACACTCAAAAGCTTGCTCTCTAAATATTGCCCAGAACGACTACTTTTGCATGGGAATGCGCCATAGAATCCAAGAGTTTGGCATAATGGTATCATTTCGGGGCCGGGAAGATCGCGCAGGCAGGCTCGAACATCACCTGTTTCCGATCGTTCGCACTGCCTAATACCTACAAGTCAAACAAGTCGTGCAGGCGTCTTACTAGACACACAAGTTAAAGCTTGCTTGTTAAATGTAGCCCAGACACCTTATTAGCGCCTGAGAGTGTGCCAAAGAATCTAAAAATGCTGCAAGGAGGTGTATTTGTGTATGCCATGAAGGCGCTCAAGTCTCGCAGGTTCGGTATAAACACGCAAGAAACAGACTAGCCTTGCAAAAGACACAAAAGTTAATCAACTCGTATAGGCATTATATTTGAAAAACACATTAAAAAGATTGCTCTCTAAATGTTGCCCAGAACCATTACTTTCACCTGGGAGTTTGCCATAGAATCGAAGTGTTTGGCAAAGGGGGGTTATTTTGGGCCCCGGGAAAACCGCGCAGGCTGGAACAAGCGTCACTTGTTTCCGATCAATTGCCCTGCCTATTCCCTAAAAATCAAACAACTCGTGCAACTAGCGCTTGGGAGTGCGCAAAAAAAACAAAAATGCTGCAAGCGGGTGTATTTGTGTGTGCCGTGAAAGCGATCAAGACTCGTCGGTTCGGCCCAAACACGCGGTAATCAGACTAGCCTTGCAAAAGAAACAAAAGTTAAACAACTCGTACAGGCGTTCTTTTTTTACACACCCTCAAAAAATTGCTCTCTAAATGTAGTCCAGAACGACTACTTCGCCTGGGAGTTAGTGCGTCAAAGAAACCAACAATGCTGCAAGAGGTTGTTTTTGTGTGTGCCGTGAAGGTGCTCAAGTCTCACCTGTTCGACCCAAATGCGCAAGAAACAGGCTAGCCTTGCAAAATACACAAAAATAAACAACTCGTGCAGGCGTTCTGTTTGACGCACAGTCAAAAGTTTGCCCTCTAAATGTAACCCAGACACCCTACTTGCGAATGGGAGTGGCCAATGAACCCAAGAGTTTGGCAAGAGAGTGTATTTGTGCGTCCCGTGAAGGCGCTCAAGCCCCGACGGTTCGCCCCAAACGCGCGAGAAACAGGCTAGCCTTGCAAAAGACAAATCAGTTAAACAACTCGTGCAGGTGTTCTTTTTGACACACACTCGAAAGATTGCTCTCTAAATGTAGCCCAGAACGAATACTTTCGCCTGGGCGTGCGCCATAGAACCTAAGAGTTTGGTAAGGGGATGTCATTTTTGGCGCTGAGAAGACTGGCTCAAGCGTCACCTGTTTCCGATCTATCACCCTGCCTAATACTAAAAAGACAAACCAGTCGTGCAACAAGACACACAGTTAAAAACTCGCCTTCTAAATGTAGCCCAGACATCCTACTAGCGCCTGGAAGAGGCCAAAGAACCCAAAAATTTGGCATGGGTGTATATTTGTGTGTGCCGTGAAGGCGCTCAAGCCTCGCCGGTCCGACTCAAATGCGCGAGAAACAGGCTAGCCTTACAAAAGACAAATCAGTTAAACAACTCGTGCAGGTGTTCTTTTTGACACACACTCAAAAGCTTGCCCTCTAAATGAAGCCCAAACACCCTTGTAGCGTTTGTCTGCCAGTGCGCCAAAGAACCAAAGAGTTTCGCAAGGCGTTGTATTTGTGTGTGCCGTGCAGGCGCCCAAGCTTCGACGGTTCGCCCCAAACGTGCGAAAGCAGCTAGCCTTGCACATGACTCATCAGTTAAACAACTTGTACAGGCGTTCTATTTGACACACACTCGAAAGATTGCTCTCTAAATGTAGCCCAGAACGACTACTTTCGCCTGGAATTTCGCCATAGAACCTAAGAGTTTGGCAAGTAAGTGTCATTTTGGGCGCCGGGAAGACCGCGCAGGCTGGCTCAAGTGTCACCATTTTCCGATTGATCAACCTGCCTAATACCAAGAAGTCACATCAGTGACATGTATACACCACACTATCAACATCAGTGACATGTATAGACCACATTATCAACATCAGTGACATGTATACACCACACTATCAACATCAGTGACATGTATACACCACACTATCAACATCAGTGACATGTATACACCACACTATCAACATCAGTGACATGTTTACACCACACTATCAACATCAGTCACCAGCATACACCACACCATCAACATCAGTCACCAGCATACACCACACTATCAACATCAGTCACCAGCATAAACCACACCACACCATCAACATCAGTCAACTTTATACTCTGCACTATCAACATCAGTCACCAGCATACACAACACTATCAACATCAGTCACCAGCATACACAAGAGTATCAACATCAATCACATGTATACACCACACTATAAACATTAGTTACATGTATACACCACACTATCAACATCTGTAACTTGTATACACCCCACTATCAATATCAGTCACCTCCATATAAACCGAATCAGCTATTTTGAAACAACGTCATTCTGTTTTAAGATGGAACCTTCCGTATTAGGGGTGTTTGTAGTATGATAGCAGATTTATCTGTTACATAAACTATAAATTAAACTAGATGTCAATATTAAATGTGTTGTACTACTGTCTGCTCTGATAGCGTAGTGGCAACGGTTTGACATGTCAATCCAAATGTCGCAAGTTCGAGCCGTTTCTTTGTTGACTTTTTTTTTGCAATTGAATTTGCCATAATAGTATGATAGTGTATTGATATATAATATTAACTGTGTTATAGTTTAAACATATTTTATTGCCATATAAACACACATTACAATATATACCATGCATATAAGTCAAATAAAATTGAAGGCAATAGAGTATGGCCGCAAGTTTTCTCAATATTAAATACATTCCCATTCAACTTTATTTTGCAATTCTAACGATGGTTAAGGTATATTATATTCATGGCAGGTAAATATGAATGACATAAAGTGTAATAAATGAGAAAATATACATGCGTACTAACGCAAACACAAACAGATACACGCACGCACACAAACACACACATCCGCATGAGCGTACGCACACACGTTCGCACACACACACACATATATATATATATATATATATATATATTCACACATGCATTCACATACATACATACATTTCACATAACTACACACACACACACACACACACACACACACACACACACACACACACACACACACACACACATACATACATACATACGCATGCACGCACGCACGAACGCACGCACGCACCCAAGCAATCACGCACGCACGCACATATGAACGTATATTGAGTTATTGAAACTGAAAAGCGGGAATCAGAATATTTTTATGTTTTCATTTATTTTTTTATTTTTTTTAAATGAAATTAAATATGAAATTATTTGAAAACACACACACAAACACACACATACACACACACACAAACACACACACACACACACACACACACACACACACACACACATATATATATATATATATATATATATATATATATATATATATATATATAAAGATGGTTGGTCACTGATATTCATGCGATCGGTCATGTCACAGTGTGATAGACTGTGTAATACTATTGTCCGTTAAAACATCTACATACTTATTAAAATGCAACGTTTTTTGTGTAAATCTCACGTTCATGGAGGAAATGTACTTGCAATGTGTTATTCATATGCACACGTATATAACGTCAGCTGTACATAATCTGTAGCAGCAAGTCAGCACCTCCATTGGAGGCTACAATCATACAGAATTGTTTTAGATGATTTTGACTTGGGTGTGGTGAGAAGCTGTATACAGGCAATGTATATAGAGAAGAGGTTGCAACCAACACTTACACAATTAAAACAAAAATAAAACAGTACACTCTCATACTATTATAACACATTAAATTGCAAAAATAATCAACATAGATACGGCTCGCACTCGCAACATTTGGGTTGACAGTTCAAACTGTAACCACTACGCTATCAGAACAGACAATAGCACAACACACTTAATATTGATATTAAGTTTATTTTATAGTTTATGTAACAGATAAATCTGCTATCATACTACAAACACCCTAATACGGAAGGTTCCATCTAAAAATAGAATGGCGTAGATTCAAAATAGCCCACAACTATCAACATCAATCACTTGCATACACAACACTATCAACATCAGTTACCAGCATACATAACAGAATCAACACCAGTCACCTGTATACATCACACTATCAACATCAATCACATGTATACACCAGACTATCAACATCAATAACATGTATACACCACACTATCAACATCAGTGACATGTATACACCACACTGTCAACATCAGTCGCCGGTATATACCACACTTTCAATATCAGTCACCTGCATACACAAAAATATCAACATCAATCACCTGCATACAAAACACTATCAACATCAGTCACCTGTATACACCAAGCTTTCAACATCATTCACCTGCATACACAACATTGTCAACATCAGTCACCTCCATACACCACACTATCAACATCAGTCACATCCACAAACCACACTCTCAACACCAGTCACTGGCATACACGACACTATCAATATCTATCACATGTATACACCACACTATAAACATCTGTCACATGTATACATTACATTATCAACATCAGTCAACTGTATTCACCACACTTTCAACATCAGTCACATGTATACACCACACCATCAGCATCAGTCACATGTATACACAACACTATCAACATCAGTCAACTGTATTCACCACACTATCAACATCAGTCAACTGTATAAATCAATATGTCAACATCAATTACCTGTATACACCACACTGTCAACATCAGTCATCTGTTTACCCCATACTATCAACATCAGTCACCTACAAACATAACACTAACAACATCATTCACCTCTATACACCACGCTATCAACATCAGTCACCTGTATACACCAAACTATCAACATCAGTCACCTGCATACAAAACAATATCAACATTAGTCGCCTTTATATACCACATTGTCAACATGAGTTACCTGCACAAATCATACTGTCAACATCAGTCACCGGTATATACCACACTTTCAACATCAGTCACATGTATACATCACACTATTAACATGAGTCACCTGCATACACCACACTATCAACATCATTCACTAGCATACAAAACAAAATCAACATCAGTCACCTGCATACGCAATACTATCAACATCAGTAACCTGCATACACCAGACTATCAACATATGTCACCTGCTTACACTACACTATCAAAATCAGTAATCTGCATACACAACATTATCCAGATCAGTCACCTGTATACACCACACTATCAACACTAACAACATCAGTCAACTGTATACACCACACTGTCAACATCAGTCTCCTCTATACACCAAACTACTAACATCAGTCAACTGTATACACCAAACTATCAACATTAGTCAACGGTATAGACCAAACTATCAACATCAGTCAACTGTATACAACACTATCAACATCAGTTACCAGCATACATAACAGAATCAACACCAGTCACCTGTATACATCACACTATCAACATCAATCACATGTATACACCAGACTATCAACATCAATAACATGTATACACCACACTATCAACATCAGTGACATGTATACACCACACTGTCAACATCAGTCGCCTCCATACACAACACTATCAACATCAGTCACCTGCATACACAACACCATCAACATCAGTCACCAGCATACACAGCACTATCACCTTCATAAACAAGGGTATCAACACCAGTCACGGGTATAGACCACACTATCAACTTCAGTCACTTGCATACACGACACTATCAACATCAATCACATGTATACACCACACTTTTAACATCAGTGACATGTATACACCACACTATCAACATCAGTGACATGTATACATGACATTATCAATATCAGTCACCTCCATACACCACACCATCAACATCAGTCTACTGTATACACCACACTATCAACATCAGCCACATCAATCACATGTATACACCATACTATCAACATAAGTCACCAACATACACCACACTTTCAATATCAGTCACCTGCATACACAAAAATATCAACATCAATCACTTGCATACAAAACACTATCAATATCAGTCACCTGTATACACCAAGCGTTCAACATCAGTCAACTGTATACACCACACTGTCAACATCAGTCTCCTTTATACACCAAACTACTAACATCAGTCAACTGTATACACCAAACTATCAACATTAGTCAACGGTATAGACCAAACTATCAACATCAGTCAACTGTATACAACACACTGTCAACATAAGTCATCTGTATACATCCAACTGTAAACATCCGTCACTTGTATACACTAAACTATCAATATCAGTCACCTGTATACACTACACCGTCGAAAACAGTCACCTGCATGCACCACACCATCAACATCGGTCACCAGCATACATAAGACTATCAACAACAGTCACCTGCATACACCACACTATGAACATCAGTCACCTGTATACACCACATTTTCAACATCAGTCAGCTGTTTACCCCACAGTATCAACATCAGTCAACTGCATATACCACAATGTCAACATCAATCAACTGTAAACACCACACTATAAACATCAGTCACCTGTTTACCCCACAGTATCAACATCAGTCAACTGTATATATCACACTGTCAATATCAGTCAACTGTAAGACCACACTTCAACATCAGTCAGCTGCATACACAACACTATCAACATCACTCACCTGTATTCACCACACTAGCAACATCAGCTACCAACATACACATCACTGTCAACATCAGTCACCTGTATACACCACACTGTCAAAATCAGTCAATTGTATACACCATGCTGTAAACATCAGTCACCTGCATACACAAAACAGTCAACATCAGTCACCTGCATACACCCCACTTTCAACATCAGTCACGTGAATACATCACACTATCAACATCAGTTATATGCATACACAAAAATATAAACCTCAGTCACCTATACACTCATTACTATCAACACCAGTCACCTGCATACACCAAATTGTCAACATCAGTCACCTGTATACAAAACACTATCAACATCACACGACTGCATATACCACACTTTTAACATCAATCACCTACATACACAATATAAAGATCAGTCACCTGTTTTCTCAACACTATCAATATCGGTCACCTGTAGACACCACACTATAAATATCAGTCACATCTATTCCCCCCACTATTAGTCACCTGTATACATCTCAATGTCAACATTAGTCAGTTGTATTCACCACATTGACAACATCAGTCACCGGTATACACCATACTGTCAACATCAGTCACATGTATACACAACATCGTCAACATCAGTCACCCGCATACACTTCACTGTCAACATCAGTTACTTTCATACACCACAATTTCAACATTAGTCAACTGCATACACAACACTATCAAAATCATTACATGCACACACCACACTGTCAACTTCAGTAAAATATATACATTAAACTGTCAACATCAGTCACCTGCATACATCACACTGTCACCATAAGTCACCTGTACTCACCACACTGTCAACATCAGTCACTTCCATACATCACACTGTCAACATCAGTCACCTGTATACATCACACTATCAACATCATTCACCGGTATACACCAGGCAGTCAGCATCAGTCACCTGTATACCCCACACTATCAACATCAGTCCCCTGTATACTATCAGGTATCTTTTACACACCATGGCCCGCCCAGGGACACCAAGTTATTGAGTCTGGATAATCTATAAGGGGGTCAACGAGTGTTGGGAACATGTGAACACACACATAAAAGTGCATGTTGTCGGCTATTTTGACCAAATCAGGCGTAAACATGTCTTCTCTTCACGCAGCAAATATCCCCCCTTGACAAATACTTGGATTCCAATGGACAACTCAGATATCTTATACAAACCTTGGCCTTCCCAGGGACACCAAATTATTGAGTCTGGCTCATCTGAAAAGCGGTCAACTAATGTCGGGAACATCTGCACTCACACAAAGGTGCATGTAATTGGCTTTTTTGACCAAATCAGGCAAAAACATGGCATCTATTCCAGCTGCAATTGTTCAACCTTGGCAAATACTTGGGTTTCAATGGACAACTCAGGTATCTTCTACACACCATGGCCTGCCAAGGAACACCACCAAGTTTATGAGTCTGGCACATCTGGAAGGCGGTCAACCTGTGCCGGGAACATGTGCACACACATAGGTGCATGTTGGTGGCTATTTTGACCAAATCAGGCAAAAACATGGCTTCTCTTCCCGCCGCAAAAGTCAACCCTTTTGCAAATACTTGGGTTTCAATGGACATCTTTGGTATATTCTACACACCATAGCCTGCCCAGAGACACCAAGTTTTCGAGTCCTGCTCATCTAGAAGGCGACCAACTAGTGTCCGGAATATGTGCTCATACACACAAAGGTGCATGTTATTGCCTATTTTGACCAAATCAGGCGAAAACATGGCTTCTCTTCCGGACGAGAATGTCCCCCTTGGCAAATATTTGGATTTAGATAAACAACTCAGATATCTTATACAAACCATGGCCTTCCCAGGAACACCAAATTATTGAGTCTGGCTCATCTTAAAAGCGGTCAATCAGTGTCGGGAACATCTGTACTCACACAAAGGTGCATGTTGTTGGCTTTTTTGACCAAATCAGGCAAAAACATGGCTTTTATCCCCGCCGCAAATGTCCCCCCTTGCCAAATACTTGGGTTTACACTCAGGTATATTCTACACACCATGTCCTGCCCAGAGACACGAAGTTTTTTAGTCTGGCTCATCTAGAAGGCGGTCAACGAGTGTCTTAAACATTTGCACACACACAAATGTGCATGTTGTTGGCCTTTTTGACCAAATCAGGCATACAAATGGTTTCTCTTCCCGCCGCAAATGCCCCCCTTGGCAAATACTTTCAATGAACAATTCAGGTATCTTCTACACAGCATGGTCTGCCCAGGGTTCCCAAGTTTTTGAGTCTGGCTCATCGGAAACGTGGCCAACGATTGTCATTTGCACTCACATAAAGTTGCATGTTGTTGGCTATTTTGACCAAATCAGGTAAAAACATGGCTTCTCTTTCCGCCAAAATTGTTCAACCTTGTCAAATTCTTGGATTTCAATGGACAACTCAGGTATCTTTTACACACCATAGCCTGCCAAGGGACACCAAGATTTTGTGTCTGGCACGTCAAGAAGGTGGTCAACGAGTGTCGGGAACATGTGCAAACACATAGGTTCATGTTGTTGGCTTTTCTGACCAAATCAAGCGAGTACATTGCTTCTTTTCCCGCCGTAAATGTCCCCCCCATGGCAAATACTTGGGTTTCAATGGACAACTTAGGTATCTTCTACAGGCCACGGCCTGCCCAGGAACACCAAGTTTTAGAGTCCGGCTCATCTAGAAGGTGGTTAACGAGTGTCGGGAACATGTGCTCATACACACAAAGGTGCATGTTGTTAGTTATTTTGATCAAATCGGGCGAAAAATGGAATCTCTTCCCGCCGAAAATGTCCCCCCCTTGGCAAAAACATTGGTTTTACTGGACAACTCAGGTATCTTTTACAGGCCAAAGCCTGCCCAGGGACACCAAGTTTTTGCGTCTGGCTCATCTAGAAGGTGATCAACGAGTGTCAGGAACATATGCACACACACAAAGGTGCATGTTGTTGGCTATTTTGACCTAATCATTCGAAAACTTGGCCTTTCTTCACGCCGCAAATGCCCCTCCCCCTCCCCCCCCCCGGCAAATACTTGGGTTTCACTGGACAGCTGAGGTATCTTCTTCAGACCATGGCCTGCCCAAGGACACCAAGTTTTGAGTCTGGCTCATCTAGAAGGCGGTCAATTAGTGTCGGGAACATGCACATACACAAAGGTGAATGTTTTGGTTATTTTGACCAAATCAAGCAAAACATTGCTTCTCCTCCCGCCGCAAATGTCCCCCCTTGTCAAATACTTGGGTTTCAATGGTCAACTCAGGTATCTTCTACAAACCATGACCTGCCCAGGGACACCAAGTTTTTGAGTCTGGCTCATCTAGAAGGCGGTCAACGAGTGTCGGGAACATGTGCACACACATAAAGGTGCATGTTGTTGGCCATTTTGAACAAATCAGGCGAATACATGGCTTCTCTTCCCGCCGTAAATGTCCCCCCTTTGCAAATACATGGGTTTCAATGGACATCTCAGGTATCTTCTACACACCATGGCCGGCCTTGGGACGCCAAGTTGTTGAGTCTGGCTCATCTAGAAGCGTTTTGGTAAGCTGTACGCCATTATATGACACCCATTTGTTTACAGAAATCGTTGTTTATTTTGCGTTGTGGGAAGCTGTATACCATCATTTGATAGTCATTTACAGTAAGCGTTGGTTGTTTTGCCTTGTATAAAACTCTACACCAGTTTTTGACAATATACAATAAAACATATTACCTGCCATATAAGTGCGTTAAATCCATTTTCAATATTATTTTACATAAACATAGTTTATTTTCATTTTTTCTATTTAATACCAACATTTCAATAAATGCAACTCAAAGGTGACTAGCATATAACATTATTAAATCTTCCATGAAGTGATGTCCTTATATTAAACCGACATTACTTTTAATGTCTATCACAAAATGGTTTATCCTATACTAGTATCTTGACTAGGCATCCAATATCATATATTAACTGATATTCCTACTTCTTTTTAATTTAGCAAGTATTCGCTACTGTTATAAATTATGGAAATTGAATCATTTTTACCTAGCCGGTATTTCGTTTGCTGTTTTGCATCTCACACTAATATTACTTGAATGGTGTTTACTTCGTTGCATGCAGGCCTTTTCGGTGTTACCCATGCTTAGGGAGTTACAAGTCTTAATTCCTCGATAAATGCCACGGTTTCTCTAGTCTGGATCAGTGGCGAGGCTTGCTTTTATACAAGATTCAATTGCGTTACTATTTAACGGACAAAATCGTTGTTATTGTTGTTGTTTTTGTTGTTGTTGTTGTTGTTGTTGTTATTGTTATTGTTGTTGTTATTGTTATTGTTGTTGTTGTTATTATTGTTATTGTTGTTGTTGTTATTACTGTTAATGTTTTTGTTGTTCGTTTTTGTTATAGTAAGTGTTATTGTTATTGTTTTTGTTATTGTTATTGTTGTTATTATTGTTGTTGTTATTGTTATTGTAGTTGTTACTGTTGTTGTTGTTGTGTTGTTGTTATTGTTATTGTTATTGTTATTGTTGTTATTACTATTGTTATTGTTATTGTTATCGTTGCTGTAAATGTATTATGTTTAGCGTCGTTTACAACAATTTTCTATTATATCGTGACGGTGTTTGCCTGGGACAGTATTCTAAACGCTGCCACACATGCCGAAGACACATGGTATGATACCTCATCCATTCATATTATACTGACATCGTGCTTACCAGACCTAGAATTTTGTAGGGACCGGTCGGGGAACGAAGCCACGACCTTCAGTAACGAACACGCGTGTAGTGAGAGCAGAAGAAGAAGAAAAAGAAGAAGTAGAAGAAGTAGAAGAAGTAGAAGAAAAAGAAAAAGGATAAGACAGCCACAAACATGTCATAATTTTATGCAGGTTGTAGTAATGTAAGGGGTAATGTTTCGAATATTTTGTAAGGTATACGATTAGAGTGTCAAGTTTCTTCTTTCTGCACTGTCTACATAAACCAATTTGTTTTTCATATTATACAAAGATAATTAAATATTCATGAAAACCATTGTGACAACGCCTAATTGAAAAAGAAATTAGAAAAAGGCAATTTTATCCCTTCCATCCGAAAATTCAATCACACTTTGTATTTTTTTGGTATACACACAAAAACGTATGTTTACGTCCGTGTTCTACACATTAACAACTTTCAAATTGTTTTTTTTTTACAATGTGTGTGGGCCTTCACTCATGTTTCTCAACAGATTTTCATTTATATAACGACAATCTAAGCGTATCTTGTCACCAACTCGGTGGTTAACACACCTTACGTTTGTTAATCGCTGACTATTTTATTAAATAACACGCAATAAGAAAAATAACTTTTATTGAACCCAATAATATCGAAAACTTATGAATCGAAGTGTATATCAATAATATTACGGATATCTACAGATCCCAAAGTTGTCCTCAAACTACATTTTAATACTATTGATGATTATATTGGTATCGCTGTGGATACAGGAATTCACGATTATTATTTTTATTAATATGGAAAATTTCAACCTTGATGTCCTTCAACTAAGAAATTGCAGGAAAATGATTAATTTATTGCAAAAAAATGACCTTTTGCAAACATTTGAAGAACTCACTACAGAATGTTATTCTTCGTCAATTATTGACTTGCTGTTTGTATCTAAACTTACCATAATTTCTGCTAGCGGTGTCGGTGAACCCTTTCTTGATATCACTGTCCTATGATATATTATGTCAATTTAAGTAAACCATTTCTAAATTGCTCTTATCGTACTTTTTGGATGTATAATCAGGACAACCATGACCTGACTGGCACTCCCACTATGACAGTGACATTGACAGATATGCAAAAAACAATAACTAGTCTCGCTCAATACTGTATGTCTCAATGTCTCCAAGCAATAACAGAAATACTCTTTTCCAAACAGGAACAACCAATCAACGTATCCGAACAGTAGAGGTCCAATTTTTAATCAACCTCTAATTGTTGGAAACTGCTAAAGTGGAAAAAACACTCAAGTCTCCTTTTTCTCATTCACTTCCACGCCTTTTTTAGTATTTGAAATATTCTAAATAAACAATTGTGCCCTTTTCTTATTTAATGCATATTTGGCCAAATTGCAATTAGTACGGACTAATATGACAAAGTCTATAATCGAAAGTAAAATAATGACTACGGAAGCAGGTTTACAAAAGCTTCAAAGTTTTTTTCTATATTGTTTTCCACACAATTTGCTAAATGTACGATTTTATTGCTTCATTGTTAAATGTATGCTGAACATATGAATGTATGTGAATAAAATATTGTTTAAGCTGTATAAACAGGTGGATCTCAAAGACAAGAATATAGACCTACCAAATATACGTCTATACCCAAACAGACCAACATTTAGTTCTATTGTACTTTTACAAGCATATTTATGTTAGAACAACACTACAACAGCGTAAACATGGCAAAGCGGCAGGATCTGATATGCAAATAAAATAATTCTCAAATAATAATCACCCGAATTAACAGCTGTATTGATTAACATTTTAGTCGTTCGATTGTAATGAGTATTGGAATTTGGCCAATGTTTGTTCTGTTTTAAAAAAAAAATAAGACCCATCCAATATTTCGAACTATCGACCATAACTCAAACATAATACAATACTATTGGCTGGGAATTGTTAAAACATTGACGTAAACAACACCAATTGTTCTTATTTCAAAATTGATTCACAACCTTGTCCTAACATTGCCGATACAATCACGCACAACCTGCGTTACAGTGTTTTACCCAATCATTATATAACTTTTCAAGATTTTTGATGGTTTATTGTCTTCATTAAGATTGAGTCCGTTAAAAAGCAATGTTGGGAAAGCCGCATTTGAGTACGTTGACCTGTCAGTTACTTCAACTGAAAGTTTGAATGACGTCAACGTTCAGTAAGCGTTTAAATGCTATGAATTCTGGGACAGGCATATACTTTCCTGCTTTTTAATTGGTTAATAGACCGGATTCGGGAGATATCAGGTTCTGGGATAGACTAGGATATTCAGTAAAGTCTAGAATTAGCTCAGTATTTTACGTACGACACCCAGGAAACATCAGGTTATATAATGAATGGCGTCATTTGAAGATATTCACTAGACTAAGTGTAAAATATACACAACACGCGGGTTTGAAGCCATCATCTGATTCATTTCTGCTACTTGGGCCGGGCAGCCATCTCGTTTATCACAAACAACACAATGTTCATATACCCAATCACTTTAGAAACAATTTCGCAATTGTAATCGTTGAAAGAAAAAGTTCAATTGTTTTAAATATTGCTCAATGTTGCAATTCTTAAAAACGGACAGAGACTTCTTGGATGACTGATGACACAATGTCACAACCATTAAAGGGCATCACGTGCTTATTACTTACACCTTTTGCATAATATTAAAACCCTAGAATACTATTTTTCTATATAAGTCAAGTACGGCAGAACCCTGGTGGCCATTTTGTTTTCTCATTGAAAATATCGATATACAGACAGTTGTAAAATTTGGCGGGGTACTGGCTGCCTTTGTCAGTGATATAAGAGAGTTTTTAGATAATCTTCCACATAAAGTTTCAATGGAATTGATCCACTGATTTAAAACCTAAATTACGAAAGGACATCACCCTAGGTACAATGATGGAGTGGTTGTAGGGAAAATGTTTTAAGAAAGTTTTGTCATCCGCAGACAGACAAGGTATACAACGTGATCAGAAAATCAGAAAATCTCACTTGAGCCGTGATCTAAAAACCGGTTGTTGACTGATTGAAGGTCCGTTACCCACTCTCAATATGCAAGTTATGTGGTGAATACCTACTCTTAGTATGCAAGTTATGTAGTGAATACCCGCTCTCAGTATGTAGGTTATGCTGTGTATACCCACTCTCAGTATGTAAGTAATGTGGTGAATACCCGCTCTCTGTATGTAGGTTATGTTGTGTATACCAACTCTCAGCTTGTAAATTATGTAGTGAAAACCCGCTAACACTATGTAAGTTATGTGGTGAATACTCACCCTCGGTATGTAAATTAATTATATGGTGAATACCCGCTAACACTATGTAAGTTATGTGGTGAATACACACTCTCAGTATGTAAGTAATGTGGTGAGAACCCACTCTCGGTATGTAAGTTATGTGTTGAATACCACTTTCGGTATGTAAGTTATGTAGTGAATACCCACTCTCGGTATGTAAGTTATGTGGTGAATACCCACTCTCGGTATGTAAATTATGTGGTGAATACCCACTCTCGGTATGTAAGTTATGTGGTGAATACCCACTCTCGGTATGTAAGTTTTGCGGTGAATACAACTCTCGGTATGTAAGTTATGTGGTGAATACCAGCTAACACTATGTAAGTTATGTTGTGAATACCAACCCTCGGTATGTAAGTTATGTGGTGAATACCCACTCTCGGTGTGTAAGTTATGTAGTGAATACCCGCTAACACTATGTAAGTTATGTGGTGAATACCAACTCTCAGTATGTAAATTATGTGGTTAATACCCGCTAACACTATGTAAGTTATGTGGTGAATACCCGCTCTTAGTATGTAAATTATGTGGTGAATACCCGCTAACACTATGTAAGTTATGTGGTGAATGCCCGCTCTCAGTATGTAAGTTATGTAAATCAAGAATTCGAAAACAGAATTAGTTTGAAATTTATACATTCTTCTTGAATTTACGATTTTGTTTTGTGTCTTATGCTTTATATACCGGCAAAAACACGGTGATGTCCCATATTACGTATTTGTTCATCCTTAACAATTACCCAAAATGCAAATGAGTATCGTCGATTTTGAAATACCCGCGAGAGTGTGTAATGCTGATATAGTTCGTGATATTGAAACTGGATAAAATTAATTTTACAACGCACATTGTATAAGTGGTAATTATACAAAGTATTATCATAAAATTAATACCTTTTATTCCATGCATAATTAAGTTATTTTTTTGCATATCTGGCGACATTTAAACATAAATAAAAATAAAACTTTTCAACATGGTAAAGGATTTATGTAGATATACAGATTAAGTATGTGTACATTGTAGCTGCTTTCCACAGGATAAATAAATCCAACATACTACGATATATAAATCATTCATATATAGGTAAAATTGACATACAAAAATACAAAATAAAAGTGCAATAATATCTCTCGCAAAGTTTGGAGAAGGTGCGTTTTAAACAAGGTAAATATAAACACTTTTTTTTCATTTCATTGCATTTTTGGATATATGTTCTAATTCATTTCATTTTGTTCTTGTTGGTTTGTTTTTTCTTCCTTTTTGTCTTCGATATTAAATGCTGTAAGTAAGCTTCTGTATGTTTGTGTTGAAGTAATTGCAATTATGATATAATAGTGTTCTTTTGGGCTGGGTATACCTTAACATCTATTAACATTTTGCTAATGTTGTAAATCAAATATGTATTATACCTGTCACTTTGTTTAATAAATAATATATATAATATACATATAATATATATATACGACAATACCATGTAATATATGTAATATATATACAACAATACCATGTAATATATGTAATATATATACGACAATAACATGTAATATATGTAATACAGCGTATATATACAACAATACCAAGACGGGGTCGCTAACAAAATCTAAAAACATTTTATGTAATTTATTTTGAGTTTCTGGCAGGAAAATAATATCATACTTGTGCGTGAAATGTAGTTAGTTTTAAACATTAAATTATTTATCTCGAACATAAAAACAACTAAGAGCTATTCCTCTCACACCACTATTACATTTCCCATAGGGCTACATTGTAAAATTTAAGTCCTAAACACAGTGAAAAAAAACTGCAGCATGTGTCTGGACTCAAATTCTTCACTGGTTCAAGATATGCAATTATAAAGGAAAGAAACATACCATGACCTGATTTTTTTCAATTCAATGCTTTTGTGTGACCTATCAATTTCCAGAGTTATAATTCAACTATTCGCCGACGATGCGGTTCGAACCAGCAATTCTGAAATGACACAGAATTGTCCAGAAAGCTGGTTTCATCCTCAACTTTTCAATGGTGGTTTCTAAAGTACTGACCATTTAACTTATGCTAAGAAAAATAAATCATTGCAGTACAAAGCCCTGAAGAAAAAGGAATCTTAAGTTTTATTTCTACCTCTTTCACCCTAACGCCGTCGTTGTCGTTATCGTCGTTGTCGTCGTCCGCCAAGTGAAGTGTTATGTTTAGCTCAGCCTTTTTTTTCTGTTTTTGCACAGGCTTCTTATGTTCATAAAAAATATTGTGTTATCAGTCGGGACCCACGAGAACAAAAAAACGTGTATTCACCGAATTACGTGCTCATTTTTGTACAGTAGTTTAACACAAAAAAGTCCCATTAAAGGAGCGCACGCTTTTTAATTGAAATCTTAGTACCTTATTAAATTCAATATATTGAGATAATGACATAACTGAAGTCCTCTAAATTTTAATTCATGTTTCAAAATATATTAGCTTATGATGCAATATATAAATATAACTGATTCAAAGTTCGTTGGGTTTTATATTTGTAACGCCGTCGGACGTTTCGTAATTTTGGCGTTTTCTGAAAATGTAAAATTGGCAAAACTTCAAAAGGCGCAGCAAGAATGGGTATCTTCAAATTTTCTTTAAATTTTCAGAATCTATTGTTTATACCTTATTTGCCGTTTTTGAAAAAGATAGATACCAGGCAAACGTCGTATTTTCACTGCGCCTTTTGAAAGATGGCACCCGTCCAAGTGTTGTCAACGACAACGAAATGCTGTCAGCTGATTTGACAGTAGCCTCGACACCATGCCAAAAATCACTATAACAAACATATTTCAATAAACAAAAGTTTGGGTATTTAATCAAATATGTTAAAAAAAATAAAAACTATATCAAACTGGTCAAAAATTATTTCGATCGACAATTTTATATAGCCTAGTATGGAACAACGGGGAACCCCCAGTTTGTTGACCTTGGATGACGCGCCATTTTTGTTTACATATTTTGACAAGAAGGAAGCACGAATATACGAATTTGCTTCGCTGTTTCTGCAAAAAGTTGCCCATGAATGCTTTTGTAATAGTTTCTGATGATGAATTATTATAAACAATTGGGTAAGTGCATGTTTAATCCGTTTAATTCAATAGAAACATTAATTTTAATGCGGCCATGTGAGCAGTGATTGCCGTCAGATCTGAATTATCGAAATGGCTGCAATAGTCTTCCTTTTTTGGCGCAGAAAAACAAATGAAAATACTCGTTTATGGTACATACATGATTGTACATAGTTTTTCATGTCCATTATGGAAAGCCTACAGTTTAATCCAGTATATGTTAAAGAAATATCGATTAATTCGGCTTCCTGTGATTTGAAGCAAGCCGATAGTGAGAAGCTTTTTCATTTTTTTTTTTTTTAATCAATGGGAAAACGATTTGTTTCTTAATTAGTACACGGTGTTTCAATTTACAAATGTAGTTGTATTATTCATGCATCATTTTGTACTTTAATATATTGCTAAATGCTTATAAATATAAGTGTGTTGATAAAGATAACTTGGTCCGTTGAATTTAGCCAAGCATGGTTTAAAGGCGTTGTCTCAAAAGTAACCTTAAGGCATTTTTTGGTTTCACTTTTTATTTTTTGAAAAAGTATTGAGTGCATTTAGTTTTCAGTCGTTTTCATATAAATTAAATTCATCATGGTAGTTTTGCAACGTGATTAAATATGATAAAACTACATTTGAATTATTTTTTTTAAATTTGTAGATGAGAAAATAACAAATTAAGTGTGTGTTTGTGGAAATGAAGTCAATGTTGGGCATATATAATTTCTTAAGTGTAAAATCTACAATATGTGTCACTAATATTGGTGAAGTATAACATTACAAAAAATATATATCTACAGTATATGTCACTTCAAACCATACAACTTCATTTTAATAACTTAAAGGTGAAAGTGAATTAGTAAAATTCCTGTTCCGGTATCAGTTATGAATTCCCTGAATCTTCTTTTATATAAGAGACTGGACCATATAGGTCTCACTACACAGTTGAATTTTGTTCTATATAAAATAAGGTCTAGGATTTCCATGGTAAAAAAATAATTCCACATAAATATTGAAAAAAAGAAGTCCTCAGATGCTCATAAATACATGCATATCATATATGTTGAAAATCCTTAAAAAAACTCACTTTTTTAACACCCGTGATGTTATATTCAATGCAGTATATGCTATACCAACTTTTGCTTTACTCATCTGCAGCAAGAAATCACAGCTACTATGAACTATTTTGAAAATATTTCAAAACCAAATTAAATAGGCTTTGTTTTCCATGGGAAAAAGGGGGTGTTACTGTGTATTGAGGCGCATTGGAGCCATATTGTATACTTTTCTAAATGTCATTACTTCAAACTCTGGTTTTTGATATTTGTCAATGGGAAATAGTATAATGTCTTTGATTTATCATGATAAAGAAGAAAACAGAAAAAAGAAAGATGTAGAAAATGAGGTATTTAATACAAATAAAATTTATATTGGTGTTGATAAAGGTAGCTCAAGCATGTCTTGCAAAGTAACATTTTGAACAATTTGATAATAAAGAAGTTGAGAATCAGTATAATAAAAATTATGGATAAGAAATTTATAAATGATTTTTTTAACGATGCTTCTCCATCTTAAAGGGAGTATATCAGGAAAAAACGCTATAAATGTCTTGAAAATAGAATTATTTTTAAATTAGATAAAAGGCCTCTCATTATCATTAATAAATAAAATCCAAATAGTTTAGTATATCAAATCCACCAAAACGTGACAAAATCGATGTTTCAATTGCAGTGGTAGACATGAAATGGAATCCCCATTCAAAAAATAAACAACACTTTAATTCTTCTTCACGTCGTCATTCGTACTTCTTGATAAAACAAATTGTACAGCGCGTGAACCTGTATGATGGATCAATTTGAAATCAAAATGAAATCACACGACTCGTTTAATACGTCACAAAATATGTTGCAATTTTAAGTGGGAAATCTATTTTAGTCTAACCTAGGCGCGTATCCGAAGTAAGGAAACCCCTTTTCAATATGTTATTTAAGCATGTTTAAATAGATATCCTGTTGGTATTGCGGGGTCAATGAGTTCAATATTATATAGACATGATCTATTGGAAAAAAATGTTTATAGCATTTTTTATTTTTTTTTAAAAATCCTTATAAATTCCCTTTAAGCAATTACAAAATAGTAAACAATGAGTAATGATATTAAAGTGGTCCCTATTTCTGATATATTTTCAACGTTTGGTGTACAGAGAACTTGGATACATAATGCTATTTAAGAAATCCAACTAAGAATGTATTTAATTAATACATAAAATATGTTATTAATGTTTGATGGAATGTGGGATCCTCAAAATTATACTAATAAATATACAAGTAATATATTTCATGTTTGGTGATCTCATACAAACAAACAAATACATTTTAAATGTTTTACTTTATCAATGTGTTGGTCAGGGCAGTGTAGGGACGGTGGTTGGAGTTTTGCCGCTCACGCCAGAGGTTGCGGGTTCAATCCCAAGCTCAACCTGATGACTCTCGAAAAATAAAACTCAATAATGGTTCTACCCAGGAAGCAGACTCAAGAGAGATTTCATATATAATTAAGCTTTGAGCTTTCTTTGCAATCAAGCTAAAATAAATTAGTATAAACTAAGAGTATAAACTAGAAATTCTGTGTGTGTCTGAGCAAATTATTTGATCAGTATTTGCTTAAAACTAGATTTGATATATTTATTTTTATAATTGCCATGAGAATTTATTTCGCAATCAATGTAATTTATAAGTATATATTTTGGAATAATCTTTTCAGTGGTCAGTTATAAAATTATTAACTTAATGATTTATGTGTTACTGTACCTCTGAATTGTGTTCATAAAAACAAAACAAACTCTACCAGAACCAATATAACTGTCATCTGAACTATGAACGATACACATTTTTTTGTATTGAATTTGTGTCACACTGTATTAAAGATGTTGCAAATACCTATTCTAAACAAAATCCCCTTCCACAATTTTTTTTTATCCTGTTAATTGTATAAAAATATGAGCCTAATGTCAAAATAGGCAAAAACATGTTTACCATCATAACATGTCTTTATATACTCATTGACCCTGTATTGGCAAAAGGATATCTATTTGATATTAAACATACCACAATAACATATTGAAAAGGATTTCCTAACTTGGGCTTTTTGCCTTGGACAGACTAAAATAGGTTTCCAGCTTAAAAACATATTTTGGAACATATTAAGTGAGACGCATGATTTCATTTTGATTTCAATTTGATATGTAACACAGATTTACATGTTATAATTGTTTATATTAGAAAGTGTCCGAATGACGATGCGACGATCGTCAATCAATGTTTAAGTGTTGTCTATTTTATAATGTGGTTTTATTGAGTAAATCACTCCAATTTAGATAACAATTTTGATTGTTTTTGGTGGATTTCACATACAGTGTACTTAACCATTTATATTTCATTTATTAATGATAATGGGATGCTTTTCAACAATTTTAAAAATGATTTTATTTTTTTTAGAGATTTATAGTGTTTTTTCAAACATTACTACTATGCCTTATTCAGTCAGGGTGCTGTAAAAGTATGCAATCATTTGGAATTTGGAGGTAGAGTCAGACCCATGTGCAGTGCCTGTGAGACCCAGTGCATGCTAAATATCTCACTGAACTTCAGTTTTAATCAGTGAATCAAATGAACATTGACCTTGTTCAGAAATGAGGCTTCTGCAAGAAATATCAATTGAAACCTGTACACGGAAACAATCTAAAAAGGGTGATTAGTTTACTCAGTAATAATTAACTTATACACCGTCAACGGTTGTTTAGTAAAATTGCACATTTTAGTTGGGATAGCACTTATCAACAGCTTGAATATGTGTGTCAGGTTAAAGGTTATGAATAATATGCAAGTTTACATGTTTAATTATGTTTTGATCAATTTATTGAATTGGAACTTCTGATTAATCATAATTTTGACTCAAACTGTGCAACAAAACAGATGGTATTGATAATAGTTTCCCTCTTTCGGATGGCAGCAGCTTTCGGATAAAACGTTTGGGTAGCTGCAGTATTGAATGAGTATGTTGGGAGCATGGCAAACATTTTTTAAAAAAAAAACAGCGTGATATTAAAAATAAAAAAATAAGTCGGTGCACAGTCTCTCATATTTCTTGAAGATTTTAACAGGATTCAAATGTATTTTCAGGTTGTATGATTCACAGTGCTACATCGAACCATGATGTATTGCTTCTAAGTATGTATATCGAGATGGTAGTCAGTGCTTATTTTAATTTAGTTTGAGGTAAGCTTATCTTATTTGGTTGTATGGTGTTTAGCATCACTTTCAAAAAAATTAAGTTAGATCACAACAATGTCTATTGGAAACAGTATTGTACTGTAAATGTTGCCACGCTGTTTTTTATGCTGCAGACACATGGTATGATACCCCATCCAGTCACATTATACTGACACTGGGGTGACCAGACCTAGAACTATCCTCTAAATACTAAACTCCAAGTGAGGAAGCTTCAAATACCATTTTCTTACCAGTCTTTTGTATGACTCGGAATTGAACCCATGACCATCTGCATGCAAGGCAGATCATGCTCTACCCCTAGTCTCAACCACCACTGTCGTTTAGTTTAATTATTTTTATGATTTCTGTCTGTTTTTCTTTAAAATGCCTATGCAAAATCCAAATTTAGCAAAAAATACATAAATTACCTATCTACCTACCTACCCACATGAAAAATACTGAGTCAGAGCACAGCAAACAAATATTTTTTAAGGATGTCCTTTACCTACTGTAAAATAAATGTAAATTTGTATGAATAAATCTTGTACATGTAATAAAATGACAGTTTAATTTGAATCTTAAAATTAATTTATGCTACAAGCTACAAGCAAAGCTGATCTTCACATTGTCATCTTGATTTTTAGCTAATCAAAGAATAAAGAGAGCAATTCTACTCTTGCATAAATATTATGAAAGTTGTTGCCATTGGTTGACTTAGTAATTCTTGTTAAAGTTTTGCATGCAAGTACTGTCAAGTCCATATCGCAACATTTATTACCACTCAATGTATTTGATTGAAACTTTACGTATGGTTTTGCAGTTATGAAACCAACTAAATCAAGTGGGATAACTCTTGTCAGATTTTTTGGCAAATTATGGCCATTGTTTGACTTCGAAATTCTATAACTTAGCAGTCTATACATGTATTGGATTGAAAATTCAAACAAGGTGTTGCAGTTATGAGATTTAGTAATTTAGTTAGTTAGATAACTCTAGCTGTCAGCTCTTGTTTGTACACTCATGACAGTTGTGACTAATTGGCATATGCATCTTAATGGAAATGAAGGCCTCACATCTCAATATTTAAGATTTTATTTTTCACAGGTATCTGAAATTATTTTTTTTATTAAATAAATATACCACGGGGTAGGTAAATAAACATTTGGTGAATTATAGTCTATAAATGAAAAAAAAAACTATTTGCTAACAATATTTTTTTTTCAGATTCATGTAACAGTGGAAGACTGGATATGATCAATCACAGGATTTAGCAACATTGAGTGTCTAATGAGAGAAACTGGGGTTTAACAAGAAGATGGTAATTTTTTGTATGTCTCTGTATTTTTGGTTTTAGATATTATATGCTATTTATTTGTGGTCATTTTGTTTATGTTTCTTACAATGAAGGCATTTGGTTTGGCCGTCGAGGGATTTTGACATTTTAATATTAATAACAATTAGATTGACTATTCGTAGAATAGGGGGGGCTATTGTACTTGCCCTGGCATCGGTGCTGGTTTTTATAATGTAAAATATCTATGAAACCACTCACTTATATATATATATATAATAATATGATATGAATTAAACTTCACATATGTGTTCAGCATCATCAATGGAACACACAGAGACAAGAACCATAACTCTGGGTTGAATTTTGAAACAGTAAATGCCCTTTTGGACTTGATTTTTTCAAGTTAAAGTGTTTTATCAGTTAAGATATCTGTGCAACCACTCATTGGATATGAATGAAACTTCACGTGTGTGTGTTCAGCATCACCAAAGTTTTGTTAAACATTTTGAGCAGGTTAAAGCTTTTTCTCTGAAAGTTCAAGGCCTAGACCTTAGATATATTACATGTAGCATTGCATGGGGGTCTCCTAAAAGGTTTGTTGAAGTCGGGTCCCTGGGGTCAAACTTGGGGCCACCACAGGGGTCACTGTTTTACAGAGTTGTATAGGGGAAATTTTGTAGATTGGATAGCACCATCATTTTTCATTGAATCTAAATCAAACTTGCACGACAGTTATATAACCATTAGATCTCATACGAATTCTTGAACCAGCGTCATTTGACTACAAATGCCACCGCCACAGGGTCTATAAGCACAAAAAACGGTGACATTTTAGGCGAAATTTTAAAAACTCATTTTCCCTGAAAGTTTAAGGCCTAGACCTTAGATATTTTACATGTAGCATCTGTTGCAAGTAGAGTGTTCAGGTCCTCTTGGGCCTCTTGTTCTATATTTAGATATAAAGTAAATATATAGGAGTTTTGTGTACATAAAAGCAAACTTGCTTACTTATTGTGCTGGTAGAACTTGAGTTTCAAGTTACATTCCCAATATAATTATCTTACTATTTTCAGGTCTGGTCAATTTCCAGAAGGAAGATCTAGCTGATTACATGATAAATGCGCTGCTGACTTAATTTTGTCACTTGGAAATAGTCAAAACAATAAAGATAAATTGTGCTTACTTACTGTTTCCTTTTAATTGAAGTCTTTGTTCTATGTGACAAATAGATACATCTTATTAGATAAGGTAAATGTAAGGATTGTACCAACTCTTCTCGGGGAAGAAAAAGAAAGAAATATGCTACTTTCTGTTAGATGACTGAAATATTGTTAATAAAAGGCATACAAAAACTTGTTCAAACGACAAAATAAAAGAGCAACTCAAATGAATGTATTAAACGAAATGGTCCGAACCCTAGATTCTATAAGCTTAGTTTCAAGTAGCGCTTGCTCAAAAAACTTTTATGTGACTCACTGAGAATGGTGAAGGACAGTAGTTCTATTCAGATTCATTCTGTGGTCCTTCTCCACCAATAAAAAGGGATATGCCATAATAATAAAATCTGAAATGTGTTGAAAATGGTATTAAACCTCTTTCCAAAAAAATTTTGAAACCAATACACCTGTTGTAATATAATTTAACATGTGTGCTACTTGTGAATGTGAGAATATAAAGAGGATTATTTCCAATTCAAAATTTGTGCCGTTTAATACTAGAAATAGTGAAAAAATAACTTGCAGATCATGCAGGGGTAATATATGATTATAATTTTACTTAAATAAGAATGAAGTTTTGCTAGCCTGAGCTGAGGGCTCGTTATGGTGAGCTTTTGTGGTCACTCTGTGTCTATCGTTAGTCGTTTTGCTTCAGATGAATTGTTACATGAAGCTCTTAAGTTTGCTCAAATGATGACCCTTGGGTCAAACTTTTCCCCGACCATGGGTTTTATCAGTTGTTTATTTTTATAAATTCAAAATCATCTCCGATAGTGCAAGGGACTTATCAATTTAACATAGGGAACTTTTTTTAACGGTTATTAAAAATCTTTTTCTCAAGAACCGACTAGCCAAATTTGTTTATATTTGGTTTTAATGATCCCTATGAGTAGAGTGTTCAAGCTTGTTCAAATAAACAAATTAAGGTCCATCGGGTCCCAGTAAGGGGACTGATTTTTACATAGGAATGGTATAGGAAAACAGGAAATGTTTTTTCTTATTCATTTTTTGATATTATTCCAATCATAATGGTGTCTGAAGCATTGTTTAGTCAACAGTTGAGACTGAGTGCTTTAAAGGGAATTTAATAGCCATAGGGGCCCAAAAAGGGATAAATTTTCAAAAATCTTCTCAAGAACTGATTAATGAAATTCATTAATGTTTGGTACAAGTGATCCATATGATGAAGAGTGAATTTTGTTCAAATGAAGAGGTCAGAATATACTCGGACCCAGTAAGGGGACTTTCATGTTTACATAGGAATAGTAAGGGAAAACAGGAAATTGTGTTTTTATCAGTTTTTGGAATTATTCTAATCATATTAGTGTCTGAATCGTTGTTAAGTCATAACTGTTGAGACTGAGTTTTTTTAAAGGGGATTTAATATCCATAAGGGGCCAGGTGGGGTCCAAAATGGGATAACAATATGAAAAATAAAAAAATCTCTAAAACTGATGAGTCAAATTCATTCATATTTGGTACAAATAATCCATATGATGAAGAGTTTGAATTGTGTTCAAATGAAGTGGTTAGGATGTATTTGGTCCAGTAAGGGGACTCTGATGTTTACATAGGAATAGTATGAGAAAACAGGAAATTATGTTTTTCTCATATATTTTTGGTATTATTCCAATCATAATGCTGTCTGAAGCATTGTTCAGTCATAACAATTGAGACTGTGTCCTTTAAAAGGGATTTAATATCCAGCAGGGGCCAAAGGGATACAATTTTGAAATTTAAAAAGCCGACTTAATTCATATTTGACATAAATGATCCATATGATGAAGAGTTTGAATTGTGTGCAAATGAAGTGGTTAGGATGTATTGGGCCCAATAAGGGGATTGATATTTACATAGTAATAGTATTGGAAAATAGGAAATTTTTCTCATCCATTTTTTGGTATTATTATAATCGTATGGTGTCTGGAGCATTATTTACTCATAACTGTTGAAACTTTGTCCTTTTATGGGAATTTGATATCCAAAATGAACCAGCAGGGGTCCAAAAAGGAATAAAATTTTGAAATTTCAAAAATCTTCTAAAGAACTGAAGAGTCAAATGCATTCATATTCAGCATAATAAAATATCGTAAAAGTAGGAGGTTCAATATTGTTCAAACGAAGGGATAAGGATATATTGGAGCCCAGAAAAGGGTCCTTGGTTTTTACTTATGAATGCTATGGGAAAATAGTAAATTCACTTATTAGCTTGAATATTCGTGGAATAGGAGTAGAGGCGCTGTTGTACTCGCTTCGGCGTCAGCGTTGGTTTTCCAGGTTAAAGTTTTTGTGTGTTCAGCATCATCAATGGAACACACAGACACAAGAAATATAAATTGGGTTGCATTTTGGCAGAGTTATGGACTTAATTGTTCAGGTTAAAATCTTTTATCAAGTAAAATATCTATGCAACCACTCATACAATATGAATGAAACTTCACATGTGTGTTCAGTATCATCAATGAAATACACAGAATTAAGAACCATAACTCTGGACTGCATATTGACCTTTTGGACTTGGAAAATTTGGTTAGTGATATTTAGAGGTTAAAGTTTTTGATTTGGTACTTATTTCATCATCCTATCATTGGACATGAATGGAACTTCTCATGTGTGTTCAACATCCTTTAGGAAACTCACAGAGATAATAACCATAACTCTTGATTGCATTTTGGCATAATTATATCCCTTTTAGACTTAGAAATTTTGTTTTTAGCAGGTTAAAGTTTGTAGTACAAGGACCTTGGATGTTTGACAAATAGGGTCCGATTGTGGTCCTCTCTCAAACTGGTTCAAAACAATGACCCTGGGGGCAAAATATATTATTTTTCCCTATTTTTTTTGTCTGCTCTGAAGGGTAAAACAATCTCTCTTCTTTACTGTAAAGTTTAATCCTTTTTCTCTCTTTTTTTATTTATTTTCATGAAACATTATCCAGTTGTGATAAACTATTCATGCTGGTACAAAATTATTTCAACTATAGATCCATTTTCATGAACTGGTACCGGTATTTGCCCTCTGCGGTGAAGTTGGTGCATAGGCCTATATGTCATCTATTCCCTTTGTTGTTTTAAAAAAAAACTGTTGATTATGAAAATGAAAAGTGTTGTTGAATTATTTTGCTAATTCATTTTTAACAGATAAGCAATAATTATAGTTTAATTTCACCATCCCTGAGTTTTGTTTGTGGTTTTATTTGGTATTTATTTCCTGAAAAGACTGTTATTTTAGAACAGCATCGAAATAGTCGAGTGCGCTGCCCCTCCAGCAGCTCTTGTTGTCATCTTTTGTAGGAATTATTTGATGTATACATTTTTAGATGTTGTCAGTAAAATGGAACCTAATTGTAGTGATTCAATTGCCTGTGAAACAATTATCAAACACAATAGAGTTGTTATTTTTTTTTATCCCCCTTTTGAATTCAATGGGCCACACAGTGCCTTTTCTGGAGTATACAATACTAAGAGGCCAGTAGTGGTTAAAAGTGTGAATTTTAATAAAATGTGATTATTTTGTCATAGGATGCTAAAATATTTTAGAAATAAAATCAAGCTCTCAGTAAAGTTTCATGCACAGGAAAAAAGTTGTATCAGTAAAACTGATGCATTGGGCTGCTTGTTCATGAAATAAATCCTATTGGTGAAAATTAAAAAAAAAATGTTTTTAAGACAATGAAAAAATAAGCCTTAATAAAACAATGATATCAATATACTAATTGTTCTTGTGAGTGTTCAGTGTGTATATTTATACATTTAATAAAGAAAAGAAAAATGCACAGACAAGAACCTCTTAGGCTATACATTAGGCCAATTAGTTCATAATCTTAAAACCAAAGACATAAAGTACTGTTAAAACTGTTAAAACTCAGTTGTACAAGCATATTTAAAATGATATTTTTCTTTTCATTATTAACACTTAATAGCAATTCAGTGTTATTTAGTGCACTTACTGATTCAATGCAGCATCATAGATCAGACATTTAAGATTTTTTAAACAAAAAATAAGAAAGTTAGAAAGAAATTTTGTTATAGAAATGTTTTTTTTAATAAAAAAAAATAGCCTTCTGATAAAAAATGTTTTCTTCTAAATTCTAAATGGTGAGTTCAAAACTGTATACAGTTTTAATTATTCTATTAATTGTTTGTTTAATATCATAAACAAACCTGACCTATCAAACACATTATTAGGCTCTATATATCTTTATGCTAGTTGCAACTATAGTCTACCAGATAAATGAAGTTATTGTCACGAAAACCTATAAAAATAAAATATTTGAAAACGGATGTAATTTATTTGATAAAAACTCGTACAATAAAGTGCCTCTGGTTGATAGCTTTGGTTGAAAGAAAGAAAGGAAGTAACAAATAACAATGTAAATAACACTGGTTGTCTTCCTTTTACTTTTGAGACGACCCCCATATAGAATCAATATGCGTGAACTCGCCACTTTCACCACTGCAAAAATCGAGCAAGTGGTGTTAAAAAATCTAATATTTTGTATGTTTTTCGCCGTTATAAATAATAGTTTAAATGTGGCAGACATACTAAAAGCTATGATTTTATAGCACATGTTTAAAAAAAGAAAAAAACACATTCGTATAATAGCGTAAACGTGAACGAAAATGAGCGAATTTCAAGATCGGCAAAACAGTCGAGCATAAAAAGTGGCCTTTGCGCGGGTTAAAATCGATATTTTAACCACCAAACAAAGCAAGTATACTACATTTTTAAAGTATTCCAGCATTTCGTTTTTTATTATAAATGATTCCGAATCGAACATCAAGCTGAACTCGTGGTATTGAGACCACAATTACAATTTCCCCCCGAAGTTTACCCAATAAAATGGCGACCAAAATGGCTCTGGATGCCGAAAGGGGACTATTTTCACCGTTGCTACGCAGTCGTTAAGTGAGCAGGGTTGCATACTAAAATGACCGTGTGGGTCCTGACTGTATAGAAATAATGTGTATATTTATCTTACCTTAACTTCTATACTTAAGGCTCTAAAATCTTAGTTTAAAAGTTTTTGTTGATCTCTGGATTGATTTTTTAAAAAAAAATAAATCTATTTTTTTTGTCAGAAATAATATTAATTATTACGTTTAAAAAAGTTTATATCACCGACTTTCATCTACTTAATAAATTTAATTTTTTTTTTTGAATGGGGTTTTAACGCCATTGTTACATTAACTTATGTAAATGTCTTCAACTGCCTACTATATTTTATTGATTTTATGTCATATTCTTATCACCTACCATGTACAACTAATTGGAAACCGTAAAAAAAGATATAAAAAAGTAAATGAAAACAACAAATAAACACCATTCCAGCGTTGTTCCTTCAAAACCATGGGTATATTCACCAGGAGGCGATTCAAAATTTCCAGCTTGGGATTCGCGGTTCGTAAATTTATAATAATAAATAACAAACTATTGCCGGGTTGGTTCTTCAATATAACGAATATACTCACCAGACGGCGATTCAAAATGTCCAGTTGGGGATTCGGATTTTTTTCAAATCGATATTTGTTTTCGAAAACAAAACAATTCTATAGAAAAACAGTTCATAACAATAAATAAACACCGTTCCCGCGCAGTTCCCTCAATACCATGAGTATGCTCATCAGGAGGAGATTAAAAATTTCCAGTTGGGGATTCGCAGCGAATCGCTAACTACCAACCAGCTGCCAGTTGTGGATTCAGATTTTTTTTAAATCGTTGTTTCATTTTTTTAACAAATCAATTCAATACAAAATAAGTTTTTAATAATAAATAACACACTTTTGCCGGGTTTGTTCTTCAATATAACGAGTATACTCACCAGACGGCGATTCAAAATATCCAACTACCAACCAGCTGCCAGTTGGGGATTCAGATTTTATATTAATTTACATACATTTATTATTGATTATATTTGATTTTTATACATATTAACACGAGTAAAATATGTAAATGAAATACTAATTATAATAACGTAGTTGGTTATTCGAATCCCCAACTACCAACTGCGAACTTCCTACTAACTTTACAGTCATAGTTTTAGAGCAAGCGGTACTAGAAACTACGACCTTAACGGTGAGAGGTAAGTGATTTTGAGACGGCGCCTTAGACTACTTGGTCACGGAGGACCCAGATTTAATTAAATAACAAGCGTCTACACCTTCTTGTGGTTCTCTTTTATTTACGTTATCTCTTCTGATGATATGACAAAGTCTGTAAAAAGGACCCATCTCTCCCGATTGGGTCTGTTAAATAGCAATGCCGGGAAGTAAAAGTTGGGAAAGCCATATTTGAGCAATTTGATTGGTCAGTTGTTTCAAATGAAAGTTTGATGATGTCACAGTTTAGCAAGTGTTCAGTTGCTATGAATTGTGGGACAGTCGTAGGAATTACCTGCTTTTTCATTGGTGGTTAATAACCCTGACTCTGGAGACATGTGACGACAGGGAAAGAACAATGTTGTGTGCTCCGGTTAACCAGGTTTAACGCTCAACGCAACAATTAATTTTGCACTGTTCTACATATAGCGACATGCACTTCTGGAATAATGAACCGATGATTCTTAAAGCATCTCGTTTCCATCGATTGTCATCTGTTTCTTCAGTTTGCAGAAAAAAAAACATAGGGTTGACCAGCTAGCTGTTTGACAATATATATGGTTTAGAAATAATGTACATTTGTTGCAGTATATCACTACGTATATTCAAACTGTTATGTCTTCATCACACAAAACCCAGTGACAGCCATATAAGGTATAACTCATGGAAATGTTCGTCTCATCTGTAAAAAAAACATGAATTTTTAAAACATTTTTAAAACATACTTCAGCATGTCAGCGCTTAAAATACTGTATCAAGAAAACACTGTGGCGGTATGACTGAAACATTGTTGAACGAGTCATTTCAACACAAAATTGATTATATTCATACACATGCTAATTGGCATATAATACAGCTAATCGCACAAACTATCCAATGTGTTCACCTAATAAAAAGTCAGCTAGAATCTTTAGGGAAGGGATTTGGTATTTGGTCATCAAAATTAAGGAAATTTTCTTCCCTACAGAGAGAAAATACAATAAAAACATAGTAAACAGAAATATATACTACATAATATTTGACATAAATGTGCAGTTTTACTGCTAAGATACCGGCGAAATAGAGGAAACCGCTTTAATGCATGTCTCAAGACGCAGTTGTGATATGACTAGATAACCTACCTGCATTGAAAGCGAGACCATAAAAAACAAATAATACAATTGCAACGTTTTATGGTGATATGAATACCGACGACGATATTTCTATTTTATGAATGTTATAAAATTGTAATAAAGATTATATCTTAAACGGTTTCTTTTATTACATCCATAAACAACCCAGAGAAACCTAATCGAAATATGTTAAATCTGCTATTAGCATAAAACCAACACTGAATACATGAAACACTGTATCCGAATTATCTCAAGTGCGTTACATCGCTTACAATGTTTACTTTTTTTCTTTTACCGAGCCTCATTTCCTCAGTCGATAGCGCGTCAACTTACCGTGAGTTCGAATCCCCGCCCCGTCACAATCACCGTGATGATATACGACATTATCATTATCATTCGTATCTCACCGCTGATTTAAGTGGGAAAGTTATCAGTTACTTGTGAAGATAGTGCGTGCTTGAGTACTGGTTAACCTTCAAGGATCCTAGGAAACAAAGGTTAGGTTAAATGATTGTCTATTAGCCCTCGACGTCATAAATATGACGCTCAATATTCAATCAATCAATCAATCAATCAATCAATCAAATTCTTTACAATTGAGAAAATAGTCTGAAATATAAATTAACCCTTTCCTTTAATGAAATATGACGATGACACTCGTTTTCAGCTAAATTGAAACAAAATAATTTCTGATACAATATTTTTGTACGGTTTCTCAAATAGACAATTGTATACTCCCGACAAAATATGAACGTTTTGCCTTTAGATATATAAGACATTAAGATAAAAATATACACTCATTTGTGTGCTAGTTTATCTTGCCCAAAATACATCTCTGTAATCTGAGATCTCTGTCATAGGGGTTATAGAATCTCTCTCTTTCTTTCTCCCTCTCTCTATCCTTCCCCAGGAATGTGGTGTAAATAATTAACGGGACATTTGCCCGTCCCCTGTAATGTGGTGTCAATGATTATAAGGACCTGTGTCCCTCCCGAGGAATGTGGTGTCAGTGATTATAGGGACTTGTGTCCCTCCCGAGGAATGTGGTGTCAATGATTATAGGGACCTGTGTCCCTCCCCAGGAATGTGGTGTCAGTGATTATAGGGACTTGTGTCCCTCCCCAGGAATGTGGTGTCAATGATTATAGGGACTTGTGTCCCTCCCGAGGAATATGGTGTCATTGATAATAGGGACCTGTGTCCCTCCCCAGGAATGTGGTGTCAAAGATTATAGGGACCTGTGTCCTTCCCCAGGAATGTGGTGTAAATGATTATAGGGACTTGTGTCCCTCCCCTGGAATGTGGTGTCAAAGATTATAGGGACCTGTGTCCCTCCCCAGGAATGTGGTGTCAATGATTATAGGGACATATGCTCTTTCCAGTGAATGTAGTCTTAATGATTAACGGGAAATGTGGCCGTCCCAAGGAATGTGGTTTCAATGATTAACGGGAAATGTGGCCGTCCAAAGGAATGTGGTATCTGTAATTAACGGAATTTGTGTCCCTTCCCAGGAATGTGGTGTAAATGATTAACGGGACATGTGCCCGTCCCCTGTAATGTGGTGTCAATGATTATAGGGACTTGTGTCCCTCCCCAGGAACATGATGTCAATGATTATAGGAACTTGTGTCCCTCCCCAGGAATGTGGTGTCAAAGATTATAGGGACTTGTGTCCCTCCCCAGAAATGTGGTGTAAATGATTATAGGGACTTGTGTCCCTCCCCAGGAATATGGTGTCAATGATTATAGGGACTTGTATCCCTCCCGAGGAATGTGGTGTCAAAGATTATAGGGACCTGTGTACCTCCCCAGGAATGTGGTGTCAATGATTATAGGGACCTGTGTCCTTCCACAGGAATGTGGTGTCAATGATTATAGGGACTTGTGTTCCTCCCCAGGAATATGGTGTCAAAGATTATAGGGACTTGTGTCCCTCCCCAGAAATGTGGTGTAAATGATTATAGGGACTTGTGTCCCTCCCCAGAAATATGGTGTCAATGATTATAGGGACTTGTGTCCCTCCCGAGGAATGTGGTGTCAGTAATTATAGGGACCTGTGTACCTCCCGAGGAATGTGGTGTCAATGATTATAGGGACCTGTGTCCTTCCCCTGGAATGTGGTGTCAATGATTATAGGGACTTGTGTCCCACCCGAGGAATGTTGTTTCAATGATTATATGGACTTGTGTCCCTCCCTTGGAATGTGGTGTAAATGATTATAGGGACTTGTGTTCCTCCCCAGGAATGTGGTGTCAATGATTATAGGGACATATGCTCTTCTCAGTGAATGTAGTCTAAATGATTAACGGAAATATTCCCGTTCACAAGAATGTTGTGTCAGTGATAACTGGGACCTGTGCCCGTCCCCAGAAATATAGTGTAAATGATTAACGAGAGATATGCCCGTCCCACGGAATGTGGTGCCAATGAATAACGGGTCATATGCCCGTCCCCAGTAATGTAGTGTTAATGATTAACGGGAATGTGCCAATCCCCAGGAATGTGGTGTTAATTGTTTATTATCCACGGGGTCTGTGACCTTCCCCTCCCCCCTCCCCTCGCCGACGAGAAGTTTGTAAATGAATAACATTCTCTTCAATAACTTTCGAAATCAATGTCAGGATTTAATAGCGGTTGTATTATAAAATAAAGCTGTGAAATTGTTGATTATTTCAAAATATCAGTTATTTCTTATTTTTGTTCTGGATTTAAACTATAACGAGTCGAAAAAAAACATGTTTTATTTTGTACTAACCCAAATAGACTTTTTTAAGAAGGCAGAACATTTCTGCGAAATAGTAGTGTTTGATTGATTAAATATTAAGTGTCATTTTATGCTATCAAACGAGCTTACATAATGTTATATATTAATTACTCGAACTGAAGCACAACCATCTCGGCAAGTAACTGATATTTTCCCACTTGGGTCAGTAATGAGAAACGTATGACAATGCGACACAATGTCGTATATCAAACATCACGGAGTCTTCGGCCGGGCGGAGGTTCGAACACGTGATCCCTATAATGACAATGAGCTAACCGGTGACCTTAGTTAGTGTAATAGTGTTCCAAGGCTGTTTCTCAGCGCTGCACATTTTGTATATAAACTCAAAGGCTTAATATTCTATATCAGATTTATCAAGTTAAACATTTTATTAATTCCTCAATTAAATTACATTTTCTTATATCCGTCTTTATTATGTAGTCTTAGACCTCAATGCGATAATGCTTCGAACCTTTTATTGTTAGTCTATATCTGCACTTAAGGCTTAACAAATATCAGCGCTGTGTCTTAATTTCTATGACAACAGTTTAATACAGTTTACTTTATGTCCAAAGTATCGATATAATACATTCTAATTTCGGCAGCCAAAGAGTTCGAACGTAATATAATTATACTGTCTTTATAAGAAGTCGAAATTTAGTTTCTTGCTAAATTTTCAAAAACACATATAAAATTGTATCATAAAGAATAAAAATAAACTCTAATATTTGTAAACTAGCACCTGGGGGAACTCCACCCATCCAATAAGCGCACATGAGAAATTGTTTTAAAACAATCATTTATAACACCATATCATTAAACAAAAAAAATATTTTGGATGCTTCATGAATTCTACATTTCTCATAATATTTACATGATATTTTACATGATTAATTTATTGAATATTTAGCGTTGTTTATATGCCATCGAGGGCTAACAGACGATCAGTTAACCTAACCACTGTTTCTTTGGATTAACCAGTAATCGAACACATCCCATCTCCGCAAGTAACCGATAACCTTCCCACTTGAATCAGCGGTGAAAGACGAATGATTTTGAGACACAATGTCGTATATCAATCATCACGGAGACTGTTGCCGGGCGGGGATTCGAACTTACGACCCCTGGATTGATAGTCAGACGCGTAACCAACTAAGCTAATCGGGCCCGGCTAAAAAATTTACAAATAAATGCAACAACTAATTTGTAAGAAAGTGTCAAAAAGTATAATAAAGTGTAATATATTGTGATACTAAACATAATATATTAACACTTTGCAGGTTTCATACTTCTGTGTTTGAAATTCTCATATTTACGTATTCTGCAATGTCAGGCTTTTATGATTATTTTGTTGTTATAATAGTTATTCATGACTTATTTATCATTTTATTATGCAGTTTTAACAAAGAAAGCATCTTTGTGTATATCTCCACTTACTTAAAGGAATGCAAGTTGCACAACAAATCTTGATTAAAGAAAAGATATCAGCTAGCTTTAGGAACGTTGATTGATGTTCCCATTTATTGAGAATAATAGAAGTCCAAGTAAAGTCAACATAAATATTCATGACATTCATTTTAACAAAGAATACATATCCAATTTATTCGTTTTGCTCAAACAACAATAAGTCATCTAATTTCTTTTCAACGCAAATTCAAGAAATGAAAGAGAACAATACATGGTATGTGACTGGCATTTATATTGCCATTGTTTACCGTAAAATTTCACATACCGATCTGCTTAACGTCCTGTCATAATATAAGATATCGATCTGTAACATCATTGGTGTCTAATACACATGAAACATCCATGTTTTGAAGTGGCTATCAATCAACATACAAACTGAAATAAATTGAAATTCCATATGAATAATTATTTCAAATTCCACACTATCAATAGCTGTCAACTATATACAACACAATATCAACATCAGTCACCTGTTTACAGCACACTATCAACAGCATTCAGCTGTATACACTCAACTATCAACATCAGTCACCTTTATAAACTACACTGACAACATTAGTCACCTGTATACACAACACTGTCAAAATCAGTTATCGGTATACACAACACTGCCAACACCAGTCACCTGTATACACAACACTATCAACATCAGTCATCTATATAAAACACTGTCAACATCAGTCAAACGCATCCAGCACACTATCAACATCAGTCACCTGCATACACAGCACTATCAACATCAGTCAACTGCATACACCACATTATCAACATCAGTCACATGTATACAAAACACTATCAACAACAGTCACATGTATACACCACACTATCAACATCACTCACCTGTATACACCAAACAATCAACATCAGTCACCAGTATACACAACATTAACAACATCAGTCACATGTATACACCACACTATCAACATCAGTCACATGTATATACCAGATTATCAACATCAGTCATCTATATAAATCACTGTCAACATCAGTCAAATCCATCCAGCACACTATCAACATCAGTCACCTGTATACACAACACTGTCAACATCAGTCACATGTATACACAACACTATCAACATCAGTCATCTGCATACACCATACTATCAACATCAGTCATCTATATAAAACACTGTCAACATCAGTCAAACCCATCCAGCACACTATCAACATCAGTCACCTGTATGCACAACACTATCAACATCAGTCATCTATATAAAACACTGTCAACATCAGTCAAACGCATACAGCACACTATCAACATCAGTAACCTGCATACACAGCACTATCAACATCAGTAACATGTATACATCACACTATCAACATCAGTCACCTTTATACACCATACTATCAACATCAGTCACCTGTATACACAACACTATCAACATCAGTCACCTGTATACACAACACTGTCAACATCAGTCACATGTATACACAACACTATCAACATCAGTCACATGTATACACCATACTATCAACATCAGTCAACTATATCAAACACTGTCAACATCAGTCAAACCCATCCAGCACACTATCAACTTCAGTCACCTGTATACACAACACTATCAACATCAGTCATCTATATAAAACACTGTCAACATCAGTCAAACGCATACAACACACTATCTATCAACATCAGTCACCTGCATACACAGCACTATCAACATCAGTCACATATATACACCACACTATCAACATCAGCCAATTGTTTTTACCATACTATCAACATCAGTCAACTGTTTTGACCAAACAATCAACATCAGTCACATGTATACACCATACTATCAACATCAGTCAACTGTATTGACCAAACTATCAACATCAGTCACATGCATAAACAACACGATCAGCCACCTGCATACAACATCTGTCATCAGCCTGCATACACTACACTGTCAAAATCAGTCACATGTATACACCACACTATCAACATCAGTCATCTGTATACACCACACTATCAACATAAGTCAATTGTATTTACCACACTATCAACATCAGTCATCTGTATACACCACACTATCAACATCAGTCATCTGTATATACCACACTATCAACATCAGTCAATTGCATTTACCACACTATCAACATAAGTCACCTGCATACAACATATGTCACCTGCATGCATACACTACACTTTCAAAATCAGTTACATATATACACCACACTATCAATATCAGTCACATGTATACACCACACTATCAACATCTACCACACTATCAACTACAGTCAACGGTAAACACCGCAATGTCAACATCAGTCACATGTTAACACCACACTGTCAACATCAGTCATCTGTATAAACCGGACTATCATCATCAGTCACCTGTATACACCATGCTATCAACACCAGTCACCTGTATACAACAAACTATCAACATTAGTCACATGCAAACACAACAATACCAACATTAGTCACCTACATACAATATCTGTCACCTGTATACACTACATTGAAAACATACAGTCACCTGCATACACCACACAGTCAACATCAGTCAACTGCATACAGTCACCTGCATACACCACACTGTCAACATCAGTCACATGTATACATCACACTGTCAACATCAGTCATATATGTATACACCACACTTTTAACATCATTTACCCGCATACACAACACTATCAACACCAGTTACCTGCACACACTACACTATCAACATCAGTTACTTGTATACACTACACTTTCAACATCAGTCACCAGCATACACAGCACTATCAACATCAGTCACATATATACACCACAATATCAACATCAGCCTATTGTATTTACCATACTATCAACATCAGTCAACTGTTTTGACCAAACAATCAACATCAGTCACATGTATACACCATACTATCAACATCAGTCAACTGTATTGACCAAACTATCAACACCAGTCACATGCATAAACAACACGATCAGCCACCTGCATACAACATCTGTCATCAGCCTGCATACACTACACTGTCAAAATCAGTCACATGTATACACCACACTATCAACATCAGTCATCTGTATACACCACACTATCAACATAAGTCAATTGTATTTACCACACTATCAACATCAGTCATCTGTATACACCACACTATCAACATCAGTCATCTGTATATACCACACTATCAACATCAGTCAATTGCATTTACCACACTATCAACATCAGTCACCTGCATACAACATATGTCACCTGCCTGCATACACTACACTTTCAAAATCAGTTACATATATACACCACACTATCAATATCAGTCACATGTATACACCACACTATCAACATCTACCACACTATTAACTACAGTCAACGGTAAACACCACAATGTCAACATCAGTCACATGTTAACACCACACTGTCAACATCAGTCATCTGTATAAACCGGACTATCATCATCAGTCACCTGTATACACCATGCTATCAACAACAGTCACCTGTATACAACAAACTATCAACATTAGTCACATGCAAACACAACACTACCAACATAAGTCACCTACATACAATAACTGTCACCTGTATACACTACATTGAAAACATACAGTCACCTGCATACACCACACAGTCAACATCAGTCAACTGCATACAGTCACCTGCATACACCACACTGTCAATATCAGTCACATGTATACATCACACTGTCAACATCAGTCATATATGTATACACCACACTTTTAACATCATTTACCCGCATACACAACACTATCAACATCAGTTACCTGCATACACTACACTATCAACATCAGTTACTTGTATACACTACACTATCAACATCAGTCACTTGTATACATTACACTATCAACATCAGTCACTTGTATACACTACACTATCAACATCAGTCACTTGTATACACCAGACTATCAACATCTGTCACCTGCATACACTACACTATCAACATCAGTCACTTGTAAACACCAGACTATCAACATCTGTCACCTACATACACAACACTACCAACATTAATCACCTACATACAATATCTGTCACCTGTATACACTACATTGAAAACATACAGTCACCTGCATACACCACACAGTCAACATCAGCCAACTACATACAGCCACCTGCATACACCACACTGTCAACATCAGTCACATGTATACATCACACTGTCAACATCAGTCATATATGTATACACCACACTTTTAACACCATTTACCCGCATACACAACACTATCAACATCAGTTACCTGCATACACTACACTATCAACATCAGTTACTTGTATACATTACACTATCAACATCAGTCACATGTATACACTACACTATCAACTCAGTCACTTGTATACACTACACTATCAACATCAGTCACTTGTATACACTACACTATCAACATCAGTTACCTGCATACACTACACTATCAACATCAGTTACTTGCATACACCAGACTATCAACATCTGTCACCTGCATACACTACACTTTTATCAGTAACCTGCATACACAACACTTTCCAGATCAGTCACCTGTATACACCACACTATCAACACTATTAACATCAATCACCTGTATACACCACACTATCAACATCAATCACCTGTATATACCAAAGTGTAAACATCAGTCACTTGTTTACACCACACTGTAAACAACAGTCAACTGTATACTCTACACTGTTGACATCAGTCACCTGAATAAACCACACCATCAACATAAGTCAACTGCATACACAACACTATCAACATCCGTCACTTGCATACACCACACTATAAACATCAGTCAACTGTATTCACTACATTATCAATATCAGTCAACTGTATACTCCACACTGTTAACGTCAGTCACCAGTTTACCCCACACTACCAACATCAGACAAATGTGTATACCACACTGTCAACATCAGTCACCTGTATACACCCCGCTATCAACATCAGTCACCTGTTTACCCTACACTATCGACATCAGTCACCTGTATACACCACAAGGTCAACATCAGTCAGCGGTATAAACCACACTTTCAACATCATTCACCTGTATACATCACACTATCAACATCATTCACCTGCATACACAACACTATCAACATCAGTCACCTTCATACACAACAATATCAAAATAAGCCACCTGGATACACCACACAATCAATTCTATCATTATCAGTCAACTGTTTACACCACCCTTTCAACATCAGTAAACTGTATACACCACAATATAAATATCAGTTACCTGTATACACCACACTATCAACATCAATCAACTGTATAAACCAAACTATCAACATCTGTCACCTGCATACACTTAACTATTAACATAGTCACCTGCATACATCACACTATCAACATCAGTCACCTGCAAACATAACACTATCAACATCAGTCAACATCATACACAAGAATATCAACACCATTCACCTGTATACAGTCAAGTGTATACACCACACAATCAACATCAGTCAACTGTATACACCACCCTATCAACATCAGTCAACTTTATGCATCACAATGTCAACATCAGTCAACGGTATGCACCAAACTGTCAACATCAGTCACCTGTTTGCACCACACAGTCAACATCAGTCACCTGTTTGTTCCACATTAAATGCATCAGTGGCATGCATACGCCACACTACCATACTACAAACATCAGTGACCTGCATACGCCTCACTAGCAACATCAGTCACCAGCTCACGCCACTTTATCAACATCAGTCAATTGTATACGCCACACTATCAACATCAGTCAACTGTATACGCCACACTATCAACATCAGTCAACTGTATACGCCACACTATCAACATCAGTCAACAGAATATGCCATCCAAACAACATCATTCAACTGCATACGCAACACTATCAACATCAGTCACCTGTATTAACCACACTTTCAACAGCAGTGACCAGTATACAATACACCGTCTACATTAGTCACCTGCATACACAACACTATACTATCAACATCAGTCAGCTGCATACACCATACAATCAACATCAGTCCCCTGCATACTATCAACGTCACACACCTGCATACACAACATTATCAACATCAGTCACCTGCATGTACAATAGTATCAACGTCAGTCACCTGCATACACCACACTTTCAACGTCAGTCACCTGCATACACCACACTATCAACGTCGGTCAGCTGTATACACCACTCTTTCAACATCAGTCACCTATATACACCAAAATGTCAACATCAGTCAGCTGTATACACCACACTATCAACATCAGTCAACCATATACACGACACTATCAACATCAGTTACCTACATACACCAGACTATTAACATTAGTCAAATGCATACACCACACTATCAATATCAGTCAAATGCATACACCCCACTATCGACATCATTCACCAGCATACAGTCAACATCAGTTACAGTCGAAACTCGTTATTTCGAATTCCGTGGGACCGTAAAAATAATTCGAAATATCCGGACTTCGATTTATCAGGAGTCTACCTTTGTGCATCTTTTCACCGTTACCCCACCCACTTCATAAATCTATGAAAATATATGTGTACATGTAAATACTGATATTTGTGGTTTTTTACTCAATATAACACGTTGTTGTTATATTTACACATGAAATAAACTTTGTTTATATTGATGTGTACTGTGGATTGATCTTAAAGCGTGGTGCATTCTACTGTTTATATGCGTCATTTTCTTCTACACAAATGTATGTTGTACGTTATTAACCGTGTGTAATTGTCTATTTGCCCAGTGCGTGAACATTGTAATAAAGTGTGATATAATAAAAAAACAAAATGAATTTTATAAGATTACTTTGCGTTTCAGACATTGAAAATAATGATTCTTGTTTGAAGATCTTAAGTTTATATTCATATCAGGCGACTGTCAATATTTACTCAAATATGCTAAATGTCAATTAGTGTTTGATTTCGGTCACTCAATTTTCTGTGTTATCTCTTTAACCCAAACAAGCAGCAGCGTTGTTTGCCTAATTAGCGTGTGTCTCGCTTGTGTTTGTATCATAACAATTTGATGGCCCAATTAACTTACCTGCCAGTATAAACCAGACTTTCAACTTCAGTCAACTGTATGCACCACAATGTCAACATCAGTCAACGCTTTGCACCACACTGTCAACATCAGTCAACTGTATACTCCACACTGTCAACATCAGTCAACTGTATGCGCCACCCTATGCATACACAACACTATCAACATCAGTCACTTGTCACTTGTATACACCAGACTATCAACATCTGTCACCTGCATACACTACACTATCAACATCAGTCACTTGTAAACACCAGACTATCAACATCTGTCACCTACATACACAACACTACCAACATTAATCACCTACATACAATATCTGTCACCTGTATACACTACATTGAAAACATACAGTCACCTGCATACACCACACAGTCAACATCAGCCAACTACATACAGCCACCTGCATAAACTACACTGTCAACATCAGTCACATGTATACATCACACTGTCAACATCAGTCATATATGTATGCACCACACTTTTAACATCATTTACCCGCATACACCACACTGTCAACGTCCGTTACCCGCATACATAACACTGTCAACGTCAGTCACCTGCATACACCACAGTATCAATGTCAGTCACCTGCATACACAACACTATCAACGTCAGTCACCTATATACACTACATTATCACATCAGTCATATATAATTCGAGGGGTTAGGACTAGAGCGTAGTAAGTTCATTTTTATAAAACTGTAAAAAGGCAAAACAAAGTTTTGGAATACACAGTTTTAAAACAGAAGTTAGCACAGTAATAAAACTTAGCATGACGGAAGATTATAATATTAATATTACATACAGAAAATATGAAATGATAATATTAGAGATTAGCAGAAAAAAAAAACACTTTTATTATCTTACGTCAGTCTGGCATAACTAAAAACAGCTATTTCATTAGAACTGTATTGGCGTATATGTAATTACTGCGTTTTGTCATGCTAAAACATTGAACAAAAATCTGTTCTGAAATGATGTTAGTTAACTTATAACAGACTGGCATAACATCACAATAGTAATTGTCAGTGTATTAAATATCGTAACTGCACTTACTACAAAAATATCAGGATTTATTTAAAAGATTAAAAATCATAACAAGAACCTTTTTCATGCAAATTGTCATAAATGGCAATACTCATAACGGTAAAAACATTGTGGTTGTTATTATATACATACATATTAAAACGAAAGTTACTGATATTGTTTTTTGACTATTTTTTTTAACATTTATTGCACTAGAGTCTATGTCTTCTTCCAATATATCTGAAGCTGGAAGACAATCTCGTGTCTTCTTGGAGGCTATGATGCCATAGAAATATGCATGGAATTAAGATTGGATAATTCCGTCCTTGCAAAGAGGCACCAAGTCGTTTCTTCTAGCTGTAGATTTGGTTAATTTCTCACTACAACAATGTGGCAATGAAACTGTCACAGACACCTGCTTTCTTGAGGCTTTGATTTCATACAATGAAAGGCAGTTTGGTCAAAATCATACTTAAAGTATATATTATTTGGTTCATATTTACTGTATTGCAACCTTCTAATTTTCATATACTGTATCTTTTTGCCATCCATATCAACTGCACTTGGAGAAAGAATAGCTTTTGGTCAAAGAAATATGATTGAGAGCAAGCTCTGCTTTTTAATAAATAGGAGTTTATCTTTCCAGGTTTGTTTTCCATTACATTGGCACATATAAAATATTTTGGCATTTGTATGAGCCAAGACTCGAGTATGATTTGAAAATATTTCTCTGGCCTTATGTGAGAAGTTCTCATAGCATTTGTATCTTATTTACAATAACTTTCCAGCAATTATTTAGCCTTCACTTACTTCCCACAAGGATGTATATAATCCAAACCAAATGTTCTCCTTTTCTTTCAAATATTTTTCTCTTTTATCTGGCTAAACTTATGCTTTCCAGTAAACTTATTTTGGCTGGTATATTGTGCTTGTTTTCTTGGAGCTTTTGTGTTGGCAATTCCACCTAGCTGTGGTTGGATTTGATCTAAATCAATTTGCTCAATAGTCACTGCTGGTAACATTTTGCAGCATGCATCATAATATTCAATGTCGCGTATTTGCAAAAACGCTACATTTAAAACACTTTCAATATATTGAATATATTTTATTTCATAGAAAGGATGTGACCGATTACTAAAATATGTTTTCAATTCTTTTCTTAGTAAGTTTAAAATAGCTAATGGTAAAGCATCTGAAAGATCATAAGACCAGTTGCTTTCTCATCTGAGGTATTCAACCTGTTCCATATACTTTTCGTTTTGCTTTTATTTATTGTCGTTTGCATTATTAGTAACAAAATCTATGTTTAATTTAAATTGATGTTCACATACACTATACCGAAGTTCTTCCGGTGTCTGAAACTCATCAACAGAAGATTGAAATGCTTTGAAAAAGCAATTTCTGTCTTGCTCTATGAAATAGAAATTTGGCATTTACATTTTGAATGACTGTGCTCTTCACCAAGTATTTACCTTGACATGTGTTGGTTGTATCTTTCCAGTTTGGCTCTTTTAACTACTTTGTGGAGTATCTTTCATGTTATTGATGGTCTTCCTGGAGTTAACCTTTTATGTCTTAACAATGTTGTTAGCTTCTTTTTTCTGTAAGTATCCCTTTTTTGTTGCTGCCGCAGTGTATGTTTAGCTGATATACATTTCATTAATCTAATTCTTGGTGTGTTTTTGCCCCCTTTTTATTCTGTTACTTATTTTTTTTTACTTTTCTTCTTACTGGTAATAGAAAGGCTATCGTTATCCGGATCACTTGAGTGAATGTCTGTTTTATTCATTTCAAATGTAGGGTCGTTAACATCATCAACATTATTCATTTTCCCTTGGTATACAGGTCTCCGACTGTTGTTCTTATTAGATCTCTTTAGGACAGCAAGTGGAATATCCATTTTAGTATCACTTTCATTATGGGAATCCTTACTTATTTCAATAACTTTATTTGACATTAAGTTGACACAATCATTGTCTTTGTTAACATCATTTTCTATTTTATTAGCTCATCTGAGCCGAAGGCTCACAGGTGAGCTTTTGTGATCGCCTGGTGTCCATCGTCCGTCGTCCGTCGTTAACATTTAGCTTTTAACAACTTCTTCTCTGAAACAACTGGGCCAATTTTGATATAATTTCACATAAATGTTCCTTGGGTGACCCTCTACCAAGTTTGTTCAAGCCATCTTTATTCGTCAAAAAACATGGCGCCAGGGGGTGGGGTTAGTTTACTATATAAACTATAGTAAAAACTTAAAAAATCTTCTTGTCAGAAACTACTGGCTCGATTTTAAAATAATTTCTCAGAAATGTTCCTTAGGTGACTCTTTACCAAGTTTGTTCAAGCCATTTTGATTCGTCAAAAAACATGGCAGCCAGGGGTAGGAGTTAGTTTTATTTCAAATTACTTCCCTTGTTTTAAAGCATAAATGTCTGTATATAGCAATCATTATAAGAAGTGGTAATAAACTCTTTAAATAAACTTTTTTTTTGCTATTATTATACAATATTATACCAGACATAAGTTTTAAAAGATAATTCATCATAAAAAGTTGAATGATACAATTATAATCAATGATTGAAATATTATTCAAAAATCATGAACCATTTTAATATAAGTGTTTTTCTGAACATAAAAGTCAGAGTTTTTATGGTTCAGACAGGGATTGTTTACTGCTTCATAATAAAGCAATACCATATTTTTAGCTAGTTTCTTCGCAGCAAGAAGTCTGCTTGTGATTATCAGTGTCAAAGTTTACTCGAAATCTTGGAGGAGGAACTTAATTGTTTTTAGGGGAGAGTGCACTGCGACAAAGATTCTTTCAAGCGATAGACTTTGGGAAGGCTTCTGTTTGAAAATCATAGGAATATTTAGTGTGCTGGAACTGTGAATTGTTTCATGGACAATAGTTTAGTCTGATGCTTTAGTTTGAAACCGTTCTCAAACAAAACAGGTTAGTTTTGTGCTGGAACTGGATTTTTATCTTGGTTCGAATACTTAGGATTGGAACGGTCTCCAAACGTATAAACAGCTATAGTAAAAACTTCAAAAAGCCTTCTTGTCAGAATCTACTGACGTGATTTTGGTAATTCACTGACATTTACCACGGCAGAACTTCTATCAAGTTTGAACTCTTCTACGCATTTGTTACAACTTCAAAACAAATCAAAATTATAACTACTTGCCCATCTTGTCTTTCTGGAATTTTGAGTGTACATATATTATATAATCTACTTAAGTTGGGTTACTCAAGGTCATTTAGGTGATCGATATAGGGTCATCTTGGCCCTCTTGTCTTAGTTTAAACTTCTTTATTTTACTTCGAATTGTGAAACAAGTCGTTACAACTTAAACAAATCACACGCCAAGTCTTCTTAAGTAGAACCAGTATTAAGCATAATAAATGGTGTTTTTCTCAAGAACAACACACATAGCCGTGGCGAATAATCGAACCCACAGACCTCTAATCATGGGTTAGGTGCTCTGCCACTGGACCACTCGCTACACATTCTATTTTATCTGTAATCTTTATTGCAATAAACATCACCTCACCATTCTAAACTACACTGTCTGTTACTTTATCCCTGTTGCTTATATCTAAACTTTGTTTTCCTCATCTTATATGGTTTATGTCTTAGTCTTTATATCTGCAACTGGTGTCTGTTTCACTTTATGTCCTCCAAATGTATTTTCGTTGCCTGTTATTATATACCTATTAATTTCTAAATACATTTGCGTAGACGTTTTACAAATAAATGCTTACTTTATTATTTTTTCAATACAAACTGATTGCACATACTATAAACATAAAGTATGTTTGTATATTTTAAAATGACTTTAGTACACTTACTTCATTATGACTTCAAGGTAAACATGAAACTGTTTTTCTAAAATGCAGCAAATGTACTTACTACATTCTGTCACGAAATATTCGGCTAAAGTAGAAAAGACACAATGCAATAGGTACACTTGCATCGTTCTGGCATTATACAAAATATACTTACAACATTCTGGCATAACACAAAGTAGATGATAAGTAGTTACTACATATGGTTTATATACAATATTTATCTTAAATTGAATGACATAAAACTGTATATTAGAGTCAAAGATAGAGCGGAAAAAATATATAATATTATACCAAGATGTTATTTTTGACCAAAATTGGACTTACGACGTTTTAGCCTTAACCCCTAACATGAGTAACCTGCATAAACCACACTCCCAACATAAGTCACCTGCATACACCATACTATCAACCTCAGACACCATCTATACACAACACTATTAACATCCGTCACCTGCATATACCACACTATCAACATTAGTCAGCTGTATTCACCACACTATCAACATCATTCATCAGCATACACCACACTATCAACATCAGTAACTTGCATACGCAACACTATCAACATCAGTCACTTGTATCCGCCACACAATCAACATAAGTCATCTGTATACGCCACACAATCAACATCAGTCACCTGTATACGCTACACTGTCAACATAATTCACCTTTATACACCACACTGTCAACATCAGTCACCTGTATACACCACACTGTCAACATCAGTCTGCTGTATAAACCACATTCTCAACATCAGTCAGCTGTATACACCACAATGTCAACATCAGTCAGCTGTATACACCACACTGTTAACATCAGTCACCAGTATACACCAAACTGTCAACATCAGTCACCTGCATACACCTCACTTACAACATCAGTCAACTGTATACACCACAGAGTCAATATCATTTAACTGTTTACACCACACTATCAACATCAGTCAGCTGTATACACCACACTATCAACATCAGTCACCTGTATACTCCACACATTCAACATCAGTCAACTGTATACACCACACAATAAACATCAGTCAACTGCTTGCACCACACTGTCAACATCAATCACCTGCATGAACCACACTGTCAACATCAGTCACCTTCATACACCACACTATTAACCTCAGTCACCTGCATACACCATACTATCAACCTCAGTCACCTACATGCATCACACTATCAAAATCAGTCAAATGTATAAACCACATTATCAACATCAGTCACCTGCATACACCACACTGTCAATATCAGTCACCTGCATGTACCACACTGTCAACATAAGTCACCTGCCTGTACCACACTATTAACATCAGTCACCAGTATGTACCACACTATCAACATCAGTCAACTGTATACCCCACACTATCAATATTAGTCACATGCATACGCCACACTATCAACATCAGTCACCTGTATACGTCATACTATCAACATCAGTCACCTGCATATGCCACACTCTCAACATCAGTCATCTGTATACGACACACTATCAGCATCCGTCACCTGCATACGCCACATTATCAGCATCAGTCATCTATATACGCCACACTATCAGCATCAGTCAGCTGTATACGCCACACTATCAGCATCAGTCAGCTGTATACGCCACACTATTAGCATCAGTCATCTATATACGCCACACTATCAGCATCAGTCAGCTGTATACGCCACACTATCAGCATCAGTCAGCTGTATACGCCACACTATCAGCATCAGTCAGCTGTATACGCCACACTATCAGCATCAGTCAGCTGTATACGCCACACTATTAGCATCAGTCATCTATATACGCCACACTATCAGCATCAGTCATCTATATACGCCACACTATCAGCATCAGTCATATATATACGCCACACTATTAGCATCAGTCAGCTGTATACGCCACACTATTAGCATCAGTCATATATATACGCCACACTATCAGCATCAGTCAGCTGAATACGCCACACTATTAGCATCAGTCATATATATACGCCACACTATCAGCATCAGTCAGCTGTATTCGCCATACTTTCATACTTTCAATATGAGCTGCAGAAAGTTTGAATAAACACATACACCTCATGTTATTTTTTTCTTGATTGTTTCTTTTTTAGTCATGTGACTGGCCATGACCATTTTGGGTTGAGTGTTGGGGATCTTATGAGATATATGTAGACAAAATACATACATATATGCTGCAAAAGCGATGAACTCGAACTGAGCGGGCCTACACGTGTATCACTTATATACTGACATCATCGTACGAGTTGGCTCATGATCAATACACTTGACTTAACTATACGTGTATATGTATTCATTTGCTCAAACGAAAATAAATCATTGATTTTCTTTTCAAACAAATTCAGGAAATAAAAAAAAGTAGTATAGGAAAGTTACTTGCGTTGCCGTTATAACGTTGAATAAAAACAAAGTCGGGCAAGTAATGTCAATCTATTACATACATTTATATTCATGTCTAAATTTTCATTAGTTGAACCACCTAAACAGTATTATGTTCAAGTCTGGTCCTAGCCACTTTTAAAATATTATGCTCACAATATCAAATCAACAGCATCTAGTCCTGATAACAGTCAACGTTAACCCTTACATAGGCATGTTTCATAATGTGTATTCAGTAGTACAATACTAAGACAAGTACACAGTACGTACCAAGCGTTTTGGACAAACTGGCTAAAGATTGTTACAATATTAAGACAAGTACACAGTACGTACTAAGCATTTTTGGACAAACTGACTATAGATTGTTACAATTCTAAGACTAGTAAACAGTACGTACTAAGCGTTTTTGGACAAACTGACTATAGATTGCTACAATACTAAGACACGCACACAGTACGTATCAAGCGTTTTTGGACAAACTGACTATAGATTGTTACAATACTAAGACACGCACACAGTACGTACCAAGCGTTTTTGGACAAACTGACTATAGATTGTTACAATACTAAGACAAGTACTTAGTACGTACCAAGCGTTTTTGTACAAACTGACCAAAGATTGTTCAATACACAATAACAAATGGCATACATTCCTGTTAAACACGTAACATCGGCATTTAAGAACAGTTACAAGTGCTTCATAATGTATTATTAGTATTACAATTCTTTGACAAATACATAGTCCTTAGCGAGCGGCATTCGACTCCGGTCTGTATCAAGAGGTTATAAATTGTTCAATATACAAGATACATTTCCTGTTAAAATGCGAGGGTTACAGATTATACCGCCTACTGCATTGTTACTATTACAATACTCAGACACTCCGTACCAAAAAAACCTAACGTCGCCAGTCTCTATCAATGCTATTTAGACATCTTAAAGCATGGTATTCAATCCATTCCTGGCAAAAAGTTACATTTATACTAAACTAAATTGTATTAGTAGTAATACAGTACTACTTATACCAATACACTGTGCCCAACAAGAGACATACAATTCTGACAACAGTCAACATTTTCATTTATATAATTCATAATGTACATGTTTTATTAAACTTATAGAACTTTGATAAATACACAGTCCGTACCAAGCGGACATTGTCTCCAGTCTATACAAGCAATTATAAAAGTTATAGTAATAATTATACAATAGCAAACATCATATAATTATGACAATCAATATTTGTACTTACATATTTTATAATGTTTGACTAGTATTACAATGCTTAGACAAATACACGGCCTATATCAAGATCAAGTGGTCTAGGATTCCAGTCTGTATCGAGCAACTGCAGACTGTACAAACATGATATCCAAACTACATATATTCATGACAAGCAGTACAATTTGTACTTAATTACTGTATGATGAGTAATTTTATTACAGTACATATAATACTAAGCTGTCCTGAAACCAAGTCTGCAGTGAGCTGCTTTACAATGCCCAATATATTATTCGGAAAAAAACAACAACAACGCAACATTAAAATAAGTCAAACTTTAATATTAGTATTACAATACTTATGTATAACACTGTATTTACCAAAGCTTTTTCTGAAATACTTACATAAAACTATATTTTTGTAGAAATAATACAAATTTGTAAACAAAACTATCCCATAAAAAGGGTAGTACACGTACTGTAGAAGGACATTTGCGTGTATCTTTTCTGCTATAGCCCTTCTCTAAATTTCAAGCCTTTAAACTAGAAATAAGTTAAGTTTTCTGGGGTCCTTATATGTTTTTATAGACATTAAAAAATATAAAAAATGTTTAAGCACCATCGCCACCAAATCCAAATTAAATAAAAAAGATACATACATGGCGCGCGTTTATTCGTATTTCAGCTATATTTTCAGGCAAAAGTTGTCTGGGTTAATTATATGATATGTCACTCAGCAACAGCCATCGTTCCTATTATGCCTCGTTCACAGATAGCAGTATTAAAACGGTCAAACACAATAACGACATAGGGCTCCAGAATTTGTATACAGTAAGAATATGAACGATTCAAGCTATATGTAGTTAAATCGATCAAATAAACCCTATCTAGTAAGTTTTATTTAACCGTTGTTGGGATTGGAATTTAGCCTACACGTTGGGAATAACGACGACGTGCCCTGTGCCGAATTTGCTTATTTTACACTCGATACATGAAAGTTCATAATTATAAAATTCATATTACTTAAAAAAGTAACTTTATAGTGCAGAAGTGTAATAAACCCATGACGTATGTTTTATATTAACCAAGTGTAATATCACATCCGACGTTTCGCTCGGCGTTTTATGTATAACTACTTTCCTTCTTCCCCGAAAGTATAAATGTTATTTTGAGACGTTACGTCAAGCACTGACTAACAGAAACTAATATGTGCAATTTACCCTCGATTTTTCTTCGTTCCTTACATTATGGAGTGATCTGAAAATAAAATAAGAAGAAATGAAACATTGTCCGAATAAATGAATCTTACGTTCATGTTCATTTATTATTAATCTATTAACTCTTTCAAATTGGTAAAAAACCATAACATGCCCGGTAGAGCCTACGAAACTATCAACTCGTTATATTTGTACAATGATAAATAAGCACTTATATAAGATTAATAGATTGAATATTTAGAGTTATTTTATGCCATCAAGGACTTACAGATGATCAGTTAACCTAACCACTGTTTCCTGGGATCCTTGAAGGTTAACTCGTACTTGAGCACACCCCATCTTCGCAAGTAACTGATAACTTACCCACTTGAATTAGCGATGAGAGACGAATCATAAGGAGACACAATGTCATATATCAATCATCACGGAGACTGTTACCAGGCGGGGATTCGAACTCACAGTCCCCTGGATTGATAGTCAGAAGCTAATCAGGTCCGGCGACTCATATAAGATATAAAATATCTTGCACGAGGGCTTATTTGTTATTATTGAACTTATGAAACGAGTTGGAAAAAAAGTATTATACGAGGCTGTGCCGAGCAGTTATAATATTAGCAAAATAGTTTAATAAAATCAACAAATATTAATGAGCACAAATGTAAAATTATATTACCACATAACTAAAACACATTTACTATTTTCTACCTGATCAACTCCATAAAGAACGACAAGAAATGGGCATATTTATTTCAGTGAGTCATCGAATGACGAAACGTCTCAAATTTAAGTCATTTTACCATGGCAAATCGACCTCATTTACATATTCGGAAAAGACAGAAAATATTTCAGCAATTTACATACGGGAGCCAAGTTATACGGAAAACACCGATCGACGAATTGTAAGTGATATTCACCATGTTAATATCAAAATATGTCATGGGTTTATTACACTCCAGTACCGTAAATTGTGTGATAAACAGTTATATGAATATTACTTACATTTTACAGAATCGCCATGTTTGACGTTTTCTGTCGATTTGCAGTGGTCCTTATCACGATTTTAGGTGAGTAGCGTATACTGTTTATTAATTGGACATGCATTTTATACTTTTGATTGATTAAACATATGCCTTGTGGAAAAACACGTTCGTAATCTGACGTGTTTCCTGCTTCATGCATTATTATAAAATGAATCTTATATTGGTGAGAATTATCAGTAAATCAATAGCGTTCCGACCTTAAAACACAAACTCGCCTTCTGGTCCCACTGAAACCTGACTTCTTTATTTGATTAATCTTGAAATCATACTAGTTTATCCCAGAACCTGATATTTCCAAGTCTATCCCAGAACCTGATATTTCCTAGTCTATCCCAGAACCTGATATCTCCTAGTCTATCCCAGAACCTGATATTTCCTAGTCTATCCCAGAACCTGATATCTCCTAGTCTATCCCAGAACCTGATATCTCCTAGTCTATCCCAGAACCTGATATCTCCTAGTCTTTCCCAGAACCTGATATCTCCTAGTCTATCCCAGAACCAAATATCTCCTAGTCTATCCCAGAACCTGATATCTCCTAGTCTATCCCAGAACCTTATATCTCCTAGTCTATCCCAGAAACTGATATCTCCTAGTCTATCCCAGAACCTGATATCTCCTAGTCTATCCCAGAACCAGATATCTCCTAGTCTATCCCAGAACCTGATATCTCCTAGACTATCCCAGAACCTGATACCTCCCAGTCTATCCCAGAACCTTATATCTCCCAGTCTATCCCAGAACCTGATATCTCCTAGTCTATCCCAGAACCTTATATCTCCTAGTCTATCCCAGAAACTGATATCTCCTAGTCTATCCCAGAACCTGATATCTCCTAGTCTATCCCAGAACCTGATATCTCCCAGTCTATCCCAGAACATTATATCTCCTAGTCTATCCCAGAATCTGATATCTCCTAGTCTATCCCAGAACCTGATATCTCCTAGTCTATCCCACAACCTGATATCTCCTAGTCTATCCCACAACCTGATATCTCCTAGTCTATCCCAGAACCTGATATCTCCCAGTCTATCCCAGAAACTGATATCTCCTAGTCTATCCCAGAACCTGATATCTCCTAGTCTATCCCAGAACCAGATATCTCCTAGTCTATCCCAGAACCTGATATCTCCTAGACTATCCCAGAACCTGATACCTCCCAGTCTATCCCAGAACCTTATATCTCCCAGTCTATCCCAGAACCTGATATCTCCCAGTCTATCCCAGAACCTGATATCTCCTAGTCTATCCCAGAACCTGATATCTCCTAGTCTATCCCAGAACCTTATATCTCCTAGTCTATCCCAGAATCTGATATCTCCTAGTCTATCCCAGAACCTGATATCTCCTAGTCTATCCCACAACCTGATATCTCCGAGTCTATCCCACAACCTGATATCTCCCAGTCTATCCCAGAACCTGATATCTCCCAGTCTATCCCAGAACCTGATATCTCCCAGTCTATCCCAGAACCTGATATCTCCTAGTCTATCCCAGAACCTGATATCTCCTAGTCTATCCCAGAACCTTATATCTCCTAGTCTATCCCAGAACCTGATATCTCCTAGTCTATCCCAGAACCTTATATCTCCTAGTCTATCCCAGAACCTGATATCTCCTAGTCTATCCCAGAACCTGATATCTCCTAGTCTATCCCAGAACCTTATATCTCCTAGTCTATCCCAGAACCTGATATCTCCTAGTCTATCCCAGAACCTGATATTTCCTAGTCTATCCCAGAACCTGATATCTCCCAGTCTATCCCAGAACCTGATACCTCCCAGTCTATCCCAGAACCTTATATCTCCCAGTCTATCCCAGAACCTGATATCTCCTAGTCTATCCCAGAACCTGATATCTCCTAGTCTATCCCACATCCTGATATCTCCTAGTCTATCCCACAACCTGATATCTCCGAGTCTATCCCACAACCTGATATCTCCCAGTCTATCCCATAACCTGATATCTCCCAGTCTATCCCAGAACCTGATATCTCCCAGTCTATCCCAGAACCTGATATCTCCCAGTCTATCCCAGAACCTGATATCTCCCAGTCTATCCCAGAACCTGATACCTCCCAGTCTATCCCAGAACCTTATATCTCCCAGTCTATCCCAGAACCTGATATCTCCTAGTCTATCCCAGAACCTGATATCTCCTAGTCTATCCCACATCCTGATATCTCCTAGTCTATCCCACAACCTGATATCTCCGAGTCTATCCCACAACCTGATATCTCCCAGTCTATCCCATAACCTGATATCTCCCAGTCTATCCCAGAACCTGATATCTCCCAGTCTATCCCAGAACCTGATATCTCCCAGTCTATCCCAGAACCTGATATCTCCTAGTCTATCCCAGAACCTGATATCTCCTAGTCTATCCCAGAACATGATATCTCCTAGTCTCTCCCAGAACCTGATATCTCCTAGTCTATCCCAGAACCTGATATCTCCTAGTCTATCCCAGAACCTGATATCTCCTAGTCTATCCCAGAACCTGATATCTTCTTGTCTATCCAAGAACCTGATATCTCCTAGTCTATCCCAGAACATGATATCTCCTAGTCTATCCCAGAACATGATATCTCCTAGTCTCTCCCAGAACCTGATATCTCCTAGTCTATCCCAGAACCTGATATCTTCTAGTCTATCCCAGAACCTGATATCTTCTAGTCTATCCAAGAACATGATATCTCCTAGTCTATCCCAGAACCTGATATCTCCTAGTCTATCCCAGAACCCTATATCTCCTAGTCTATCCCAGAACCCGATATCTCCTAGTCTGTCCCAGAACCTGATATCTCCTAGTCTATCGCAGAACCTGATATCTACTAGTCTATCGCAGACCCTGATACCCCTTGTCGATCGCAGACCCTGATATCACCTAGTCTATCCCAGAGCCTGATATCTCCTGTCTATCCCAGAACCTGATATCTCCTAGTCTATCGTAGAACCTGATATCTACTAGTCTATCGCAGACCCTGATACCTCCTAGTCGATCGCAGACCCTGATATCACCTAGTCTATCCCAGAGCCTGATATCTCCTGTCTATCCCCGAACCTGATATCTTCTAGTCTATCCCAGAACCTGATATCTTCTAGTCTATCCCAGAGCCAGATATCTTCTAGTCTATCCCAGAAACTGATATCTTCTAGTCTATCCCAGAACCTGATATCTTCTAGTCTATCCCAAAACCTGATATCTCCTAGTCTATCCCAGAACCTGATATCTTCTAGTCTATCCCAGAACCTGATATCTTCTAGTTTATCCAAGAACATGATATCTCCTAGTATTTCACAACCCTGATGTCTCCTAGTCTATCCCAGAATCTGATATCTCCTAGTCTATCACAGACCCTGATATCTCCAAGACTTTCCCAAAATCTGATATATCCTAGTCTATCCCAGAACCTGATATATCCATGTCTTTCCCAGAATCTGATATCTCCCAGTCTATCACAGAACCAGATATCTACTAGTCTTTCCCAGACTCTGATATATCCTAGACTATCCCAGAACCTGATATTTCCTAGTCTATCTTAGAACCTGATATATCTTAGTCGATCCCAGAAGCTGATATCTCTAAGACTATACCAGAACCTGATATCTCCCAGTCTATCACAGAACCAGATATCTACTAGTCTTTCCCAGAACCTGATATATCCTAGTCTATCCCAGAACCTGATATCTCCTTAGTATCCCTGACCCTGACATCTCTTTGTATATCCCAGACTCTGATACATGTATCACCTAGTCTTTCCCAGAAGCTGATATCTCCTGTCTATCCCAGACCCTAATATCTCCAAGACTATCCCAGAACCTGATATATCCTAGTCTACCTAAGAACCTGATATATCCCTCTATATCCCAGAACCTGATTTATCCCTGTATATCCCAGAACCCGATATATCCTTGCTATCCCAGAGCCTGATATATCCTTGTCTATCCCAGAACCTGATATCTCCTAGTATATCACAGTACCTGATATCTACTAGTCTTTCCCAGACCCTGATATCTGCTAGTCTATCCCAGAACCTGATATCTACTAGTCTTTCCCAGAACCTGATATATCCTAGTCTATCCCAGAACCTGATATCTCCTAGTCTATCCCAGAACCTGATATCTCCTTGTCTTTCCCAGACCCTGATATATCCTAGTCTATCCCAGAACCTGATATCTACTAGTCTTTCCCAGAACCTGATATATCCTAGTCTTTCCCAGACCCTGATATATCCTAGTCTTTCCCAGACCCTGATATCCCCTAGTCTATCCCAGAACCTGATTTATCCCTGTATATCCCAGAACCCGATATATCTTTGCTATCCCAGAACCTGATATATCCTTGTCTATCTCAGAACCTGATATCTCCTAGTCTATCTTAGAACCTGATATATCCTAGTTGATCCCAGAAACTGATATATCCTAGTCTATCCCAGAACCTGATATCTCTAAGACTATACCAGAACCTGATATCTCCTAGTCTATCCCCGAACCTGATATCTCCTTGTCTATCCCAGAACCCTATCCTAGAACCTGATATCTCCTAGTCTATCCCAGAATATGATATCTCCTTTTCTATCCCAGAACCTGATATCTCCTAGTCTCACCCAGAACCTGATATCTCCTACTCTATCCCCGAACATGATATCTCCTATTATATACCAAAACCTGCTATCTTCTTGTCTATCAAAGAAACTGATATCTCCTAGTCTATCCCAAACTATGATATCTCCTATTTTATCCCAGAACCTGATATCTTCTAGTCTATCCCAGAATATGATATCTCCTATTCTATCCCAGAACCTGATATCTCCTAGTCTCTCCCAGAACCTGATATCTCCTACTCTATTTCCGAACATGATATTTCCTTTTCTATCCAAGAACCTGCTATCTTTTTGTCTATCTTCGAACATGATATCTCTTATTATATACCAAAACCTGCTATCTTCTTGTCTAACAAAGAAACTGATATCTTCTTGTCTATCCCAGATCCAGATAACTCCTTGTCTATCCAAGAACCTGATATTCCTAGTCTATCCCAGAACTTGATATCTCTTAGTATATTCCAGCCCCTGATATCTCCTAGTCTATCCCAGAACATGATATCTCCATTTCTATCCCAGAACCAGCTATCTTTTTGTCTATCCTCGAACATGATATCTCCTATTATATCCAAAAAACCTGCTGTCTTCTTGTCTATCAAAGAAACTGATATCTTCTAGTCTATCCCAGATCCAGATAACTCCTTGACTTTCCAAGAACCTGATATTTCTTAGTCTATCACAAAACTTGATATCTCCTAATCCAGCCCAGAACCTGATATCTCCTAGTATAGCCCAGAACCTAATATCAGTCTATCACAGACCCTGATATCTGCTAGTCTATCCCAGAACCTGATATATCCTTGTCTCTCTCAGAACCTGATATCTCCTAGTCTATCCCAGACCCTGATATCTGCTAGTCTATCCCAGAACCTGATATATCCTTGTCTCTCTCAGAACCTGATATCTCCTAGTCTATCCCAGAACCTGATATATCCTTGTCTCTCTCAGAACCTGATATCTCCTAGTCTATCCCAGAACCTGATATATCCTTGTCTCTCTCAGAACCTGATATCTCCTAGTCTATCCCAGACCCTGATATCTGCTAGTCTATCCCAGAACCTGATATATCCTTGTCTCTCTCAGAACCTGATATCTGCTAGTCTATCCCAGAACCTGATATATCCTTGTCTCTCTCAGAACCTGATATCTCCTAGTCTATCCCAGAACCTGATATATCCTTGTCTCTCTCAGAACCTGATATCTCCTAGTCTATCCCAGACCCTGATATCTGCTAGTCTATCCCAGAACCTGATATATCCTTGTCTCTCTCAGAACCTGATATCTCCTAGTCTATCCCAGAACCTGATATCTCCTAGTCTATCCCAGAACCTGATATCTCCTAGTCTATCCCAGACCCTGATATCTGCTAGTCTATCCCAGAACCTGATATATCCTTGTCTCTCTCAGAACCTGATATCTCCTAGTCTATCCCAGAACCTGATATATCCTTGTCTCTCTCAGAACCTGATATCTCCTAGTCTATCCCAGACCCTGATATCTGCTAGTCTATCCCAGAACCTGATATATCCTTGTCTCTCTCAGAACCTGATATCTCCTAGTCTATCCCAGACCCTGATATCTGCTAGTCTATCCCAGAACCTGATATATCCTTGTCTCTCTCAGAACCTGATATCTGCTGGTCTATCCCAGAACCTGATATATCCTTGTCTCTCTCAGAACCTGATATCTCCTAGTCTATCCCAGAACCTGATATCTGCTAGTCTATCCCAGAACCTGATATATCCTTGTCTCTCTCAGAACCTGATATCTCCTAGTCTATCCCAGACCCTGATATCTGCTAGTCTATCCCAGAACCTGATATATCCTTGTCTCTCTCAGAACCTGATATCTGCTAGTCTATCCCAGAACCTGATATAACCTTGTCTCTCTCAGAACCTGATATCTCCTAGTCTATCCCAGACCCTGATATCTGCTAGTCTATCCCAGAACCTGATATATCCTTGTCTCTCTCAAAACCTGATATCTCCTAGTCTATCCCAGAACCTGATATATCCTTGTCTCTCTCAGAACCTGATACCTCCTAGTCTATCCCAGACCCTGATATCTGCTAGTCTATCCCAGACCCTGATATCTGCTAGTCTATCCCAGAACCTGATATATCCTTGTCTATCCCAGAACCCTGATATCTGCTAGTCTATCCCAGAACCTGATATATCCTTGTCTCTCTCAGAACCTGATATCTCCTAGTCTATCCCAGAACCTGATATCTCCTAGTCTATCCCAGACCCTGATATCTGCTAGTCTATCCCAGAACCTGATATCTTCTAGTCTATCCCAGAACCTGATATCTTCTAGTCTATCCAAGAACATGATATATCCTTGTCTCTCTCAGAACCTGATATCTCCTAGTCTATCCCAGACCCTGATATATTATAAAATATGAATGAACGTGACTGGTCAATTGTTTAGAAGAAGAAAAATTTTGGAAACTCGCAATGTGTCCCTTTTTTGACCCATGCTGACACCCTATGGATATTAAATCCCGTAAAGGACGAAGTTTCATTTATTATGAATAACATAATTTAAATTCCAGACCTCATGATTATTAAAATAATTCCTTAAATAGATGATATAAATATAGTTTCCCCTTTTTGTATACTTTTCCTATGTAACAATCAAAGCTCCTTTATTGGGTAATAGAACCTGCCTATCTAATTTGACAAATCAGAAACTTCTATTTATTAGAACCATAATTATGTGGGTCATCATCAGTTCTTGAAAAGAATGGTTTTTTTTCCTGGCATTGGTTAAAAAAAAACATTGCTAAATTCAAATCTATTATTTCGTCTCACGTCGACAGATATGGTATGTGCATGAGCATGTATGATCAGATAAAGTCGTACGGTCATTGCTGTACTTAGGAAACAAAATCACTTCACGCTCTGACGTGGTGTTGACCGCCACAGAAAACACCCCATGTGTAACATCAACACTTATTGCAAATATTAAGATATTTATTATGAAGGCTATTAATTTATATAATAATTATATAATTATGTTACAGGTCATGGGAATTTATCGTGGGCAGGAGGAGTTCAACAGCGTAAGATGATCTACATATTTTCTGTTATATTTTACTCGGTATGAATGTACACCCTTGTCTACTCCATTTGTGAGGGGGTGTATTGTCTGTGTTTACTTTGCCTAACTGTCCGACCGTCAGTCCGTCACAGGATTTTGTCCGCATATCTGTTTGTAAAAATGGCTCCAGACTTGGTACAATCTTCAGCATAACACACGGATTTACAAAATATATCACATATTTCTGTTTTGACGAAAACAATATTTGTTTCCCCACCCATGCTACACTTCAATCTTAACGCACACCACAAAATGTTATTTTTGTAAGTTTGGCCTATAAGTTACATATCTTGGCATACATTAAATATTGTCATTATATGATGGCTAGCAGTTATCTTATAATTGTAATATGCATGTTGAACAACAATATGATAGACATTGAGAGGCTTAACAACATGATTACTAGTATGTGGTGCATTCTGTGAAACAACGAACAAGGGTTGAGAACTCCCTATGATAGAATGAAAATTGCTGAATATTAAATGTCCAATTGTTTTTTACATAAACATACAATGCTACATAAACAGTCAAATCCGTTTTAAGCAGCCAGTCAATGGACGGAGCAAAGTGGTCTTTTCAGAAAAGTAGTTGTTTAATACAGGTGAACATGTTCTGAAAGCATGTAAATGGGAAATACCAAATATGGCTACTTGAGACAAGTGGCTCCTTAATAGAGGTGGCAGCTTCCACAACTTTGACATATGAAACAAAATCACTCAACAACAACAAAAAACTATGTCCTAACACAACTTTTATTTAAGATTAACACAGCTAAACGAAATAGTTCCACGTTTATACAATAATTCCACATCCCGATTCAAAGACAATACTCCCCAATGCACAGTCGTCCTTATTGCAATGACTGGAGCAACAGGGCTATCTTTTCGTGATATACGCAGTACAGAGTTATAATGGCTTACATTGCCTTGCGCCGACTGAGCTATGACGTTAATTCAACCGGTTGACACCTGTTACGTCGTAAGTGCTTAAAACTAAGATCAATGATAACGTTACATTGACTCCTTACCATCAATAAGTTTAGTGGCAGTTTCGTCAATATACATTACTAATACATTCATTTTTACAATCAATGAGTTCCATGGTAGTGTTAACAATATGAAATAAAAGTACATTCATCTCTGACCATCATTGATATCCATGGTAGTGTTATCAATATGCAGTACATTCTTTTCTGACCATCATTGAGTACCATTGTAGTGTTATCGATATGCAATAACAGTACATTCATAGTGTACCATCAATAGGTTCCATGGAAGTGTTATCAATATGCAATAACAGTACATTCATTTTGTACCATCAATAGGTAACATGGAAATGTTATCAATATGCAATAACAGTACATTCATTTTGTACCATCAATAGATACATGGAAGTGTAATCAATATGAAAAAACAGTACATGCATTTTGTACCATCAATTATAGATTCAATGGCAGTGTTATCAATATGCAATAATTGTACATTCATTTTGTACCATCAATAGGTTCCATGGAAGGGTTAATACTATGCAGTAACAGTACGTTCATTTCTGGCCATCAATGTGTTCCATGGTAGTGTTATAATTTTGCAATAACAGTACTGTCATTTCTGACCATCAATAGGTTCCGTGGAAATGTTATCAATATGTAATGACAATACATTCATTTTGTAACATCAATAGGTTCCATTGAAGTTTTATTAATATTCAATAACAGTGCATTCATTTCTGACCATCATTGAGTTCCATGGAAGTGTTATCAATGTGCAATGAAAGTACCTTCATTTTGTACCATCGATAGGTTTCCATGGAAGTGTTATCAATATGCAATAACATTACATTCATCTTGTACCATCAATAGGTCGAATGGAAGTGCTATCAATATACCCTAACAGTACATTTATTTTGTACCATCAATAGGTTCCGTGGAAATGTTATCAATATGCAGTAACAGTTCATTCATTTTGTAACATCAATAGGTTCCATTGAAGTGCTATCAATAATATGCAATAAAAGAACCTTGATTTTGTACCAACAATAGTTTTCTTGGAAGTGTGCAATAACAGTATTTTTATTTTGTACCATCAATAGGTTCCATGGAATTGTTATCAATATACAATAACAGTACATTCATTTCTCACCATCATTGAGTTCAATGGTAGTGTTATCAATATGCAATAACAGTGCTTTAATTTCTGACTATCATTGAGTTTCATGGTAGTGTTATCAATTTACAATAACTGTGCATTCATTTCTTACCATCATTGAGTTCCATGGCAGTGTTATCAATATGCAATAACAGTGCATTCATTTCTGACCATCAATAGGTTCCATTGAAGTGTTATTAATATGCAATAACAGTGCATTCATTTCTGACCATCATTGAGTTTCATGGAAGTGTTATCAATGTGCAATAAAAGTACATTCATTTTGTACCATCAATATGTTTCTTGGAAGTTTTTTCAATATGCAATAACAGTACATTCATTTTGTACCATCATTAGGTTCCATGGAAGTGTAATAAATATGCAATAACAGTAGATTCATTTTGTATCATCAATAGGTTCCATGGAAGTGTAATAAATATGCAATAACAGTAGATTCATTTTGTATCATCAATAGGTTCCATGGAAGTGTAATAAATATGCAATAACAGTAGATTCATTTTGTACCATTAACAGGTTCCTTGGAAGTGTAATAAATATGCAATAACAGTACATTGATTTTGTATCATCAATAGGTTCCATGGAAGTGTTATCAATATGCAATAACAGTACATTTATTTTGTACCATCAATAGATTCCATGATGTGTTATCAATACGCAATAAAAGTACATTTATTTTGTACCATCAATAGGTGAGTAATATGCAATAACAGTACATTCATTTTGTACCATCAATAGGTTCCATGAAAGTGTTATCAATATGCAATAACAGTACAATCATTTCTGACCATCAATAAGTTCCATGGTAGTTTTATCAATATGCAATAACAGTACATTTGTTTCTGATTATCATTGAGTTCCATGTTAGAGATATCAATATGCAATAATAGTGCATTCATTTTGTACCACTAATTTGTTCAATGGTGGTGTTATCAATATGTAATAACAGTACATTCATTTTGTACCATCATTATGTTCCATTAGTGTTATCAGTATGCAAAATCTGTTAATTCATTTCGGACTATCATTGAGTTCCATGGTAGTGTTATCAATATGCAATAACAGTACATTCATTTTGTACATTCAATTTGTTCAATGGTAGTGTTATCAATATGTAATAACAGTACATTCATTTCTGACCATTATTGATTTCCATGGTAGTGCTATCAATATTCAACAACAGTGATTTTATTTCTGACCATCATTGAATTCCATGGTAGTGTTATCAATATGCAATAACAGTACATTAATTTCTGACCATCATTGATTTCCACGGTTACCGTAGTGTTTTCGATATGCAATAACAGTACATTCATTTTGTACCATCATTAGGTTCCATGGAAGTGTAATAAATATGCAATAACAGTAGATTCATTTTGTATCATCAATAGGTTCCATGGAAGTGTAATAAATATGCAATAACAGTAGATTCATTTTGTACCATTAACAGGTTCCTTGGAAGTGTAATAAATATGCAATAACAGTACATTGATTTTGTATCATCAATAGGTTCCATGGAAGTGTTATCAATATGCAATAACAGTACATTTATTTTGTACCATCAATAGATTCCATGATGTGTTATCAATACGCAATAAAAGTACATTTATTTTGTACCATCAATAGGTGAGTAATATGCAATAACAGTACATTCATTTTGTACCATCAATAGGTTCCATGAAAGTGTTATCAATATGCAATAACAGTACAATCATTTCTGACCATCAATAAGTTCCATGGTAGTTTTATCAATATGCAATAACAGTACATTTGTTTCTGATTATCATTGAGTTCCATGTTAGAGATATCAATATGCAATAATAGTGCATTCATTTTGTACCACTAATTTGTTCAATGGTGGTGTTATCAATATGTAATAACAGTACATTCATTTTGTACCATCATTATGTTCCATTAGTGTTATCAGTATGCAAAATCTGTTAATTCATTTCGGACTATCATTGAGTTCCATGGTAGTGTTATCAATATGCAATAACAGTACATTCATTTTGTACATTCAATTTGTTCAATGGTAGTGTTATCAATATGTAATAACAGTACATTCATTTCTGACCATTATTGATTTCCATGGTAGTGCTATCAATATTCAACAACAGTGATTTTATTTCTGACCATCATTGAATTCCATGGTAGTGTTATCAATATGCAATAACAGTACATTAATTTCTGACCATCATTGATTTCCACGGTTACCGTAGTGTTTTCGATATGCAATAACAGTACATTCATTTTTTACAATCTTTGAGTGTCATGGAGGCGTTATCATTTGCAATAATAATGCATTCGTTTTCTGTCAGTTCTATCAGTTCCCTGAAATTATTCAATATCCATTAACAGTACATTAATTTCTGACCATCATTGAGTTTCATGGTAGTGTTATCAATATGCAATAACAATACATTCATTTCTGTCCAGCATTGAGTTTCATGGTAGAATCATCGATATGCAATAACAGTACATTCATTTCTTACAATCTATCAGTTGCATGGATGTGTTATGAATAAGCAATACTAGTTTGGTCAGACTTCATTTCATTCGTGAATTTTTCAATTGTAAACTTTGTGATTTGTGAGGTTATTAACGTGTCGCTGTGAAGCATTGAGCACGGATTCTTCGGACTACTCGATGCATGTGCACTTAATGCGGATACAATACCTGCCATAGGTATAGGCATTTGTGTAACAGTAAGGAATGGACACAATATCTGCCGTAGGTACAGGAATTTGTGTAATAGTAAGGAATGGAAACAATACCTGCCATAGGTATAGGCATTTGTGTAACAGTAAAGAATGGAAACAATACCTGCCATAGGTACAGGAATTTATGTAACAGTAAGGAATGGAAACAATACCTGCCATTTGTACAGGCATTTGTGTAACAGTAAGGAATGGAAACAATAACTGCCATAGGTACAGGCATTTGTGTTACAGCAAGGAAAGGAAACATTTGTAAATTATAAGCAAACAGTCCTTTAGTAAATAATATTTCGATAATATTTCCCTCTGTAAATTTGGTATGGTCTTATGATACTTAAAAGTATGTAGTTTGTCGATAAGTATATACTAAAAAGAAATTTTCCTAAGACGCCTAATTAAGTGTGGCATTATCGTTTAATATAATCATTGATAACTGCCAGTCCTGAAATAAATAAACAACCACACGTCGTTTCAGATGTTGGGCATGACTTACTCTTTATTTATACAACAAATATGCTTATAAACATACATTACATATACCTCATACTTGTTAAATGACCAATTCTATAAACTCAGATGAGATTTATCAATGCCAAATATTTGTTAATTTGTATTTTGGGTCGGCCCTGATCAAAGATATTTGTTTAAAGTGTGTGCATAATTATTTATACTATATATTGAGTCGGTCCCGGTCATAGATTTTTGTTTGAAGTGTGGACGTAACTTGGATATTTGTTATTTTATATATTGAGACGGTCCTGGTCATTAATCTTTGTTTGAAATAAGTGTGTGAAAATTTGATTTTTTTTATAAATTGACTCGATCCTGGTGAAAGATTTTTGTTTGAAATATGTGTGTAAATTGGATTTCTTTTTATAAATTGACTCGGTCCTGGTGATAGATCTTTGTTTGAAATGTGTGTAAATTGGATATTTTTTTCATAAACTGACTCGTTCCTGGTGATAGATTTTTGTTGGAAATGTGTGTGTAAATTGGATATTTCTTATATTATATATTGAGTAAGTCCGGTCATAAATCTTTGTTTGAAATGTGTGCGTAATTTTTTTATTTTTTATTTGATATAACGAATCGTCCTGTTTGAAGACTGTTTGTGAATAAGTAGTTATCTTCATTACATTACGAGTAGTTCATGGCTATTATGACATCCTGGTTTACATTGTTTATGCGCAACATAAATACAACTTCTATGGTTGATATAAAAGCTGATTGCTAATTTGAGATAGAACGTAACAGGTATTTACATTATCGTTATATAGTGGTTATTTTATACCATCGGGCTTAGTTGAGTAGATGGGGGTAAACCTGATAATGCACCAGAGTAGTAGAGTAGTAGGTAGTAAATATAATCATGGACATAATTTTATTGTTCTTGTTCCTTGCTAGAGGACAAGTCTACAACATACAAGCTAGTACTTAAAGCCACATATAGTGGTGGAAAGTCCATTACTTCTGAATTACAAGTCTCTGTGATCGTCCGTATGTAACTAGAGTATATATATATACATATATATGTCTCACTACACAGTTGCAACCCCCCCCCCCTTTTTGGTACATGTAACAGGACACATACATATACTAAGCTTACATTAAACACTTTTACATCAAACGGTTTGGACTTACAGAAAAAAAATTTATATTAACATCATCAAATCCACAAATTAAAATGACGTAATTACTTATAATGCAACGTGTATAAATACATCTTGAAGTGTACACATACATCATGAAGTGTATACATAGATTATGAAGTGTATACATACATCATGAGGTGTACACATACATTATGAAGTGTATACATAGATTATGAAGTGTATACATGCATCATGAAGTGTATACATACATCATGAAGTGTACACATCACATACATCATGAAGTGTATCCATACATTATGAAGTGTATTTCATACATAATGAAGTTAACACATACACCAAGAAGTGCACGCATCAAATACATCATGAAGTGTACACACCACATACATCATGAAGTGTAAACATACATTATGAAGTGTATACATACATCATGAAGTGTAAACATAAATCATAAAGTGCATACACACATCATGAAGTGTATACATACATCATGAAGTGTAAACATACATCATAAAGTGCATACACACATCATGAAGTGTAAATATACATAATGAATTGTATACATATATTATGAAGTGTACACATACATTATAAAGTGTACACATACATCATGAAATGTATACATCATATACATCATAAAGTGTATACATACATTATAAAGTGTAGACATACATCATGAAGTGTACACATACATCATGGATTTTATACATACATCATGAATTGAATACATAAATTAAGAACTGTATACATACATCATGAGGTGTATACATACATCATATGGTGAATACATACATCGTGAAGTGTACACATACATCGTGAAGTGTATACATACATCATGAAGTGTACACATTCATCATGAAGTGTACACATATATCATGAAGTGTACACATACATTATGAATAGTACATATACATCATGAATTGTACTTAACTATTTTGAAGTGTACACATACATTTTGAAGTGTATACATACATTATGAAGTGTAAACATACATCATGAAGTGCACACATACATCATGAAGCGTACACAAACATTATGAATAGTACACACATACATCACGAAGTGTACATAACCATCATGAAGTGTATACATACATCATGAATTGTACACAAGCATCATGAATAGTACACACATACATCGTGAAGTAGACACAAACATCATGAAGTGTGCAGATGTAATAAAATATCTAATTAGCATTGATAATTTCAATGATAATGGATTTTAAATTAGTAAAAATGTAATAAAATTATATCACACATGTACTGCTTCTCAACACACACCTCATATCGTCTGTAACCCACGATGGCATAAACATGACGCTAATCTGTATGGTATTTTTTTTTGTGCATGTAGAGTGAACCATGACTATTTCTTCCTGTTGGTGTCGAAAAACATACAATGTATTGGTACGTTGTAAAACCTTATATATTCATTCATTAATAGATATCCTTATGGTAATAAGTAGATATAAGCAGGGTAAATATATTTGAAAAACATAGTTTACTCAAAACTTGGCATACTGCTTTCATTATATGAGGAATGCTTATATTCCAAACAACGTCAAATTAACATTTCACAATACCTAAGTTCCTATTCTTGCAAGAAAAACGTAAAGGTGTAACTTACATCACATACTTGCCATTCTCAATAAAAAATAAAAATGTTCGATAAAAGCCGGAGATTTAAGTGTACATATAGTTCGTTTGAATGTTGAGCTTCATGTTTATGCTATCGAGGTTTACAGACGATCTTCGCATTGAACCGATAACGTTTCACTTGAATCCACTTGAACCAGTGGACAATGAGATGCAATGTCGATTATCAATAATCACGGAGACAGTGTCATGGCGGAGAGTCGAATTTACGACCCCGAATTCATATTCTGGCACGACTGAACTAACCTGCTTCAGCTGTGTGTGTACAGATAGATTGACGTCAGCAAAATCTTTTTTTTTCTGACTTCCCTCCATAAAATATTTCTTTATTCTATATTAATACATGTAGTAAGATATTGAATTGGTCAGTATTCACTTGGTAAAATTAAGCAAATCTTAGTCTAACAAATGTACAATTATCAAACAAAATGTTTTAATCAAGTTAAAAAATCTTGATACAGAGAAATAACACAACATTCTTCTCTTCATTCTCATCAATATGATTATTATCTCACATATGTTTCAGGCTCGGAATGGAATTTACCTAACTCAACGATAACAGTGTGCATGAAGGGAGCCAAACCCGACGATGAACTACTAGTTCTCGATGTAACAGGCGGCGACATGCCTATTGAATATTTAATATTTTCTATAAAAGTAGTGAGTATCAAAATAACAAAAGTGGCATACAATCCGGTGGATCTTCCGTGACCGAGTTGTTTGAAGTATTGCTCACTGACCTCTCAAACCTGAATTCATGTATTCGGACACAACTCGGTTTAAAAATTTAAACGAGAAAATTTTCTATTAACTTGCGGACTAAAATTCATATTTAAGAGTCTCCATCCATCGATACATCGTGACCATATTTGTTGTTACACCTAGCGCCTTTAAACACACAAGTAGAAATATAGCAATTGCACCATTTCAAAACAAAATTGAAAAAAAATGATTGTGGTCGACATATATTAACCGATACATAAGATCTGGGATAAAATATTTAATTATTCAAAATTTTGCAATTATAAAGGTGTATAAGGATCCTCCATGGCCGAGACTGGTTTACGGCGTCGTCTCAAGATGACGTTCCATCGCAACAGTCGTAGTTTCCAGTCAAGTTTGCTCTAAACACTTCATTTGAGAAGGTTTGCCAGTTACTTACGGAATGACGTTTGTTTTACTACATTTCATTCCTCCACCTGTCCAATAAAACTCGGCTGCGTTCAGTTCCCTGAAACGTGTTTAATTTGTTTAATAAACGCAAACGGTGAGCTAACGAACGAAACACACATAGCCGTAGCAGAGAATCGAACCCACAACCCTCAGATCATGGGTTCGATGCTCTACCACTGGATCACGCGATCAACTATTAATGACAATTCTCCACCAATGATGATCATCATTGGTTGGTGAAAATCATCAATATAAAAACAAAATTTCATTGTTTTGGTCAAAAGTTACTTTATAAAGTTACTCATTTATTGATTGAATATTGAGCGTTATTTTATATGCCATCGAGGGCTAACAAACGATCAGTAAACTTAACCACTGTTATCTGGGATCCTGAAACGTTAACCAGCACTCGAGCACATCCGATCTCCACAAATAACAGATAACTTTCCCACTTCATTCAGCCATGAGAGACGAATGATAATGAGACATAATGTCATATATCAATAGATTATCGTATATTACATAATATCCAATATCAGGCGTTAAATAAATGCATGCTTATTGTAATGTTAGATGTATAATTAAGTTATATATTTTTGTGGGTTTTATCGACATGTATATACCGTAGTTATATTGATATACTAGGGTTTGTCAAATTGTATATGTATGTTCTGACATTTAAAACTGTATATGTTTATGCTTTCCTATACCATCAGAGGAAATAAAATATTTATTTGTTTCTTATGGTATTACATAACTAAACAGCTCATTTTAGCTCTCTATTGATAGTTGATGTTCTACATATTTCTATTGATAGCTAATTTTCTACATATCTCTATTGATATTAAATGCTCTACACATTTATATTCACAGTTAATGTACTACATATTTCTATTGATATTTAATGCTCTACATATTTCTATTGACAGTTAATGTACTACATAATTCTATTGACTGTTAATGTTCTACGTATTTCTATTGGCAGTAAATGTTCTACATATTTCTATTGATAGTTAATGTTCTACACATTTCTTTTGATAGTTAATGTTTTACACATTTCTATTGACAGTTAATGTACTACATATCTCTATTGTAGTTAATGTTCTACATATTTCTATTGACAGTTAATGTACTGCATAATTATATTGACTGTTAATATTCTACATATTTCTTTGGATAGTTAATGTTCTGCACATTTTTATTGATAGATAATGTTCTACATATCTTTATTGATAATAAATGTTCTACATATTTCAATTGGAAGTTAATGTTCTACATATTTCTATTGGCAGTAAATATTCTACATATTTCTATTGATCATAGTAAATGTTCTACACATTTCTGTTGACAGTAAATATTCTACATATTTCTATTGATAGTTAATGTTCTACATATTTCTATTGACTGTTAATGTACTGCATAATTCTATTGACTGTTAATGTTTAACGTATTTCTATTGAAAGGTACTATTCTAAATATTTCTATTGATAGTCAATGTTCTACATAATTCTATTGACTGTTAATATTCTACGTATTTCTATTGACAGTAAATATTCTACATATTTCTTAGGAAAGTTAATGTTCTACACATTTCTATTGATAGTAAATGTTCGACATATATATATTGATAGTAAATGTTCTACATATTTCTATTGACAGTTAATGTTCTACATACTTCTATCGGCAGTTACTGTTCTATATATTACTATTGATAGTTAGTGTTCTACATATATCTATTGATAGCTAATGTTCTACATATTACTATTGACAGTTAATGTTCTACATATTTCTATTGGCAGTTATGTTCTACATATTTCTTTTGAGAGTTAATGTTCTACATATTTCTATTGATAGTTATTTGTCTACATATATCTATTGATAGTAAGTGTTCTACATATCTTTATTGATAGTTAATGTTCTACATATCTCTATTGATAGTGAATGTTCTACATATCTCTATTGAAAGTAAATGTTCTACATATAACTATTGATAGTTAGTGTTCTACATATATCTATTGATAGTAAGTGTTCTACATATTTCTATTGATAGTTAATATTCTACATATCTCTATTGAAAGTAAATGTTCTACATTTTACTATTGATAGTTAGTGTTCTACATATTTCTATTGATAGTAAGTGTTAAACAGATATCTGTTGATACTTAGTGGTCTACAATTTCTGTTGATAGTTAATGTTCTACAAGTCTCTATTGATAGTAAATGTTCTGCATATCTCTGTTGGTAGTTTATGTTCTTCATATTTCTACTGATAGTTAATGTTTTATAAATTTCAATTAAGAGTTAATGTTCTACAGATCTCTACATATTTTAGCTCTGTATTGATAGTTGATGTTCTACTTATTTCTATTGATAGTTAATATTCTACGTATTTCTATTGATAGTAAATATTCTACATATTACTTTTGACAGTTAATGTTCCACACATTTCTATTGACAGTTAATGTTCTACATATTTCTATTGACAGTAAATGTTCTACATATTACTATTAATAGCTGGTGTTCTACATATTTCTATTGATAGTTAGTGTTCTACATATTACTATTGATAGTTAGTTTTTACATATTTCTATTGATAATTAATGTTCTACATATTTGTATTGATTGTCAATGTTCTACATGTCTCTACTGATAATTAATGTTCTGCATATCTATGTTAATAGTTAATGTTTTCATATTTCAATTGATTTTTAATATTATACATATCTCTATTGATAGGAAATGTACTACATATATTTATTGATAGTTAATGTTCTACATATTTCTATTAATAGTTAATGTTTTACGTATTTCTATTGATAATTAATAGTTTATATATCTCTATTGAAAATTAATGTTCTACATGTTTCTATTGATATTTAATATGTTATTATATACAACTTCATTGATACTTAGTATTCACTGTTCGTATCATTCAGCATAACGATGGTGTAAATGACGATGTATTCTCTTTCGATAAAAATGTGTTATTAATGACGTCTCAACTCATTGCATTAGCCAAAGACACAGAGGCGATTATTAATGCAACTCTAAGGTGAGTTTTTTGAACTAATGTTTTTTAGATTTATTTGAGCAACTTGTGGAAGGACGTTGGTTCTATTCAGATATATCCGAACGTCTTTCTTCACCAATAAAACTGAATATACAATATATCACCTGATATTTGTTAAAAATGGCGTAAAAACATTAAAAACAACCCAATATTTAGGAGAGTGCCGCTGAAAGTTAGTTTTAGGGAAATATCATTTTTTAATTCACTTCGTTAGGCACTTAAGGTATTAAGGTCAGACACGAATGAGCCAATTTCAGCGTTTACGAGTGAAACATAAATGATATGTCACAGAAACGAAAAGTTTTGATATTTTCATGATTAAAAACATTAAACTTACCATTTGTTCATTCGTTTTTTTTAAACAGTGAAAATATTAAATATAATTCACTGAGAAATTTCTACATCCTTGAAAATGAATGAATGAAAAGTGATTGACGGCATGTCCACATAAAGATAGGTCATGAAGTAAATGACATTAACTTTTAGCCTATTTGTAAAAAGTAAAATACTCTATCATAACTCCCTCCCACCCCACACATACAAAACCTGTTATATATAGCTATTCATCAGAACAAATCCCAGTCAGACTTCCCATAACTTGAACAATGCACATTCTTTGCGATGGTGTCTGAAAAGTTGAATAGAAATAAATTGTTTCATTTAGGCAATGACTTTAATGAAACTAAAAGTACCAAACAGGCAACTGGGCATATATTTCCCTACAGTTCGTACATTGTTGATTTTAGAGTTCTTATTTCAATAATGATTTCTATATAAACGTGCCAAAACAACATATTGAAAAGAAGTTTACTGACTAGGCCTACGTGCCTTGGGCCCTTTTGTGTAAATTATACACCACGGCAATATAAATGTTCGAATCTTGGTATTTTGAGATAAACTACATCCAAGGGAAAACGTTTTTAAAAATTGTAACAAAACGTTATTCAACTCCAAAAATGCATTGGGCTAAATATGGGCACTTTGATTTTTATAGATACTGAACAAACAAGATTTTTACCTATTAGTAACGGAATGTTAAGCTAACAGAGCTATAGACAACTCGGTCCAGGTTAGACTTAAACAGATTTCCCGCTTAAAATGGCAAAGTATGTTTGAAATGTATAATTTGAGTCACGTGATATAATTCTGATTGCGATTTGATCGTCATATTGGTTACGTACTAGTGACGTAGGTTTATCTTATAAAGTATCCGGTGGTCGTCAAGTACTATCTACGTGATGTATATTTCTTTTAGACTGATAAGTCAAAATAAAATATCGCTTTTTTTTTGTCACGTTTTGTAGGATCTAAAATTCTAAATAATTAATAATCGTATTTTATATGAAAAATGATAATCATAAATCTTTGTTTTAGCTCACCTGAGTCAAAGGCTCACAGGTGAGCTTTTGTGATCGCCTGGTATCCGTCGTCTGACGTCCGTCGTCCGTCATCTGTTGTCCGTCGTTCGTCGTTAACTTTTAGCTTCTAACAATTTCTCCTCTGAAACCACTGGGCCAATTTTGATATAATTTCACAGAAATGTTCCTTAGGTGACCCTCTACTAAGTTTGTTCAAGAAATCTTGATTCGTCAAAAAACATTGCTAGAAGGCGGGGCAATTTTAATTAGTAAAAATTTTAAAAATCCTCTTGTCAGAAACTCCTGGCCCGATTTTCAAATAATTTCACAGAAGTGTTCCTTGGAGGACCATTCACCAATTGTGTTCAAACCAAAGTGCGTCGTCAAAAAACATAGCGGCCAGGGGGTGGGGTTAGTTTACTATAGAAGCTAAAGTAAAAACTTAAAAAATCTTTTTGTCAGTAACATCTGTGCCAATTTTGATATAACTTCACAAAAATGTTCCTTGGTTGACCCTCTACAAAGTTTTTTCAAGCCATCTTGATTCGTCAAAAAACATGACCGCCAGGGTGCGGGGCAAGTTTGATTAGTAAAAATTTTAAAAATCGTCTCGTCAGAAACTACTGGCTTGATTTTAAGATAATTTTACAGAAATGTTCCTTGGAGGACCCTTCACCAAGTTTGTTCAAACCGTAGTGATTCGTCAAAAAATATTGCGGCCAGGGGATGGTATTAGTTTACTATATAAGCTAAAGTTAAAATTTAAAAAAAAATCTTCTTGTCAGAAACATCTGTGCCAATTTTGATATAACCTCAGAGAAATATTCCTTGGGTGACCCTCTACCAAGTTTGTTCAAGTCTTCTTGATTCGTCAAAAAACATGGCCGCCAAGGGGCGGGGCAAGTTTAATTAGTTAAAACTTAAAATATCTTCTCGTCAGAAACTAACGGCTCGATTTTAAAGTAATTTCATAGAAATGATCATTGGAGCACCGTTCACCAAGTTTGTTCAAACCGAAGTGATTCGTCAAAACACATGGCGGCCAGGGGGTGGGGTTAGTTTACAATATAAACTATAGTAAATAATTAAAAAATCTTCTTGTCAGAAACCACTGAGCCAATTTTCATATAACTTCAAAGAAATGTTCCTTGGGTGAACCTCTATCAAGTTTGTTCAAGCCATTTTCATCTTCAAAACAAATAAAAATTCTAACTAATCGCCAATCTCGTTTTTCTGGAATTTTGAGTGTGCATGTATTATATAATATATTTAAGTTGGGTGACTCAAGGTCACTTAGTTGAGCGATATAGGGCCATCTTAGTCCTCTTGTTTATTTTGATAATAACACATAGACATTTATAGCTATTTTCGTGATATACAAATAAACCTCTCATAATCAACCACTGAAGGGAAAATACAAAAGTGATATTTTAAGACAGGTTGCTGCTTAAAACAGGTTATCTTGCTCTCAAAGCATCGAAACAGGGAATAACAAATATATATTTGTTTCTTAAGATAAGTGGTTGATTACCAGAGGTGACGGCTTACACGGGTTTGTACTGGACTGCATTTTATAACCTTTTTTCAGTTTTGTGGACAGTCAACTAGTTAGTACTAATGTAACATTTATTTTGGAAAATGACTTAACACCGGATGATGCTCCTCAATTTGTGAAAACCGAGTACGGACCTTTTACAGCTGTAGCGGGAAAAGAAGATAGTATGTATACGATTTCTAACAATCATTGAAGTATAGTCGAATAGCGCTTTTTTTATAAGAAACCTTGAAATAGATACACCAAGCACCGTCGTTACATAATTGGTTTGATTGCATAATTCGTCAGTTGGATGCTTAAAAGTTGTTGCATGACCTTTAATACCGACGAAAATATATAACTGCAAAGTACACTCCTTTCTTTATTTGCACTATCTGGAATTTTGAACATGTACAATTGTAGTCATACATGTACATGCATTTATATTAATGACTATCCAAAATATTTAGCGTGTAAGGGCGAATTCTAATTTTCAGATTTTTTTACGATTTTTTTTAGTAGTCATGGATTTGTACATGTATCCATGAAACGTGCAGACAAAAAGATAAAAGAAATACAGCAAAAAATGTTTATTGACAGAATGGATCTGAAAGGAGCCTTTTTCCCTGTATAACAGAAGGAAGTGATCTCAAATTTATCATTCATCAACATATCTTTGCAGAAGTCTGTACATTACAGATAGTTAGGAAGTTATCTATGAACAGTCACGTTTACAAATGTCATCAGATGTCTGAGTGTCCATCATTAGTATGTTTATGTAGCCGGGGTTGGAAAGTAGTTAACAATAACACTATTCCATATTTCTTTTAGTATTGACAGATTATTACTGATCATCAAAAATGGTCAAAGAGACTTGGCAGCGTTTCACAAAATAACTTACGATTAAAATCGTCGTAAGTCAATTTGACAATTTCTCCGTAGTGTTTTCATATTAAGATAAACATTTAAAATGATTGTATTTTCAGAAAATATGTAACTGTCTGCATGATTTGAGCCAACATGGCTTCATTTGGATGGAAATTAAAAATATTTTGAATAATTGTTTGTTTACGTTTACGACGACTTTTGGCGTAAGTATTTTTTGTGGAACGCTGTCCAGTACTGTATAAAAATACATTCAGACACACATTTAAACAAAAAGAACATTACACGGTAATTAACAATACAAATTATGGTTTTTCACAATAAACAATTCACGCAACTTTTTAAAATAAATAAAAAAACATATCACAGATCGTAAAAGGATGATTCAATCAATCAAATAAAACTTAGCAGATGTATAACGCCTAGAGTATATAAATATGGTTATACCATTTAGACTTATATTTTGGAACCAAGTGTTTTTGTCAATGTTTAGAGAAAGAATACCGAAGAGTGTTAGTTTGGGGATTCGGGTATGCATGCAGTGCTGGGTGTGGCCTAATTTGCATCACTCACTCGTCAATCAATGTCACTTCCAAACTAGTAACTAGCTCGCATCGCTCACTTGTCAATATTTCATTCCCAAGCTCAGTTCATATACATGTACAATAAACCAGTTGTGTTTACTATGTTATGTATAAACCAAATACGCTGTTTTGAAACTAGGTCATTCTAAATTATGCAATATAATAGATTCAATATTAATGTGTTACCTGTATTGAACGAGTCTTACTATCCATAGAATGACGTAGTTTCAAAATAGCATACTTGGTTTATATAAACCCAATATGCTATTTTGAAACAAAGTCATTCTATATTAAGATAAAACCTACCGTATTAGTATGCAATACAATAGATTCAATAGTATTTGTTACCTGTTCTGGACGAACCTAACTATAAATAGAATGACGTAGTTTCACAATAGCCTATTTGGCTTATACATATGCTTTGTATTTATAAATCGAGTCAACTATTTTGAAACTACGTCATTCTATTTTTTGATGGAGCATACCGTATTTATACGGTAGGTTCCATTTAAAAATACAATGACGTAGTTTCAAAATAGCGGATTCGGTGTATACCTGAGAACCGTTGTGAAAACATAAACAGGTATCTTTTTATTGCTTTGTGGGCTTGCAGCTTTTACATTTATTTCTTGCTTTATTACAAATATATGGCTAAATACTATGCTCACCAGACACGATGTTATTACAGTGTTGTCTCCCATGAACCATAAAATGATGAAACTATAAAACTGATTTAGCAACACTTGGTAACATTTCGAAAGAGCTTTATTTGCTATCCACTACCTGAAACAGTGTCCTATTGATTCGTTTACACCCTTATTACATTTCCCATAGTGCGCCATTGTAACCGTTATGTCCAAAATAAGGTCAAAAACAAAATCTGCATATGTGTCTGACCTCGAATTCTTCACTGGTTCAAAATCTGCAATCATAAAGAAAAAAAATCATACCATAACCATTTTTTATTAATTCAATGGTTTTGTAAGACGTATCAATTACAAGAGTAATAATATGTCAACTATTCGCCCTATTTGTGGTTCTAAAATGACACAGAATTGCCTAGAAATCTTGTATCACCATCAAATTTTTAGTGGTGATTTCTAAAATACTGACCATTAAACAAACGGTACCTTCTTCATCTGTAGGAGTTTTCAAGAGAGATGATGGTGGTGTGAATCCTTTATTATATATAACTTATAAATGAACAGTTAGTATTGACTGGAAAGCTATACTAACACTTTTGACTATTTGGGCCCTTTGCTGCTTAATTAAAATAGATATAAACTTAAAGAAACCGTCATTTTAAATCATAATAATAAAATAAGTGTTTCTGAATAGTCTCCGAATGAAAGTCATATGTTCTTGTTTGAAAATAACTCGTACATTATAAACATAAAAAAGGCGTAAACTTTTGCTTCATTTTTGCTTGCATTTAGATGTTGAACGTGTCGATATTCGTGTGGAAACGGCAAAGGTGGATGAAAGTTATGTTGGAAATATAATACAACCTCTTCCGACAGTCGATTGTAAGTTTGATTAACTATGATAATGCCACATGCTTTTTACAAATCTTTGCCATTTTTCAGACACTATTTACCATTATTGGTTTTAGTGAGGTATAATAATGTCACATGCTACTATAAAATATTTACCTTTTATTTCAGATAAAACCATTTTAGTGGACGGCTTTGATATAATATTCGGATGCAAATCTTCAACTTCTTCGGTTAACGTAGCACTAAACGAGTCTGGTAAATAGTTATTTATTTTGTTAGATTAAACAATATTGCATTTACAATATATATTTATACGCATTAAATAACCTAAAGTGAAGGGATTCAGAAGAAAGCTGCAATAGCTTGTATGTATCTGTTTCCTATTTATAGTAAGGTTATTTAATGCTAAGTCATTAATGGTTAGATGGTGACATGTTTTAGAATCATTTCTATATACATTTGTTACTCTTACACTATAAGCAAAGTAGACAGACAGACAGACAGACAGACAGACAGACAGACATACAGACAGACATACAGACAGACAGACAGACAGACAGACAGACAGACAGACAGACAGACAGACAGTAAATACTCGGAGATGTATATGGGATGAAGATAGGAACAGTTCTTCAGTTGGGATGGGCATCGAATTTTAAAAAATTATTAAAAAATATTTGTTGGTGGGGGTGCTTAGACAGGTGCGAATAATTTTTTTTGCTCAAGTACACAACAAATAGCCGTGGCAAAGAAACTAACCCACGACCCATTGATGCTCTACCACTGGACCAAGAGCTCCGTACACTTAAACAAAACGCTTCTTTTAACCTTCAGAACACGACGGCGAGTTCCAGTTGATTGGCAATAAACTCCTATACGGCAATCAGGAACTTAACTACACTACCAAAAGCAAATATAATTTGAAAGTAACTATAGAGCTGGAAGAAGGTATGAATGCAGGGGCTAACCAGACTGCTACTGTGATCGTCGATGTGAACACGGGTAGGGATGTGTATTGCGTTGTTTTTGTACAAACTCACCAATAAAATATGCTTGAATTATAGTAGTATGTCTGTATATCGGTCTGTGTAGCTTTGAATCTCTCTCTCTCTCTCTCTCTCTCTCTTTCTCTCTCTCTCTCTCTCTCTCATATCATTCAGTATTGCAAAGTTCGTGTTTTTTTTTCTTTTCTCACTTTCTCGCTATCTCTCTATGATCACTCGGCCACGGAGAAGTCTTGTGTTTACTTTATGTATGAAAGGCTGTTATTTTGTTTTTATACAATTTAAGAATATGGCTAATCCCTTGTAACACTGTTTTCTTAACAGGACTTGAATTTATTAAACAAACATGCTCTTTTTATGAAAATGATTTTGTAACAATAATAAGTTAATTAAATGTAATTTACTTAAGTACTGTTTTTGTACTTAACTTAAATTAATTTACTTCTATAGATTAATTATTTCAGTGATCATTTTGAATTTGACAATTTAAAAGTTAATTTTGTTTTATTTAGTCTAAGACGTTTTTTCTTTGTCTTGAAAAATCTAGCAGTAAATTTTGTTTTTATTTTTTGAAAATATATAAATGAATCACACCGTTATTTAATATGAGAAACAAGAACACTTTACCAAGAGAAAACCAATCAGTCTGTAGAATGGAAGATATCCGGTTCTAAGATAAACTATGGAACCCATAGTATTTACATACGTGACAAATGAACAAATGTAGATTGTTTCATTAATACGAACGCATGTCCATTTTTAGCTTCGAGCATACTTTTGGATACATTTGGGTAAATCACTCTTTCCCGAGATTTGCCATTGATTATTAGCAATGGGTTGTTTCAACCATTATTTTTTTATTTAACGATGTATTTACCATAGAACTTAAAAATATTATAAATGAGCAAAGATATGTAACTGAAAGTTTGCCAATGGAATTAATTGGAATTAATTAACGTCATTTACCACAATATTGGCTTTGTAAACAGGCTCTCGCAGTGGTTATGGAGATCTTGAAAACTTGGCCATTTATTTATTTTAATCTGGGGAACATTGGCCATAACATTTAGGGACTCAGGGATCAAAGACCTGTTTTTAAGGTTTTATGGGGAAATACATTTGAGAACCTATGGCAAATACTTCTGGAGATCTGAGAAACAATGGCCATTACTTTAACTCTATACTTCATTTGCATTTTAACTGGACTCTTCCAAAATCGAAAGCCACACATAGTCAATTTCCATGAATAGATACAGTTTACCTATTTATTGTGATAGAGCAGAAAACAGTGCAGAACTGTTTTCAAAAGCCTCATATATAAGAGGTGTTCAAAGGTGTCCATACAAAGTAAAGGGTAAATAGGTCTAGTGAACAGCCCCCACTGAGCGGGCCTCTTAATTGGAACACGAGCTTTCGGATCGGAAGACATCGTTGTCGGCATGTGGAAGCTTGACTCGAAATTATAGCTAGCTGGTGATTGAGACATGGACAATATATATAAACCTGTTCGAAAGAATCAATGTAAAATAAAGCTTATGGTAACAATTTAAACAAAGTATAAGTAAAGGTTATTGCACTTGTCTCCAAGATTTTTTCCCGTATTACCGAATACGATTATAAATGTCTAATGAAAATCCCAATATTATTTTTTGAAATACGAGCTTACCAAAACACTTTATTCAAAATGTGTAAGTTTAATAGGTCAATGATTCTTTATATAGTCGAATTATGCCAATTTGCACCATTTACACGTGTAGATGCTAGATGACACTGTATCGATTTACACGTGTAGATGCCAGATGACACTGTATCGATTTACACGTGTAGAAGCCAGATAATACTGTATCGATTTACACGTGTAGATGCCAGATGACACTGTATCGATTTACACGTGTAGATGCCAGATGACATTGTATCGATTTACACGTGTAGAAGCCAGATGACACTGTATCGATTTACACGTGTAGATGCCAGATGACACTGTATCGATTTACACGTGTAGAAGCCAGATAATACTGTATCGATTTACACGTGTAGATGCCAGATGACACTGTATCGATTTACACGTGTAGATACCAGATAATACTGTATCAATTTATTTCATTTATTTCCAACTCATTTATTTATAAATTCTTTTTCCTAGTTCCTGTCGTTATGAACCACAAACCAAATATGAATATAAGTGTTCGGGAAGATGCAAAAGCAGGTGATGAAGTTTTCACATTCCAGACCATAGACGAAGACGGGGACGACACTAAGCTTTCTGTTAAAAACCCCGATGCTGATAAAGATTTGTTCATATTAGCAGGCAAAAGTTTACTTGTTTCCAATAACATTAAAGAAGGGGATAAACTTAATGCTGACAATATAACGGAACCAAAGAAATTTCCAATTGAACTATGGTAAACAGTCATTAAATTATTCAAATGACAGGTTCAAGAATCCCCCAAAATAGTCCTGCATAATGCAATAAGATTAAAACTGAAGAGTTTTGTAAAAAAAAAAATTATTTATTTTAGTTATGCTTTATTCTTTCAAAAGAAATGCATTATATAGGGTCAGTACTGGGACTTCGTGAACCTGGTCCTTTGTTCCAGTCATCAGATATATTACCTTTAAAAAAGTTTTTGAAAATTGAATATACTTTTTATATCCAAGCTCTGTTGTCATTTGTTTTCGGTTCACATATGTCGGCCTCGATTAAAGAAATACAATTGTTGGAATGAAATTGAAAAACAAGGTAAGAAGGTTTTGTCTTTGTTTATCAATGATGTCATATATAGATTTTAAACGATACCAATACTTGCGGTAATTAAGGTATATATGATTTCATGCTAAGTTCTAAATTCGGTTTTCTCATACGAAAAAAATAACGATAAACGATTTTTTTTGGCGTAAAACAAGGAATAAAAGATAACAATACATGGTGTAGGATGGTTACTTGTATTGCCGTTATAGCATATAAATAAAATATTACATTAAAAATGCACACGCAAATCTGCTGAACATCCTGTCATAAGATAACAACCTGTATCAGCTGGTATCATGGGTGTTTTTCCACATGGAGCATCATAGTCCTGCAATTGCCATCTGTCAATATAAAACTCAAATATATTGCAATTTTATCAAAAGTTTAAAAAACTTCACACAATAATATAGTCCATTTTATAATAATTTGGAAAAAGAAACACACAATATCAATCTCATTCAACGGTAGGTACGTCTCAAACACCTACTTATTTATTTATTTTTTACATATATATACATGCATTTCTGGAACTCTGAAGACATGGCCAATGGTTCTGAAAGAACCTTTTTTCCATAGAGAGTCCTCTACTGGTCCAAATATGATGAAAACACATTGGGTTGATTACAGTGTTTTTTCACAATTGAGATGGTTTGATGACACCCCTTAATTTTTTACTTTGGCAATTCTGCCCACATGTGCAGTTATTCACTTCGCATCTTTAAACTGTTATACCTTTATCCATTTATACCAAATGTCATCCAGATTTGACAGAACTCGTGAAAATGTTTCAATGTTCTCATATGTACAAAAAGTAGCTCATATGACCATTTTGATATGACCTATATTGATATATGTTAAAGTACCACATAAATCTCATGTTTTATTTCTGAACTTTGACCTATTTTGGCGGGCGTTGGGGGATCTTATGGAAAATGTAAATGTAAATATTGAGCAAATGCAATGGCCTTGAAATGATTTAGTAGAAATAAGTGAGAAAATAAAAAAAAATGTCATAAACGATCAAAAGACAGCTAATATTACTTTGCATAAAATGTATAATTGAATCGCGTTGAGTAAACAACAAAAAATCGATGAAACACGCCAATACAGAATCTAAAGATACATTCAGTTAATGATGGCTACGGAAATAAACAATTCATAGCTGATTATTAAAACATCACCGAAAACATACACACATTATGAAGAAATCGTACGTGTCAAGCTTTAAAATGTTATAAAAAAACTAACATACTCACCTATCTTTGGTTTGTTGGACGCTAACATGTTCATACCATTTGAAGGAAACCCTTGATACATGAAGGGGATCGAACACTGAGATACTAGGGACATTACGACACGCTAACAGACATTCCAACTGCCATGATTATATCGGTCGTCACGATATCCATTATTTCGTCTGCATCTGCTATAACCGATACCCATTATTTTGTCTGCATCTGCTATAACCGATACCCATTATTTTGTCTGCATCTGCTATAACCGAATCCCATTATTTTGTCTGTTTCTGCCATAGCCGATACCCATTATTTCGTCTGCATCTGCTATAACCGATACCAATTATTTTGTATGCATCTGCTATAACCGATACCCGTTATTTTGTCTGTTTCTGCCATAGCCTATACCCATTATTTCGTCTGCATCTGCTATAACCGATACCCATTATTTCGTCTGCTATAACCGATACACATTATTTCGTCTGCATCTGCTATAACCGATACCCATTATTTTGTCTGTTTCTGCCATAGCTGATACTAATTATTTCATCTGCATCTGCTATAACCTATACCCATTATTTTGTCTGTTGCTGCCATAGCCGATAGTCTCAGAAATAACTATCAGCCAACTTTGTTTGCATGTTTTCCTTATCCCTTTTAATTAAAACAGGTACTTTTACATTTTTAATATGTTTCTGTTATATTAATCGTTGAAATATCCGAACCTCTCAAGAGTGTAAACTGGTTTCTTGAACGTTCCAATCTTCATCTGCTATCACAATTTGCGTTAATACGGCGGGGCATTGTAAATACTAGAATTACTTTTGCGACACCTGACTATAAATGTTTCATTTGTAATATCTGCTGTATATATACGTTTTATCTTTCGTGTACACAGCGTATCCGATAACAAGAACAACTATTCGATAAAGTTCTACATCGTAGTCGAGGACGTCAATGATAACCCACCCATATTTACTGAAGCCTCGCCCCTAAAAACTAAAGTGGTTGAAGATGCAAATCCAGGTAAACTGAGGGTTAAATTTGTGTCAAGTAGCTAGTAATCTATCCCAAAACCTTAGATATATTAACCACTAACGAAAAAGCAGGACATTCTACGCCTGTCCCACAATTCATAGCAATTGAATGTTAATAAAATGTCACATCATTCAAATTTTCAGTTGAAGCAACTGACCAATCAACGTTCTCCCATGTGGCTTTCCCAGATATTGTAATTTAACGGACCCAATCGGGAGAGCTTGGTCCGTACTACAGATTAAGTAGCTAAAAAAAGGAAGGAGTAAAAACTGCTTTTAGAGACAGGTTGTTCGTTCATATTGGTACATGCATAGACATAGGAATTAGCAAATTTGGCTGCTTAAGGCAAATGGCTGTTCAGTAGTGACCTCTTAAACAAGTCAGATTGTAATTAAATAACATTTAAATAAATTGAATGGTTTAACATTTTGAATGTTAACAGGTCTCCGAAACGAACTTTTAAAAAGTGGCATACACGTGTACAGTAATACACGTGTATATTATGTCATTGGTATTAACGTCTGCGGAAAAGTGGCATACACCTGTAGAGTAATACACGTGTATATTATGTCATTGGTATAAACATCTAAGGAAAAGTGGCATACACGTGTACAGTAATACAATTAAGACATTTGTATAAACGTCTGCTGAAAACCACGTGACGACGATACAGCTGGTTTTCGTTTCCATTGTGTGTAATCAACAACGTCGTTACACTTTTCTTTGTATTCTTCGTTTACTATCTGTTATGTTCATCTTTCTATAATGTATTTTGTTATTGTTTATTTTTATTTGTTTTCATATAATAAGAGTTTGCTAATTTGTATGTTTGTTGCAATATTTTATACTTATGTTTTTAATTAATAAGAAATCTGAAATGAATAACAAAATTATCAAAACCAATAACATGATGTGCATCATCACAATATAATTGTTAGGTATTGAACAGTGCCAAGCCGCAGAAGAGAAATATACAATTAAGCAACGCTTGGCCTGCCGCAGAAGAGAAATATACAATTAAGCAATGCTTGGCCTGCCGCAGAGGAGAAATATACAATTAAGCAACGTTTGGCCTGCCACGACAATACTGTTTGTTCAATATAAAATATACAATTTATTTTCTGCACCAGTGATTTTCATTAAGCAGTGTGACCTATATACGTTGTAATTGCAATTGAAATTGAGGTGGAATAAATCTATCCCAGATCCTGATATCTCCCACATCAGGCTTATTACCTACCAATAAAATTGCTTGTCTGACAATTAATAGCAGTTGAGCGCTTACTAAACGGTGACGTCTTCAAACTTTTAGTTGAAACAACTAACCAATCATCGTGCTCAAATGCGGCTTTCCCAACATTGCTATTTAACGGACCTAATCGGGAGAGCTTGGTCAGTTCTACATATTAAGAATGGAATGTGTGAAGAACCACTCCGTATATTTTAAATTCTAGATCATTGAGAACTAAGAAGAAGTTCATGGGGAGTTGTAGTCCATGAGATAGAGCAAGAAATACCAGAGTGTCATTTATTATCGGGTGTGGTCTAAGGATCGATAGAGTGGCTCTGATATTACCCGGTGTAGTATAAGGCTCGATAAAGTGGCTCAGATATTGCCCGGTGTGGTATAAGGATCGATAAAGCGGCTCTGATATTACCCGGTGTGGTATAAGGCTCGATAAAGTGGCTGTGATATTACCCGGTGTGTTATAAGGCTCGATAAAGTGGCTGTGATATTACCCGGTGTAGTATAAGGCTTGATAAAGTGGCTCTGATATTACCTGGTGTGGCATAAGGCTCGATAAAGCGGCACTGATAGTAAACGGTGTGGTCTAAGGCGTTTGGTTAAACTAATTGCCAGTTGCACAGTTTCCCAATTAGAATTTGAAGTAATCAGTAGGTTTGGTTTCTATTATAACAAAGATAAATGGCATCCTCCGTGGCCGAGTGGTCTAAGGCGCCGTATCTAGATCACCTAAACTTCACCGTCAAAGTCGTAGGTTTGATTACCACTGCTCCAAAAACTTTATTTGTAATGAGAAAGTTTGCCAGTAACTTGCAGAAGGACGGTGGTTCTACTTATTCTGCTTCATTCGGATGTCTTCTTCCACCAATAAAACGGGAAATGCCATATATAACCTGAAATATGAAGAAAATGGCATTAAACAGTTTTGAACAAAAAAATGTTCATCCGGTTGTTATTTCCCCCTTTATTATGTGTTACATCAATATTTCACGGGTTTGAGGAGCGGATGGAATACTCTTCCATACCAGGCAAGGATCTCCTCGTATTTCTGTCGGGAACTGAGTTTTCATCCTACACGCTCATCCGACTCAGCTGTGACATCGAAACCATTCATGACGTAACGTATGTAACACATCTTATTTGACGTCTATGTTATCGCTAGTGTTAATAAGTCATAACGCGAATAGGTTGGCATGACCACGCTGATGGGTTGGTGAATGAAAAATCCACCATTGCAGCATAGACACAATTCATATAAGGATTAATTATAATATTTAGAATGCATACATAGATACATGAAGAACAGTTGACAATAGGGACCCGTGGTACCTGTCTAGTCATACTGCAACACTATCTCATAAGGATTTTGTGCAGGCAAACAGTGCGCAAGTTTACGGGTTAGCAAAGAAGTTCAGTGAGATCTTTAACGTGTCATGTACACGGGACCGACTGCTTTAAATCCCCTCCGAAGGTTGTGCATTCTTTTACAGTACACTGACTCACGGATTGTAGGAGTGCGTTTATAAAACCCTGACAATACTTAATAACAATGTAATGTTATTATAATATTTAAGTGAACTAAGTGTTCAGCAATTGTTTTATTGTTATTGCATATATTTTTGCTCCTTTTGCAGGGACAAATGTGACTTGCTGGGCTGCAGAAGACGCCGATTTCTCATCGCCAAACAATCGCATAGAATATTCTATAGCCGAAGGTGATGTTTTCTTTGAATAATAATATAAAACAATATGTAAAAAAAAAGGTATGTTTAAACTTAGTCAATATAACCTGCCAGAGAACCTGATATCTCCCGAATCAGGTCTATTAACCCACTATGAAAAACAGGGATTTCTTTGCCTGTCGCACAGTTCATGGAAATTAAACGCTTACTACACTGTGACATCATCCAAACGTTCAATTGAAGCAACTGACCAATCAGCGTGCACAAATGTGGCTTTCCCATCATTGTTATTTAATGGACCAAACAGAGGACGCAGCAATCATGGGACACACGTCCCAAAGAAGCATAAGAAACTAAATCAAAATTCGTACAAAGCAGACACCTACTAGATATTAAGTGACAATAGGGGTCACCTACATTGGGACAGTCGTCACTGGGGAGCTTGAACGTGGTTAGTGGTTGTACCCGACAAAAATTGACATGATCATTCTCTGTTAGAAACTTTAACAATCCTCACACAACTGCACATACATATTAAGCTTTATAGTAACTACGTAACAGGACGAAAAAAATATGAAGCCAATCTGGGATTCGAACCCGGGACCTTACGCTTTTGGGGCGAACTCTTTACCGACTGCTCTAGCCTGACTGCTTAAATACGTTTTTCTAGTAACGGGTTACGTACACAAGTGGCAACAAAATGATACAATCATTGAAAGAATAAGTGGAGTTAAATCAATATTTCTAAAAAAATATGAAACAACAGTAAAATACCTTTTCTATAATCTTTTTCGCTATTCATGTATTTGTTTTCTTTTAATATATTAAACTTATTATTGTCTAAGGTTATACCACTATAATATCAATATTACGTTATTTCTTCCTATTAACATCTTTTGCTCAACCTTTTTCTTTATATAAAAAAAACAACAAAAAAATGTATACCATAATGGTATGGATAATTGTTTTTCTGTGTATATTTGAAATTGAGTTTAACGCCATTTTCAACACATCTTAGGTTATATATGGCTTTCTTCAGTTATCTTGATTGAAGAACAACTGAGACTGAGTCTAAATAAATCCACTGTCCTTTTGCAAGTAACTTACATAAAGTTTTTTGAGCGAGTGAGATTCAAACCTATGACCTTTGCAGTAAGTGATCTTGAGACGGCGCCGTAGACACTTGGCAACACAGAACGCCATTTTTTTCTGTTTAGTAATGGATGCCAAATCTATGATTAATTCTAATTGGTCAACTGACAATTGATTTGATTAACCAAACTCTGATCTTGAAAATGGTAGTATGGGATATTACAATATTTTATCAGACTTTGACTTTTATTCCAATTCTGTAATGGGACACAACTCAACTACATGATCGAAATGTATCATATTTGAAATTTCCCTTAAAGTACACTTACACTTTTTTTTAAATGTGCTTTGTATAACTAAGAATATGTTAAAAACCTTTAATATAAAAAACATACAACAATATAATACAGTAATTTTATCAATATATATCTACTTGTACTGCAACACATTTTTGAAAAGATTATGTGCAGGCATTTCATTGGAATATTTTACATGCACTGGATATGACTATCCCTGTACATGGGCCGACTGATATAAATCCCCTCAGAAGAAGTGCTTGCTTTCTCAGCGTCTTGCCCGAATAAAGTACAGTGGGAGTGCGTTTGAACATCTCCGGACAAAACCCCACTGGAAATTGAACTGGGTCTCGGATCAACCTTGCTAAGCACTAGACCACTGCAACTCATTTGAAAATATAGTGAAGTAACTACAATATGTTGTATATATATTATAATGTATTTCAACCGTATTTTATCCAATTAAACTAACTTTTGTTACCTCCCACCACACGGCAATGTTTACACTAACTTGAATGAACGCAATAGCATCATTATTGGCATAGTATTTCAACTGTTTTATCTAAAGTACTATATTTTATGTGAAATAATTATATTTATTTACACTTTGGATTTATAAAAATCCAAGGTATTTTTCATAATTTTGGAGGGAAAGAAAAAAAACCGAATACATCGGAAATAGCTAATGTATATTTTGCATTCAATTTTAAAACAGACGGTTTCATGGAATTGATTTTTTATATAACAATTTATATAAAATTGGAGAACAGGGGTGCGTTTCGCAAAAATACTTACGACAAAAATCATCGTAAACGTAAAGCAACAATTATTCATAATAATTTTGATATTCATCAAAATTAATCCAAAATTGCTAAAACCATGTAGAAAATTATATATTTTCTGGAAATTTAATTATTTTAATGTAGATAAAAAAATTAATCAAACAATATGTTATTGTCAAATTGACTTACGACGATTTTCATCGTAAGATTTTTTGTGAAACGCAGCCCAGATATATATGTTGAGTACATTTATATCATTATAGATAATACACTTATCGAAACCTTGTTATTGATAAAGATAATATCGTTTATAAAATCTCGCAGTATCCCAATTACTAACATCATAAAACGGTCCCTTTGTACGTAAATTCTAGGCTGTGGAACTGACATAGCTCTCCCGTCACGTGGGTCCGTTACACAGCAATTGTGTTCTAGCACATTGATTGGTCAGTTGCTTCAGTAAACAGATTCCCACTTTGGTAAGCCTTAAGTAGCTATGAATTGTGGAACAGGCAAACACTTCCCTTCTTTGTCACCGGCATTGAACATAACTGATTCGGAAGATAAAGACTTAATTTAGAATAAAAACACACTTAAGTTCAACCTAAAATCATTATACCATTCTAATACGCACTAAATCTATGATGCATTGACTTTTCAGAATCCAACATGTTTGAGCTCACAGCCGATGGAAAGTGTCTTATTGTATCAAACTCAAGCAGAGTTAATTTCTCCACAACTCCTTTAATTCTGGAGGTTGTAGCGAAAGATGGAGGCCCAAATAATACTGTACATTCAGCAACTCTTCGGCTGGAAATTACGACTATAGCACGTATGTTTACAATTGAATTTTGTAAAATATGTTACTCTATGTTTTTTCTTCTTCAATTTTATTTTGCCTTATTTTCACTGAATTGTAAAACTGGTGTCCTGTGTCATATACAATATATAGCAACTGTCCGTCTGTGTATTGATGAACTAATTGCTAATTACGTTGTCTATCATTACCTACATCCATCTGAACGTTGGAAGCAGTGTATATGAAAAATTATCCTAGAAAACTATCACGCAGCCTTTGTTTTCAGTAAGAAATTAAACATTGTTTCAAATGTTATGATACTCTCAGGGTCTCGCATTATTTGAATATTCAAGATAGAGCAAACAAAAGAGTCACTGGATCTAAATGCAATTATGTGCCAACAGCGACTCTTTATAAGTATCTTGAATTGATCAAATCTAAGTAAATTAAATAACTCTTTAAACTTGGAAAATACATATACACAATATTTAGTTATAAATGGTTCTGGACACATCATTGGTTGTGAGGATTTGTGTGTGTGGTTATGAGTGAAAATATAATTGTATTAACTCTCATGGATGATATATGGATATATAATTGAAAAGTAAATTGTTTACGAAATGCATTCATAAATAATAAAGTCCAACCTCTATTTGAAATATAAACTACAAACGCACAGATGCTACTTTATGTGTTACAAATATTCAAAATATATTTACAAATAGATTAATAAAATTTGTCAAGTGACATGTATATTAAGTTATACGTATGTAATGATAAACATATATTTCAACCCCCAACATTTACTGCCAGGGTAGTAAATATTTGTAAGAGGAGACTATCAAATTACAACGCTACACTAGGCTATCTGCTGATAATGACTTTACATAGAATCATGTGTACAGAGTGCATCTCCCTCGAATTTCAAATATTTGGCAGTTATAATTTAACTTTTGTTTCAAACTGACTATAACAAACACGTTTTAGAGATTGTATGTTAAGCCAATTATATGTATTAACAATAATCAAGTAGTATAGAAAATGATAACAAAAACAATGCCTTGATAATTGTGAAATTTGAAAAAGGGTTATCTAAATTGAATCATGTTTTGAATATATGGCAGTTGAGGTCTGATGTCCCGAGTAAGAAATTTTGAATCATGAAAAATAATCTACAAACACGAGAGTTATATCGCACCTTCAGTTGCTTCACATACACACGACCTTGCTCATCAAACCAACCTATGAGACAAGCATCAAGCAAACTAATATTCACTAATTCAATACTTTATACGTCTGAGGAGACAATCAGAATTATCTGCTTTTAACATAGCATCCCTATATAAAAATCAAGTCCAATCACTACTTCCCAATCGAATATATACCTTCTTTAAACATACTCAAAGGATTAATTTAAATCAAATATGAACAAATGTGGTTTGGCAGTTCTAGGGAATATTTTATTTTCAAAAAATAACAAATTTAACATTGTTTAGGGCACCCAACCTCAACTGTTATTACTTAATAATCGCTTTGTTATTCGCTTTGTGAGACCCTGATAATTCAAATGTCAAACTTTTATATGATGTTCATGTCGTCCTTTATATATATATATACATGAAACAAAATTATATTTTGGTTTAAGAGACATCTTAGTATTAATTACATTATTACAATTGTAGAAAATAACTAAATAGATTACCTTAGAAATAATTAGTCAAAAGCTTCTTCATGCCGTCATTTAATTTGTATGTTAGTGTCGCTGTATAAGTATAAAACACAGTCAGTTTTATTATATGTCAACGTCAATCCGAATTTAGAGTTGAGGCCCCTTTTTTATTCAATTTTCGGTATACATGTAGCAGTCGCACTCGTGGTTACATACACATTTGTAGCAGTAGTATTTTTTTGTTAGATTCAATGATTTTTACCGGACTAATTGTATAGAAAAATGTAAGCTTATCTATATATATCACATCAGATTTACAAAATCATAGTTCATTGACAATAAAAGTCATTTAAATGAATCATATCAGAAAAAAAACACTCTATAAATGTCTTAATAATATAAAAGAAATGGATAGAAAATATCTCATCATCATTAATGAATAAAATTCAATATGTTTAGTATGTCAAAATGTGACAAAATTGATAATTAAATTGGAGAGGTATATTTGGAACGAAATCCCAGTTCTAAAAGTAGACAGTACTCAAGTTAAATACTGCTTGACGACCTTCACATCGTATTCGCACTCTTCCAAAGATGAAACATTTTAACTTCATTTACGTGTAAAACTGTGTAACGGATCAAACAGAAATCAAATTAAATCATGTGACCCATTTAATATGTCATAAAATAGGTTGCAATTTTCAGCGGGAAATCTATTTTAGTCTAACCTAGGTGCGTAAATTCCTTTTCAATGTGTTATTTTTGGCATGTTAGCATATAAATATTTTTTGCAAACGGGTTTAGTGAGTAAATATTGGTAAGCTATAACGGAATTAAAAAAAATCCTGACAAAAGTTTTTTTAAAACAATTATTTCTTTGTAATGTTGGAAATCACAGATACGATCAATATGTTGCGGTTTGACAAACACATTCGTTTAAACAGGGATAAAATGTTTTGTTTCACACACACAGGCATGCAGGCAGACAGGCAGTGAATATTGTTACATGTGCCTAAATAAATGAAATGATCATAGGATATAAAAAATAATGGAAAAAAAAAACAAGGAAGCAGGAAATTTTTAGTTGTGAAAGTTGTTTCTATTTATAGAACATCTATCCTACGCAGCTTTGAAACGTGACTAATAAACCTAACGCAAGATTGCCCAGGTAAAAATACGAGGGGCATTCAATAAATGCTGTCGCTAATTGTCTACCGTAGAAACAATGTTGCGTAACAACATAAAAAACTTGTGCAATTGATTTTGGATGTAAACTTGTGCAATTGATTTTGGATGTGTATTCAATACACATGCGAAATCTCAATTTAATCCAATTATAATTTACCAAAATATTCATTGTTAAATTACATACACTCATGTACAGTGGTTTTATTTCAATGTCATAAAGCAACCTGAAGAAAAATAAAATTAAGTTTTACATTAAAGCCCGAGTTTCATTGCAGTTATCGCAAAAAGAGTTTTATTCGGAATTGTGTCGTATACATAATATATCTACCGTAACATTAAAAACAGTTTTTCGTTAAGGGTTAAGGAATTTAAAGGGGGCAGGGTGAGGGTCAGCATCGCCTGCAGGAAGATAACTGCCCGGGTAGGCCTGTAAATGCAGCAAAAAAGGAAAACAGTGGTGCTGTTAAAGAAGATGGACGGTATACTGTTTCTCAGATAGCTTATAATCTAGGCATTTCAGAAGGTTCTGACTTACTGTTTGAAATTAAAGAAGCTTTGTGCTAGATGGACCCCCCACTTGCTGACATTTGACCTTAAGGCCAAGCGTTTAGATTATGCTGAAAAAAAACTTCTGAAAATATATGAAAATTGTTATGCTAGGAAAATTTCTGACTTGCTCACTGGGGGTGATACTTTTGTTTATTATTTTGAGCACCAACGGCGCATCAATGACAAAAAATGTATTGGTTAATATCAGGCTAGGCAGGTCACAGCAAAGAGGACAAGAAGCGCCAAGAAGGTTTTATATGCCATTTTGTTCCAATCAAGTGGTCCTGTTGTACAAGTTCCTTGTAAAGAGGGTAAAATAATTACAGACAAGTTTTACAAAGATAAAGTACTTACATCTGTCAAAAGATTTTATCAATGTTGTATGATGCTTAGCGTCGCTTTCAACAATTTTTCAGTCATATTGCGACGGTGTCTACTTGAGACAGTATTCTAAGCGCTGTCACACTGAAGTATCAAGCCGCAGACACATGGTATGATACCCCACCAAGCGAGGAAGCTTCTAGTACCATTTTTAAAGTCTTTGGTATGAACCGGCCGGTGACTGAACCCACGACCTTCCGCATGCAAGCGGACGATCTACCACAAGACCACGCCGCGGTCTAGATTTTATCAAATAAACGCCCAAGTCATGGTTTGGAAGGAATATATAGCTTATTCACGACAATGCTTCTGCCCACAAAAGTAAAAGTGTACAATCTTTCTTAGAATAAAAAAGGGTTATTCAAATTAACTACCATCTTATTCCCGTGACTTAAGCCGGTGTGACTTTTTCCTATTTCCAATAGTAACAAAGACGATCGCATGTAAACACTATGCAAGATGTACTGGGAGTGCCCTTGGGTCTGTAATTGTTCAGTGTCTGAACAGTATACCAAGGGGAGACTACTTTACGGCATTTAGGTTGTGGATAGCAAAACTTCAAACGTGTGTATCTGTGCGACGGAAATACTTTGAAGGGTTGACCTGAAAAAAAATCCCGTTTCTGTGAAAATATTAAATATCTGAACACCTGTGACATAATATAATGAATGTCCAACGTAAATTGTAAAACGTAGATATCACAGCTGGAACAGGGCATGGAAATTACTTAAACAAAATTAAATCATTTGTTGATCGCCGTCAAATTATCGTTTAAACTTTAATGTTTAAGACTAAATGAAGCATTTTTAGTTTCGCAAGTGTGTTAACTAACCAAACACCAAAGTAGTGGATCAACTGAAAAGCTTACCAAAATATTGTTTGAAGAAAATAAAACAAATAATCACGCAAACTATATTGCATTTTTTTCTTTTATTAATGGACACGACGTGACTAAATGATATAACAATAATAAATAATAACACCTCAATGAAAGAACTAATTCTGGCAAAAGCAGTCAAAATAATAACATTTAAGTACTGTAATCATATTTGTGTATTTTTCACATTTTAACCGAGATTTTGACCTTCTTTGTGGTTTCTATAAAAAATCCGTTCCAATTTATGATACTTATATAAATATACTAAAAATAATAATAAACTAAAACTTACAAATCACCTTTTTTTTTCAGGTATTCATAATTATCGTACCTTCTTAAAAACATTGGCGGCTATATTGAACGCCATCTATGACCAATTCATGCCGGTGGCCTGATACACTTCCGACAGAGAAGGACATTTTGGCATAAATAGAGAATACCATGTTAGTGTCTTATATTATCAAAGTTGATGATATTAGACACTAAAATAGTATTCACTTTATCAAGTCAATTTTCTAATTTGTATTTTTCATGAAAAGTGAAACTTTTGTTACAGCTCTCAGATATTCCGTCAGGTCAAAATTATACATAATGATGTCAAGTGCCTGATAAACTTGCATTGAAGTGATATACCTATGTTTATCAGGCAGGTGGTTGATCAAAGAAATTAATGCATTGACATGATAAAATATGGTTTTTGTTCTACGTTTATTTCCACCTACTTATTAAAATAGGCATCTTTTTCTGATCAAAGTCACCGTGTTAATTATTACATTCGTACAGTATATAAAGAAGTCGTTTTGAAAATTGTACAAAACTGTTTTGGTTTTATGGGAATTAGAAAAACGAGTTAGTAACAGTGCAATACTAAAAGTTTGTTATAGTAAAATCCTAATTTAACGTATCATCGGCGCCAAATCGACATTATCTTATTTTGAATGCGGTTTAAAGTCATTTTCAACACATTTCAGGTTACATATGACAAATCCAGTTTTATTGATGGAGGAAGACCTCAGAATGAATCTGGGTAGAGCCACCGTCCTCTGCAAGTAACTGGCAAACTTTCTCACATAAGGGTTTTTAAACCTGCGGGTCTCGAAACTTCAACCTTAATGGTGAAAGTGATCTTGAGTCGGCGCCTAAGACCACTCGGCCACTGAGGACCCTAAATCGACATATCATATTTTAGTAACTCTAGCTATGTTCTTTTTATTTCTAGGGCCAGAATTCATTAGGCCTGATCCTGCAAATCAAAGTGTAGTGAATATTTTGGAGAGTGTTCAAATAAATCGTGAAGTGTTTGTTTTGGATGCAAAAGATAAAGATACAGACGTTGAATTATTAACATTCGAAATCGTACCATCCGCATTCTACGAAATGTTCTTTTTAGAGGGAAATGTTGTTAAGAATAGAAAACCACTGGACGCTGAAGAACGTGAAACGTTTGTGTTGTATTTCCAGTAAGTCGTTCTATTGCTTTATTGCACCATCACTGATATATTGTTTTACTCTGTTAATATTCTCAGTCTGTACTACATTTTTTTTTTTTTTTTTTTTTGAGCCATATTGTGACCCGTTTATTATTTATACGTACATACAAACATAACATGACAACATAACAGTTCGATTTGAATAAGCATATATTTTTCATTCAATTATCCATCATGCATTTTTTATTAATAAATTAAGTTCTATAAATCATTCACTCATATGTTCTGTCGTTCATTCGTCAGCTCATTCATTCGTTTTTTCATTCTTTTATTCGTTCGTATATTCGTTTAGTGAGTGAATTACACATTTGTTCATGCTCTCATTCACTTCTACTGGGTATATGACATATTTGTCTATGTATCGCCTTCCTCTCATCTGCATATTGTCTTACTAATAAGAATATGTATAATTAGATGATGAGGGGTGGCTTAAGAAAATTAGACGATGTACAGTGAAGCCAGTTTGTATACAACCGGTTACCCATTCATTGTCCTTGTCGAAACGAAAGCCAAGGAGGATATGTAGGTAATGTCTAGTACGAACATTAAAATACATTCACTAATATTCAAGTAAAATAGTGTAGGTTGCATGAAAAAATCGTGGATGTATCATAGCTTCATCTATATACATAACTATTTTTAATTGAGCACTTCTTACTCGATTTATATCGGTAAAGAATACATTATTATACAGGTGTAGTTATCGTCAGATTACGCATTTGTCGTCTGCAAGTCTAATAAATACTTAATCGCGGTTTTATTTTCTCGCCTGGGATTTAGCCATTTTAGTTGGTCTTTTATTGAGCGAATAATAATTGATGAGAGTGTATCAGAGTTGAATGACTTTTGTCAAATTTAAAGCTGTTCCTATATTTCCATATATGCCACTTTGCTTCAAATATTACAGTATTTAAAATACTGCATTTCATAGGAGGCTTGTAAAAGCCAAGTGCTATTGAATCGTAATTCAAATTGCGCGGTTCGATGTCGAGTATATCTATAAGATCATTAATTACGACTTCTAGATGTTTTATGACGGGTTTTATATAATCGCATCTAAAGAATAGATGGATTAAAGTTTCTCTTTCCTTTTTGCACATGTTACATAATCCATTTTATAATCGCATTATATTCAATCTGTGTTCCGTAAAAATTGCATTATGAAGAAATTTCCATTGGAACTGCTTGGCTTTGTTGGAACTGTACGAGCTTTTAATATTCATCCATATATGCTTCCACTCGACATTATTTGCTAAGAGTTGTTCTTCCCATTTTATTTCTGTATTTCGTGACGGGTTTTTATTGCTATGCGAATTTGTAAAGACAAGTATTTGTTTCGTCTTGAGTTTATTTGGTGAAATAAGTTCTTTCTTGAAATTTAGAGTGTTTGTGTCTTTCATAAGTAAATTAGAAGTTAAATTTTGTTCTATTCGATAATCATTTGTCTTTAAGGCGTTAATGAATTTTTGCGGAATTGATTTTGTAAGTACTGACCATTTGGCAATCCAGTTTTGGGCGAATTGTAGCTTGCCAAGGAGCGTGTTTTCAGAAATAAAGGTTTTTGCGTTCGTGTCCCATATATCGGATAGCGTTTTAATGTTGCTTTTTGAAAATGATTTTAGAAAGAGAGGCTTATTTGAAAAAATAATCTCATGATTTCCGAAAAGTGCAAGATTACGGATCTCATCAATGTTTGTGATTGTAAATAATTTGCGAAATGATACCCATGCAGAGATTGCTTTTTTGTAAAATTCGGATACTCGGTTTTGATTTGGGTATTGAAGTCCTTCACTACAGGAGCATTGACATAAGAAGTAGTCTTGTGCAAAGTGTGTGTCAGCAGATTTCAGATTATATTTTCCAATAGCATTCCAGTTGTCAAGTTCCGTATTTAAAATCTTATAGATGGTTTTAATTTGCATACATCGAATTACATTATTAAGATTATAACCATACCAAGTCCGCCATATTTAGTGTTTTGGTATATTTTTGCCTTCGAAACTAAAGGTTTTTTATTTTTCCAAATGAACTGTAGCATAATATTTTGTAAGTCAGATGCATATTTATCTGGACTACATTAATACTGTTGAACTGTTGAAAATCAGCTGAACAGCGTTATCGCTGTTAACGACCGGGTTGTTATAAACATTGCAATTTTAAATGAATTAATATGACACGGATTGTCAGTCAAACAGGTCGATAATCGAATCAGCGATCGATATTGTTTCCATTGCCACCATTTTGTTAAGACAAGCGAACGGTTTGAGACACTACGTTGTATTAATTGTATTTGCAAACAACGCCAAGTAGGCAGTAGATGGCGCGATAGTCACTCTCGCGTTCAGGCCAGGTCAATAGACGGCACCTATGTACTACGAATTTCAATTAAATGTTCGTTTAGCTGAGAAGCAATGCATTAACATTAAAGGATTATCGAATGCATATCTGTATGTGGCAAATTAGAACATCGCTTCTGCGGTACAAGACGAACATGAATACCGTGGGCTTGTTTTGATCGTTTTTTTGTGATCCTTTTTGATACCGATGTTTTAAGCTCCTTTGAGCTTTTGCTTCACTCTTCGTCCGTCATCTACCAAAATTGATAAAACAAACTTGATGCATTTTGAATTCAGGTTTCCATGCCAATGGAAATGAAAACCTTAAAGATCTTCTTGCCAAAAACTGTTTTTTTTTTCTATTTCAAAGTAATTTCATAGAAATGTTCTTTGGGTGACCCTCTACCAAAATTGTTCAAGTCACCATGATTTATAAAAAATCATGGCCGCCAGCCGGCAGAGCTGGTTTTCTTTCTATGACTATAGTAAATAATCTTCTTGTCTGAAACAGCTGACCAGATTTCGTAATAATTTGGCAAAGATGTTCCTTTGGTAGCCCTCTACTACGAGTGTTGAAGTTAATGCGATTTTTCAGAAAACATGACTATCAGGGGTTCCGGTTGGTTTTCTTGAATGGCTTTAGTAATAAAAAGTATTGTCAGAAACGAATAGTCCGATTGAAAAATAATTTCACAAAAAAATGGTATTTGGTTGACCTTCTACCAAGATTGTCCAAGCCGTTGAAATTTGTCGAGAACCGGACCTGGTTTACCATTAATTGCTGTAGTAAAACCATCGAAAATCTTCTCGACTGAAACAAATGACCGGATTTCAATATTTTTTGCCACAAGTGTTTCTTCGGTGACCCTATGCCAGATAATTCAAGGCGTTATGATTCGTCAAAATACATGGCCATAATGGGAGTGTGTGTATGTGTGTGGGGATGGGGATCCTCCATACGACTTTATAGTGAAACTTCAATTTAATTTTTTGACAGAGACTGCTGGCCATGTTCCAGTTTAACTTGCCATGTCATCTTTAATTCTTCGGGATTTTAATCCATTGTCCGAACTTATTAGTCCTTACAACAAGTACATATTAACATATTGTTACAAATCATTTCAGTTCAGATGACACTTATTCTTTCAGCTGATTCTGAGCTGTCCGAAAGTCTCATATTCATAGAAAGGAAATTGGTCACTAATATCCTAAAAGGACAATTCAGAAAATTTTAAATTAATATGTATTATAAAAATTTAGAAAGTTAAATTGCAAGGTCAATGATCTATCATTAGTAATCAACAATAGCTAAAATAAGTCTATCAGGGTACTCTTGCCTGTCTGTCTGTCTCTGTATGTCTGTCATTTTATTTTAAATCTTTTTATCTGAAACTGCTTTCCAGATTTTAAAATAATGATTCAGAAATATTCATTGGATATGTCGACTTTTGAATGTATGTTTTATGTGATCAGTAGCATTCCGACGAGGCCAAAATCGGCTAGCGCAACCATCTTGCCTAGTTATCCAGGAATAGAAAATTAAAATGCCTAACGTTGCCATGACAACGGAAAGAAAAAAAATGTTCAAAATATTCATGTCCGAAATTGTTCACAGGTTTTAGAAACATTTGACAGAAATGTTCCTTGCTCTATCGATATTTTCAAACCGTTCCGATTCTTCTAAATGCTCGACACCAGGACAGAGCGTGTTTGCTAATGTGACAACGTCTAAGATCATCATGTCTGAAGCTACTAGCCAGATTCCACTTTTGTTTGGCACCAATGTTCGTTTCTTTGGGTGACCCTTGTCGATATTGTTGAAGCTGTCTCAAAAAAACATTATCTCTTGAAGTATGCGTCCAATATATGGCTATAACGAAACATTAAAAAATCATTGCACACTTAGGTTCATATTACCTGTTGATTCAAGTGACACATTATCTTTTTGACCTTCTTGTTCAAGGAAGTTGTTTTGGTTTGTTTATAAAGCATACTCGTGTATTTGTTTCTAGGGTATCAGACGGCGAATACGAGGCACTAAGTGAACCGTTGACAATAAATATAACGGATGCAAACGATAACGGGCCCCTTTTTCCGGAATCATCTTATGAAATAAAAATAGACGAAAATCATATTATAGGTACGTAGAAGTTATCATTTCTCACATTGCTGCTTACTGAAGTTAGGGGTTTCCCAATTGAGAAAACTCTATCATCGATGTCACTTTCATCTTGCTTTGACTCAGTAATGCTATTTTTAATGGTTCCTAAATGTCATGGAGAGCATTCAGTGTTTTTTCTGGATACACGAAACCTCTTTAACCAGTGTCATGTGGATTGAGAGTCGCTGCATACCTTTTACTCACTCATAACCGGGCTAAATAAAATAAAATCTGCTACTGAGTATTATTGTTTGCGTTTATTGGGTGCCTTGTGATACTAATTAACCGTTAAGCTTAAGTTGCACGAAGTCTATTCCAGACAAATACAAATAAAATAAAAAGCGCATATAAAATAAGTAAATAAATATTGAAACATTAAATGTCAACGGTTTTTACCATCGTCTCAAAAACTAAAGTATAATAAATAAATAATGAAAATGACAGCATGAAATTTAACTATCACATTTTGGATGTAAATATCAGTTTACAAGAACGCGAACAGCAACATTTGCGATTTATTTTTTACAAAAAAGGCTATATAAACGTAACAAAAAAAAAAAAGTTATTACACTCGTAAACATATCAGGAAAATTCATTCGCAGATTGTATTCAACAGACTATCGAAATGGTCACAAAAAATGACAAAATTATCAACAACAAATTTGCGTTCCAAAGGGTAAATCAATTGAAGACTGCATAGTTTATTACATTACATAATTACAAAAGTTTTAAGCTCGAGAGAAAATCTCTACTGTGTTTTTAAAGAATTCGAGAAAGTCGTAAAAGCATGCATAAGGTATAACGCAGACACATGGAATAGGGCAAAGGGATCCAAGCTTTAATCGTAAACATTTCCATAAAAAAAATTGGAGGAGCCTAATTTCAAATGGTGACTCTTTCTTGCAACAATGTTGAATTGGGAGATGTTTTTTCTGAAAAACAAAGTAACAAATGTGTCATTATTTTCAAAAAGAAGTGCATTTGTAGGGACATATTTTGTCGTTATAAAAATGCCCTTTATTCACAAAAGCTTCCTGAAACAAAGTAGTAGTAGTCCTTACAAAATTGAAATATCAAGGAAAATTTGCTAAATATTTGAATTTTGAACCCCGTTTGGCCCTTGTCACGTGGTGTAAACAGCAACAGGAATGTATTTATTTTCATCGTCATCATCAGCATCATAATCACGTTATCATTTTCCCCATCTGTGCCTCAATTTTTGTCCTGATTGCCATCTGACAATTAATATTCCTTTATGTTCTGTGTCTAACTATAGTTATTTTCATCAATATTAATTGACCAGTCTGGTGTAGCTAAATAATCCTCAAAATCACACCCGTTATAATCAAATAAATGAAATAATATACAAAACTGTTCCCTCGAAACATTCAAAGTATTTCCACGATTTTTTTCAATTTGTAAGTTTTGTCAGGGAAATTATGAACATAAATGGAATGGGTCTTTCTTTAATGTCAAAGGGGTTTCTTTATTTTTCAGTCTTTGTATGTTTAGTCTAACAAATAATTGTCTGCCCTTTACTTGTGTCCAAGCAATTTATTTACAATTAATTACAACAAGTATGCCCGTTTGCTATAAGTCCATAATAAATTAGATAAACTATTTTTCATCAATAACTTTTATTCTCTCTATGGAAATAATGTACTAATCCATAGAACTTGACCCAAATAATTGCACTTTAACTCTTTGATCATGACCAGAGATGTGTTATATGTAACCCAGCATGAAACTGTAAATTGGATGTACCTATTTAGCAAATTTGTTTATTATGCATGCATATAAGATGGCCATTGCAATATATTTGAATGCAGTGTTTGCTATAGTAAGTCTGGGGAAACCTTTATTTCAATCCATAGTACTGAGGAACATGCACATACAATGAACATTGTTGTTTAGAACAACTTGCAACAGGCAGTATCTTCTATGGCTATGCTGGTAGTTACAGCTTATGTTGGACATGAGTATTATCAAAAAACTGATGTAAACTTGTCGGCTGCTAGTGATAAGCCCCGGCTATAATGCTGTGTGAAGCAGATACCGGCGATGGGCCTTTAAGTCTGCTCTCCATGAGTTTCATTAACGATCTTAAAGAAAACACCAATAGTAACAAGATAGTTTTACTTACAATTAAAGAAAGTTATATGAGATATACACATTCCCGACTTTATCTTTATCTGCACATTGAATATCATATATATGATATGGAATATAATTATCCCTGACTTTATTTGTATATTGAATATTATGTATATGATATGGGATATACATATTCCTGGCTTTATCTGTACATTGCATATAATGTATATGGTATGGGAAATAAATATTCCTGACTTTATCTCTACATTGAATATTATGTATATGGTATGGGATATACATATTCCTGGCTTTATCTTTACATTGAATATTATGTATATGGTATGGGAAATAAATATTCCTGACTTTATCTCTACATTGAATATTATGTTTATGGTATAAGATATATATTCCTGGCTTTATCTGTACATTGAATATAATGTATATGATATGGGAAATACATATTCCTGGCTTTATATGTAAATTAAATATTATGTATATGGTATGGGAAATACATATTTCGGGCTTTATCGGTACATTGATTATTATGTATATAATATGGGATATACATATTCCTGACTTTATGTGTACGTTGAATATTATATTTATCATATGAGATATACCTATCCATGACTTTATGTGTACATTGAATATTATGTATACGATATGATATATACATATTCCTGACTTTATCTGTACATTGAATATTATGTATATGATATAGGATATACATAATCTTGGCTTTATCTCTACATTGAGTATAATGTATATAATATGAGATGAACATATTCTTGACTTTATCTGTACATTGAATATTATGTATATGATATGAAATATACATATTCCTGACTTTATATGTACATTGAATATTTTGTATATGATATAGGATATACATAATCTTGGATTTATCTCTACATTGAGCATAATGTATATAATATGAGATGAACATATTCTTGACTTTATCTGTACATTGAATATTATGTATATGATATGAAATATACATATTCTGACTTTATCTGTACATTGAATATTATGTATATGATATAGGATATACATAATCTTGAATTTATCTCTACATTGAGCATAATGTATATAATATGAGATGAACATATTCTTGACTTTATCTGTACATTGAATATTATGTATATGATATGAAATATACATATTCCTGACTTAATATGTATATTGAATACAATGTATATGATATCGGATGTACATATTCCTGAATTTATCTCTACATTGAATTTTATGTATATGATATGGGATATAAATATTCCTGACTTTATCTGTAAATTTAATATTATGTATATGGTATGAGATATACATGTTCCTGACTTTATCTGCACATTGGATATTATGTATATGATATGGGATATACATATTCCTGACTTGATTTGTACATTGAATATAATGTATATGATATGAGATATAAATATTCCTGACTTTATCTGTAAATTTAATATTATGTATATGGTATGAGATATACATGTTCCTGACTTTATCTGCACATTGAATATTATGTATATGATATGAGATATACATATTCCTGGCTTTATCTGTAGTTTGAATATAACTTTTATGATTTTGGATTTACATATTCCCGACTTTATCTGTACATTGAATATTATGTATATGATATGGGATATACATATTCCTGACTTGATTTGTACATTGAATATAATGTATATGATATGAGCTATATATATATTCCTGACTTTATCTGTATATTGAATATAATGTAAATGATATGGGATATACATATACCTGACTTTATCTGTCCATTGAATATTATGTATATTATATGAGATATACATATTCCTGGCTTTATCTGTCCATTGAATATTATGTATATGACATGAGATATACAAATTCCTGGCTTTATCTGTACAAAGAATTTTATGAATATGATATTGGATATAAATATTCCTAAATTAAATATATTATATATGATAAGGGATATTCATGTTCCTGACTTTATCTGTACATTGAGTATTATGTATATTATATGAGATATTCATATTTCGGGCTTTATCTGTACATTGAATATTATGTATATGATATGAGATATTCATAGACCTGATTTTATATGCATATTGACTATTTTGTATATGATATGAGATATACATATTCCTGACTTTATCTGTACATTGAATATTGTATATAATATGAGATATACACGTACATATTCCTAACTTCATTTGTAGATTGAATATTGTATATAATATGAGATAGATATATTCCTGACTTTATTTACACATTGAATATTATGTATATGATATAAGCTATACATAATCCTGACAGCATCTGTACATTGAATATGGTATAGAATATTGGATATACATATCCCTGACTTTATTTTTATATTGAAATTGTGTTTATGATATGGGATATACATGTTCCTGGCTTTATATGCACATTGAATAATTTGTTATGACATAGGATATACATATTTCTGACTTTATTTTTACATTGAATATTATGTATATGATATTTTATATACATATTCTTGCCTTTATCTGTACATTGAATATTATGTATATGATAAGAGATATTCAATGTCCTGAATTTATATGCACATTGAATATTATATATATGATATGAGAAAAACAAATTCCTGACTTCATCTGTACATTATATATCGTATATTATATGGAATATACATATTCATGACTTTATCTGTACATTGAATATTGTATATAATATGAGATATACATGTGCCTTACTTTATCTTCCCATTGAATATTATGTATATGATATGAGATATACATAATCCTGACTGCATCTGTAAAATAAATATTATGTATATGTTATGGGACATACATATTACTGACTTTAACTGTATATTGAATATTATGTATATGACATAAGATATACATATTTCCGACTTTATCTGCACATTGATTATTATGTATATGATATGAGAAATACATATTCCTGACTTTATCTCCACATTGAATATTATATATATGATATGGGATATACATATTCCTGTCCTTATTTGTACTTTGAATACTATATATATTATATGAGATATTCATAGCCCTGACATTATCTGCACATTGAATATTATGTATATGATATCAGATATACATATTCCTGACTTTATCTGTACATTGAATATTGTATATAATATAAGATATTCATATTCCTAACAACCTCTGTTCATTGAATATTATGGATATGATATGGGACATATATGTTATTCACCCTATCTGTACTTTGAATGCTATTTACTTGATATGGGATATACATATTCCTGACTTTAACTTTATATTGAATATTATGTATATGATATGAGATGTATATATATTCCCGACTTTATTTGCACATAGAATATAATATATATGATATGGGATATACATATTCATGACTTTATCTGTACATTAAAAATTATGTAAATGATATGGGATATCCATATACCTAACATTATCTGCACATTGAATATATTATATATGATATGGGAAATACATATTTATGAATTAATCTGTCAATTGAATATTATGTATTTGTTATGGGATATACATATTCTTCACATTATCGGTACATTGAACATTATTTATATGGTATTGGATATATATATTCCTTACTAAATATGCATATTGAGTATAATGTATATGATATTGGATATACCTTTTCCCGACTATATCAGTACATTGCATATTATGTATATGAAATGAGATATATATATTCCTGACTTTATCTGCACATTGATTATTATGTATATGATATGAGATATACATATTCCTGAGTTCATCTTTACATTGAATATCGTATATTATATGGGATATATATATTCCTGACTTTATCTGTACATTGAATATTATGTATATGATATGAGATATAAATATTGAATTTCCTAACTTTATCTGTATATTGAATATTATGTATGTTATAAGAGATATTCATAGTCCTGACTTTATCTGCACATTGATTAATATGTATTAGTTATGATATGAGATATACAAATTCCTGACTTCATCTGTTCATTGAATATAATGAATATGATATGAGATATACATATTCATTGCTTTATCCGTACATTGAATATTATGTAAATGATATAAGATATACATTTTCCTGATTTTCTCTCCTCATTAAGTATTATGTATATGATTTAAGATATGCATATTCTTGACGTTATTTTCACATTGAATATTATGTAAATGATATGAGATATACATATTCCTGACTTTATCTCCACATTGAATATTATGTATATGACATAGGATATACATATTCCTAACATTAACTGATATTGAATAGTATGTATATGAAATGAGATATACATATTCCCCACTTCATCTGCACAATGGATATTATGTATATAATATGAGAAATATATATTCCTGACTTTATCTGCACATTGAATATTATGTATATGACATGGGATATACATATTCCTGAACTTATCTGTACATTGAATATTATGTATGGGATATAGGATATACATATTCCAGGCTTTATCTGTACATGTAATATCATATATATATGACATAGGAAATACATATTCCTGACCTTCTCTGAACATTGAATATTATGTTTATGATAAGAGATATTCATAGTCATGAATTTATCTGCACTTTGTATATTATGTATATGATATGAGATATACACATTCCTGACTTCATCTGTACATTGAATATCATATATTATATGGAATATACATATTCATGGCTTTATCTGTACATTGAATATTGTATATAATATGAGATATACATGTTCCTGTCTTTATCTACACATTGAATATTATGTATATTATATGAGATATACATAATCCTTACTGCATCTGTAAAATAAATTTTATGTATATGACATGAGATATACATATTCCCGACTTTATCTGCACAATGAATATTATGTATATGATATGAGAAATACATATTTCTGACAATATCTGCACAATGAATATTATGTATATGATATGAAAAATACATTTTCCTGACTTAATCTGCACATTGAATATTATGTATACTATATGGGATATACATATTCCTGACTTTATCTGTACATTGACTATAATGTTTATGATATGGATATATATATTCCAGACTTTATCTGCACATTGAATGTTATGTATATGATATGAGATATTCACATTCCTGACTTTATATGCACATTGAATATAATGTATATGACATGAGATATACATATTCCTGACATTATCTCTACATTGAATATTATGTTTATAATATGAGATATACATATTCCTGACTTTATCTTTACATTGAATAACATGTATATGATATAAAATATACATATTCTTGACTTCATCTTTACATTGAATATCGTAAATTATATGGTATATACATATTCCTGACTTTATCTTTACATTGAATAACATGTATATGATATAAAATATACATATTCTTGACTTCATCTTTACATTGAATATCGTAAATTATATGGTATATACATATTCTTGACTTCATCTGTACATTGAATATCGTAAATTATATGGGATATACATATTCCTGACTTTATCTGTACATTGATTATTGTGTATATGACATAGGATATACATATTCCTGACCTTATCTGTACATTGAATATTATGTATATTATAAGAGATATTCATAGTCCTGACTTTATCTGCACATTGATTAGTATGTATTAGTTATAATATAAGATATACAAATTCCTGACTTCATCTGTTCATTGAATATAATATATATGCTATGAGATATATATATTCCTGGCTTTATCCGTACATTGACTATTATGTAAATGATATAAGATATACATTTTCCTGATTTTATCTCCACATTGAATATTATGTATATGGTATGAGATATACATATTCTTGACTTTATTTTTACATTGAATATTATGTAAGTATATGAGATATACATATTGCTGGCTTTATCCGTATATTGACTATTATGTAAATGATATAAGATATACATTTTCCTGGTTTATCTCCACATTGAATATTATGTATATGGTATGAGATATACATATTCTTGACTTTATTTTCACATTGAATATTATGTAAATGACATGAAGATATACATATTCCCGACTTTATCTGTACATTGAATATTGTATATAATATGAGATATACATATTCCTGACTTCGTCTGTACATTGAATATTGTATACAATATGAGATATACATATTACTGACCTTTTCTACATATTGAATATTATGTATATGATATAAGCTATACATAATTCTGACTGCATCTATACATTGAATATCGTATATGGTATGAGATATACATATCCCTGACTTTCTTTGTATATTGAATATTGTGTTAATGATATGAGATATACATATTCCTGGCTTTATCTGCACATTGAATATTATGTATATGACATAGGATATACATATTCCTGACCTTATCTGTACATTGAAAATTATGTATATGATTTTTGATATACATATTCCTGACTTTATATGTACATTAAATATTATGTATATGATTTTTGATATACATATTCCTGACTTTATCTGTACATTAAATATTATGTATATGATTTTTGATATACATATTCCTGACTTTATATGCACATTGAATATTATGTATATGATATGAGATATATATATTCCTGACTTTATCTGTACATTGAATATTGTATATAATATGAGATATACATATTCCTGACTTTATCTACACATTGAATACTATTTATATGATATAATTTATATACATATTCCTGACTTTATCTGTACATTGAATATTATGTATATGATGTGGGATAAACATATTATTCACCATATCTGTACATTGACTATTATGTATATGATATTGGATAGACATATCACTGACCTCATTTGTATATTGAAAATTATGTATAGGATATGGGATATACATATATTCCTTACTTTATCTGTACATTGAATATTATCTTTATGATAAGATATTTTCATAGTCATGACTTTATCTGCACGTTGTATATTATGTATATGATATGAGATATGTACATTCCTGATTTCATCTGTACATTGAATATTGTATATAATATGAGATATACATGTTCCTGACTTTATCTACACATTGAATATTATGTATATGATATGAGATATACATAATCCTGAATGCATCTGTAAAATAAATATTATGTATATAATATGATATATACATATTCCCGACTTTATCTGCACAATGAATATTATGTATATGATATGAGAAATACATATTCCTGACTTTATCTGCACAATAAATAGTATCTATATGATATGAGAAATACATATTTCTGACTTTATCTGCACAATGAATATTATGTATATGATATGAGATATTCACATTCCTGACTTTATCTGCACATTGAATATAATGTATATGATATGAAATATACATATTCCTGACATTATCTGTACATTGAATATTATGTTTATGATATGAGATAGACATATTCCTGACTTTATCTGCACATTGAATATCATGTATATGATATGAGATATACATATTACTGACTTCATCTTTACATTGAATATCGTAAATGATATGAGATATACATATTCCTGACTTTATCTGTACATTGAATATTGTATATAATATGTGATATGCATATTCCTGACTTTATCTGCACATTGAATATTATGTACATGACATAGGATATACATATTCCTGACGTTATCTATACATTGGATATTATGTATATGATATGAGATATACATATTGAATTTCCTAACTTTATCTGTACATTGAATATTATCTATATTGTAAGAGATATTCATAGTCCTGACTTTATCTGCATATTGATAAGAATGTATTAATTATGATATGAGATATACAAATTCCTGACTTCATCTGTTCATTGAATATATTGTGTATGATATGAGATATACATATTCATGACTTTATCTGTACATTGAATATTATGTAATTGATAAAAGATATATATTTTCCTGATTTTATCTCCACATTGAATATTATGTATATGGTATGAGATATACATATTCCTGACTTTATCTGTACATTGAATAATATATATATGACATGAGATATACATATTCCTGACTCTATATGTACATTGAATATTATGTATATTATATGAGATATACATATTTCTGACCCTATCTGTATATTGAATATTATGTACATGATATTAGTTATACATATCTGCGACTCCATCTGTACATTGACCATTATGTAAATGATATAAGATATACAGTTTCCTGATTTTATCTCCACATTGAATATTATGTATATGGTATGAGATATACATATTCTTGACTTTATTTTCATATTAAATATTATGTAAATGATATGGAATATACATATTCCTGACTTAATATGCACATTGAATATAATGTATATGATATTGGATATACCTTTTCCCGACTTTATCTTTACATTGAATATTATGTATATGAAATGAGATATACATATTCCTGACTTTTTCTGCACATTGAATATTATGTATATGATATGAGATATAAATATTCCTCACATTATCTTTACATTGAATATTATGTATATGATATTGGTGAAACTTATTCCTGATTTTATCTTCACATTGAATATAATGTATATGATATGAGATATAAATATTCCTGACATTATCTTTACATTGAATATTATGTATATGATATTGGTGAAACTTATTCCTGATTTTATCTTCACATTGAATATAATGTATATGATATAGGATATACATATTTCTGACTGCATCTGTGCTTTGAATATTATGTATATGATATAGGATGTACATATTCCGGACTTTATCTTTATATTGAGTATATTGTATTTGATATGAGATATTCATATTCCAAACTTTAATTGTACACTGGATATAGTGTGTATGATATGATTAATACATATTCCATACTTTATCTGTACATTGAATATTATGTATATAAGATGGGATATAAATATTCCTGACTTTATCTGCATATTAAATATCATATATATATGATATGGGATTATAAAAAATCATCATGAGTATCTGTGTGTGATAGAAATATCTCACTCAAGGGGCCGAAATAACATGCAGCGACGAGGCGTTTCCTGCATGTAATATTGACCCAGATGGTGAGATATTTCTATTTCATAATTATCATTACAAATTTATAATTGGTTGCCTATTTGACGAGAAAAGATGTCCGATTACTGCGTTAGTTTATTTTTAAACGAATGTGTCCGCGAACTTTTTAGACACACCTCTTATAGCGTTTTTTTTTACCTGATACACTCCCTTTCATTATTTCAGGCACACCTGTCATTCGGATTAACGCTATCGATTACGACAAAACAAGTCCTTTCAATGAGCTGACGTATGCGATAAAAAGGCGTGAGTATATATTAGAATTTGACGTCTATTCAAGAGTCATCTTGGTAGAAATAATAATAATAATAATAATAATTATAATAATTAAACTAATATGATATATTAAAATAAGTATTCAGTGTGTTTGGTTTTCAAATAGAAAATTCTCTCTTATTATATCAGAACCTTCAACCCATGTAAGATTTTTATAAGACTTAGCAGGGGAGCTTAAACCTGGCTTAAACTTGGTTTACGGGTGAACTCATCATCGCTCCCATCCCCATCGTCACATTATCAAACAAAACTTATCCCCCAACATCCCCTCCCAACACACGCACACTTATTTGAACGCAACTTTCTGTATGTGTTTTTTTCCAGCGACAGACGGTAACGGTGTATTTGAAATCGATGAAAATACCGGTGATCTCGTGCTAGTTAAAACACCAATGAAATATTCTTACCTGTATGTTGTTTCTGCTAGCGATGGCGGGGACCCACCTTATGAAACATCTGTTGAGGTCCTCATCGTAGTAAACCCGGGTAGGTGTACCTGCTTTTAACACAAAATTTATTCTGCCAAATAAATTTGACATCCTGTAAGGCATGGGCGAATAGGATACCAAGAACATTAGTGCCCAAACAACAAATAAAAAGCGCGGTCATCCATTGACCGGGAGTAAGAATTAAAAAAAAACACGAAAAAATGTTAATTATATAAACCAAATGTTAAATGATAGTAAGAGTTATATAAATTCGTGACAAGAACGTAACACAGAGTGTAACGCCGTTCCATCCCCTAATTAAACATGCATATTCGTGACACAATCACAATTTTGAAGTAAACAAGTTTTACTTTTTCATATTTCTAGAAGGTCTTAAAGCCATGAGGACATTTTTGTTACATATATATGACAGCAGGCATAAATCATAAATCAGTACATTACAAATTAATTCTAGTTGAAATACAATATATGTGCACAAGGGTGTTTGAATACTTATTCTGTACATGCAAAACAGACTACAGACACACATGTATATAAATAAACACATACAAACACTGAAATGTATACATATTATTACCGATTTGTTTAACCTTGTAAGAAAATGAAAGCAAGGTATGTTCATATTCTTTTGCACGCTGAGAGACAAATGACAAATATACTGCTTTACGATAAACAGGACACAGAATATATTTCTATATCAATAAAACCATTATAATGATTCCATTTGCTATTTCAAACAGACGCCGTTAATGAATGTTCGCCAGAACTATGTGAGAACGGCGCCAGCTGTTTTCCAAGCTTTAACTACTACAAATGCATATGTGGCATCGGCTGGGCTGGTCAGAACTGCGAAATAAGTAAGTCAATAGTCTGCGTGTTCTTGGTTCATTGTTGAATATGTTCTCGAAAATTAGCAAACCTGTTTCCATGTTTTGCTCAAGAGTCCTGGCTCAGCACAAAAACGAATGGACTCATTATAAAAAAACATCAAAGTAAATACCTTCACATTAACGTTCTACAACCAATATGCATTAATATTTTCAAATAAAAAACACTGATTCAAGTGTTCCCAATTCAGTTTCTGGATTCTGCTTTTACGGACTTGTATATATTTATAATATTATAGAAAGTCCGTGAAAGCAGATAAAGATATAAAAGGCATAAACATATATAATAGAGAAATAAAAAAATACAGCATAAGCAGATGATGCAACGTTTATGATGGATGGGTCATATAAAACTTTCACATCTTTAATAAAAAGGATATATGCTTTAAGTAAAGTATCTTGTTAAAGATTAAGATCATGATCATTAAAAACTTCTATTGAAACATTTGGTATAAATAATCAACTTATAGGGACATCAAAATGCTCATCTACACCCAGTCTGGGAATTGTTTGTTTTTTTCAAATGACAGAAACAAATATCACGAATTAAATTTAATACGAAAAATATAGGAATTTACAAACTGCTTAAAACGATGGAAGAGGCATAGTTTATCAATTATTAGAAAAATAACTGTTATCAAAATATTTGTATTAGCAAAACTTATATACCCTCTTCCAGTCCTAGAAAACCGAAAATCAGAATTAATTAATTTAATCAATGTAAGTATATACACTTATTTACGGGATAATAATCCTGATAAAATCTTTTGAAAAACAATAATACATGATTACGCAAACGGGGGACTCAATTGATTGATTTAAACATGTTTATAAAAGCATTTAAGGCAGGATGGGTCAAAAGAATAATCGATAATAAAAATAAGGGTGATTGGATACATATATACAATAACATATTAGATAAAATAGCGGGACAATTAATAATTGAATGTAATTCAAATGAAAATGACTATATTAAAACATAAAAACACCTGTTTCCAAAATATTTATTAGAAATATCACAATCATGGTCAAGCATAAACTTTGTAAATCACAATCATGGTCAAGCATAAACTTTGTAAATTAACCAGAAGCTGAATGATTAAACAATCAGATATTATGGAACATTATGTATATAAAATAACAATAACACGACATTATTTTATAAAGAATGGTATGCAAAAGTTATCGTGTACATCAAACACAAATTGATAGTAGACAAAAAACTGTTTATACATTTCAGTTTAAAAGCTAAGTACACACTTTATAATTCAGATTTTTTTTAAACTATTATAATTTGATTCAAAGCATACCAAAAGTATGGAAACAAAACTTGAAAGCCGACAACATAGCTGGTAATAATAAACAAATTAATTTATTGCAACAAATTCGAAACCTCAAGAGTCTGAATAAAATTGTATACAATATACAATTAAAACACAATAGCAACATTATTATTATCATACCTCATATTAAATGGGAATCAGAAAGTACGATAACTGGAATGTTGTACACACCGTACCTTTCAGATCCTTAATTAATACAAAAATAAGAGCTTTTCAATACAAATATATTAATATGCGAATTGTAACTATCAACAAATTCCTGTATAAATGCAACATATGTAATACAAGTTTATGTGATTTTGTGCCATGAATGTAGAAACCAATATACATCTATTTTAGAAATGTCATTGTTCTATAGCCTTTAGGACAAATCTTGAAGGATATCTTAATGAAAAGAAGTTTACAATAAAGTTAAATTAAATCATAATATTTTTTGGATATGTTGAATGGAGCAGTTATTAAAACACGTCAAATAGTATGTTGATTTATGCTAAATATTTCATTTACAAAAATAAGTATGCATAAACAATTCCCATGTTTATCAATTTTATCAAATATTCAAAACATATTGAAAGTATAGAAAGAATAATAGCAACGACAAAAGATAAAGTTGAACAACATAACGGCAAATGGGAAAAATTACAACTGAATTAATGACATCATCAAACTGATTTCAGACTTAGAGTGTCAAGTATTCCACTTCTTTATCCAAACCTTCACCTCCTTTTTTTGTTTCTTATCTACTCTCCTTTATCTACTGTCTACATGAACCAACTTATTTCTCAATTAATGCATAAAGGTATATAATATTACTAAAGACCATTGTGACAATGTTTCACTATAAAAAAACTTACACTATTTATTGTTTACATATAAAAACATAGCCTGAATAGACTTGTATACAAGTTATATATCTTAACATGCTAGTATAATATCACACTTATCTTTCTTATGTTCAATGCGTTGCTATTTACTTATATGTATATGTATAATGAAAAATAAAATATTTAAAGAAAAAATAATCTGGTTTATATGCACACTTCCAATTCTGTAGGAGTGCGAAGATGTGTTGAACATGAAAAACGAATGCTAACCTCACAGAATGATCTCTCTTATTTCTATATTGAAGTAAATTCAACTCCTTATTTTTACTAAAACAAATCGATCTCATGTTCTAAACAAGGACAGGGATCCTCCGTGGCCGAGCGGTCCAAATCGATGTCGTGAAATGACAACTTATCTGTAGCCGCTGAGGTCGTGGGTTTGAGTATATATCGGGTCTAAAACGTTGTATAAATACTTATTTACAAACAATCATAAAAGCTTGCGTCGAATTTTAAATTATGATATTGAGCAATTTGCCGTACAATTACAATATTAATAATGTTACTTAATTTTAAATAAGCAAAATTATCATTAAAATAACTGAAATGTCGCAATTATCAACTTGGCCATTTGTGCTGTATTAATGCAGCCATTTTCGGTTTCGTGTTTATTCAAATTCCCTTATAATCTATATATACTTATTGACCACCCGATCTTCTGTATTATTGCATAAAACGTAGAACCTTTATTAATATATTACTTTTTACAGACTATATATTTTATATGTTCAGACATAGATGACTGCTCGGATGAGTATTGTAAAAACAACGGCACGTGTGTTGATGAAGTAAACTCCTATTCCTGTAAGTGTGCCGTAGGATGGCAAGGGGACAACTGCCAAGAAAGTAAGTAAACACTGATAAGATAGTTAACAGCAATTTCGCAAGAGCAATTATCCAATACGTACATCTTTCGTATTCTTTAACACTGAATTTTCGTTATTTCAACGCTCATGTGTTTATATGAGTGACAGTATTGTTGTATTTTGAACCTGCTGAAAGCATTGCCATATTTGAATTCTGAATTTAGACACCGGTACAGTTTCTCACCTCTTATTATTATACACATTTTATATGTGTATACAAAAATGATGCTTTGATATTTTGGTATGCATACATGATTACTAGCGTCTACTTTCACTTTGCCACCAGTGTACAAACTGAGCAAAACAACTCTTATATGCTACACGATCCCTTCTTTTCACATCCTATTTTGGTTGTACAATAAAATGTCAGTTTCGTTTCTTTCGTTTGTGTTCTTCAATGAATGACAAGCATGCGCATTTTATTATTAATATAAAAAACAAAACATAGATGATGGGCTTACACTTAAAGCAATTTTATCTTTATATGTATTTTATATGTGTTGACATCGATACATCATTCTAACCTTTCAATATTATATGTAATCTATGTGTGTTGACATCGATACATCATTCTAACATTTTAATATTATATGTATTTATATGTGTTGACATCGATACATCATTCTTACCTTTTAATAGTATATGTACTGTATATGTGTAGACATCGATACATCATTCTAACCTTTTAATATTATATCTACTGTACGTGTGTAGACATCAATATATCTTTTTAACCTTTCAATATTATATGTACTGTATATGTGCACACATCGATTCATCTTTCTTAGCTCTTAATTATTTATTTAGTTCACACTTGCAGAAAGCAATATATCTTTCTTATCTTTAATCAATATATGTATTTTACATGTACAGACATCGACGATTGCAAAGAGGATTCGTGTCAAAACGGAGGCACGTGCATTGATGAGATTAATTCGTTTACGTGCAATTGTCCGCCAGAATGGACCGGACAATTATGTGAGAATGGTGAGTGAGTTGTTCTGAATATAAATGTTAAAATGGCTTACATTCGATTCAGTGCTTTTCCAATTTATACGTAAGTTTTCTGCAAACATAACAATATTCTAAATCATTTGGCAAAAACAATACAATAAAATATTACAATCAACACCGTTTATAATTATTGTAATTAGGCTGAGTAATCAAAGTGCTTAACAAAACTGATGGCCTGGTTAATAATAGATATTCATACGACTTTCTAATTTGATGTATATTATTGTATCGTTTGTTTTATTGTATGCAACATTTTTGATATGACATTATACAATGCCCCCATTATATTTTTATTATTCGATTTGTTTTTGCTTGCAAATATTAAAAATACATGAACAAATAAAATTCGAGGAATAAAATGTAGTCCAGGTCGCGAACGATCATATTGGCGGTGATCAGCCGTGCAAAACTTGAACACGACGTCATTCGTTTGCAAATGTTTGATAACAGAAGTCAACCGAACGACATGTTCGCTTTAAACCTATGCTAACAGATAAAAAAAACCTCTGAGAACTGTTAATCTGTGTCTAATCGAGTGACTTAATGAGAAATGGACGGAAAGCGCCGATGTAGTCCGTTAACTTTTTATTCTTTTGGTCGCCGTTTGTATTTCTAAACAGTGTAAACATGTTTAACATCACTGAATGCAGCCCCATTGCTCAACGTTGAATTCCCACGCGTAATCCATTACGATATTTTCCATTCATCACGATGGATGGAGAGTACTGGAATTGTCATCCGGGGGTACTCGACGATACCAAGGGCTGCGTTTTTAGTATATACTAATTATTTTAAGCTCGACTGGGAAGAAATCTCAGTGCCTATACAAATCGCTCACGAGTCCGCTTCCTGGGCAGAATCCGAACTGAGTGTTTTTTTATGAGTGGTACCGGGTCAATCGGCCAACACTTTATCCATTACACTACCGTCTCCGCCAAGTCTTTGGCATGAATTACGGCTACAATCGAGTATTTGCTCTTTCCAAGTTCTCGTTTTCAAAACCAGATGGGACTTTTATAAAATAGTATTATACAATCATATATTAATTACAAATATGTCCTATGAATGAAATACAGTCAAATAAAATTTGAGTAAGCTGTTTTCATGGCTTAATAGGGAGAAAGCAAACGAATAAACTAATTTTGGCTTCAGTGTTTGTTAAACTATATAAAAATGTTTCGTTTTACCTTAGACGTCGACTGCGATACATTCCCTTGCCTAAATGGCGCCACCTGTGTTCCGATTACGGACATATCAGCTTACTTTTGTACCTGTACTGAGGGATGGACGGGGAGGCAATGTCAAACCAGTACGTATGCACACCATTCATACACCAACTGTCCATACATATTTTGCGAAAAATAAGACAACAAGCAGAGTTAGACATTTGGCAGTTTAACGGGAATATATCAGTATAAAACGTTATAAGTGTCTTAAAATAATTATTAAAATTGCTACAAAACATCTGATTATCATCAATAAATAAAATCTTAATGGTTTGGTAAGTCATATCCACAAAAAAGAGACAAAATCGTTTTTTAATTTTGAGTGGTAAACTTAAAACGAAAACCCCATTCTAAAAATAGACAGCACTTAAGTACTGCTTAAAGTCATTCAGACTCTTTGTAAGATGGAATCATTATTACTACATGTTAACCTGTGTTACGGATCAAATTGATTCAAAATCACGTTACTCATCTTCTTTGTCATAAAATATGTTGCAATTGTATAGGTTAGAAGTTACATGGCAATTTCTACCGTAGAAAATAACTTCCAATCGCTTAGATGTTGATATGCTTTCTCGCTCTTGGAACAATTTCATTAGTTGAGGAAGTAGGTCATAGCTGATGTGATATAATATTCCGATTTTATTTTTAAGATAAACATCAATAAATATGTCTACCAAATTTCAGTTGATGATATCCATTAGTTATTGCTATACATTTAAAGTACCAGGCGTATATATCAAAGTTGCCAAATATATACTTTTCATTTCATTGAAAAATTACTAAAATTGTAAGATGTTGTAGCTGTTGCATGGTAATTAGCGTCAGTGTCAACAATAAACCAGTCATATCGCGACGGTGTCTATTTCAGACAGTATTCTGAGAGCTGCCACACTGAAGTAACATGTCGCAAACACATGGTATAATACCCGACCAAGTCGCATTATACTGACACCGGACCAACAAGATCCAGAATTATCTTCTAAATGATGATCTCAAAGCGAGCGAGCTTTTAGTGACATTTTTAAAGTCTCTGCGGTATAACTTGGCCGGGGATAGAACCCATGACATTCCGCATGCGAGGGGATCACTCTACCACTAGACTACTGCTGCGGTTCTGATTATAAGCAATGCTATAATCATTAATAGTTTTACACTTTCAAAAACATGGAACAGATTTATTTATTAACATATTTAATGCCACACTGGGTCAAAATGATAATAAAAATGTTCAATTGTAATATTTGATTTAACAGAAAATAATAGCTCTCATTTGCTTAGCATCATTAGGAGTTTGTTTTGTTTGTTTGATTCTTTAGATATATTTCCTATTTAGGTATTGATGACTGCTCGGAGGATCCTTGTAAAAATGGAGGCACGTGTATCGACGAACATAACGGGTTCGCGTGCAACTGTTCCGCAGGATGGGATGGCGATACTTGTGAAAACGGTCGGTTATTTGCACATCTATCAGATAAGAGAATTATTTCACTGTCTTGACCATAGGTTAAAGTAACGTTCCAAGGACACCCCTTACCGTCCACTCAAACCACAATACTCAAAAAAGTGTCTGTGTTTTTTTTAATCTTAATTTTGGTATTTATGTGTTTAATATGATTATATGTTCATATGCAAAAAAAAGTATAAATATTACGACAAGGTAACCATGACCCTTATAATAATATATAATAATAGTATATATATATTTTCATTTCATTAAGAATACACTTATGATTTATCTGAAATGCCAAATAAAATACTAGTATACTTGACATTGAAAAACAACTGTTGTAATTCACGGTATGTCGATTTCACTACACAGTTGGATTTTGTTCTTAATAAAAAAAATTCTTGGATTTCCACGGTAAAAATATTCCACATTGATTATTTTTTAATTTAAACTTATTCTATTTCATAACAGGAATGCATCTCTACATAATATGCACAATAAGTTGTAGGTTGTCATTGACACTCTAAGAGTATTTAAAAAAATGTGTCCTCAAATGCTCATCAATGTCATTACATGTATCTGTTAAAATACTTTAAAAATCACTTTTTAAACATCCGTGATGTCTTATTACAGTATATGCTATGCCAACTTTTGCTATTCTCATCTGCAGCAAATAATCACAGACACTAGGAACCTTTCTGAATATGTTTACAAACAAATTACATTGACCGTAGGAAAAAAGGTGCAACGGCGTAATGAGACATTGATAGTTTTTTTTTCACGTATTCGAATTCAAATTTGTAAACACAGATTTCAGAGTGGATTGAAGTTATTGAAACGTGGAGGTTCCAAAATAACGGTACGCTTAGTTTTGATTTTGAGGTAAAAAGGGTCAAGGTCACCATTTCTAAGAAAATAAACATTTTCCGCTCAATAACTTAATCTTATTTTGTTTTATTTCTGCTAGAATGTATTTCATTTTTTACATTGTTTTAAAGTTTAATTCACACAGCAGCAATGTATTCATGTCAAACAAACTGAGTTCATGTTTTATCTTCTGTTGTTGAAAGTAGAACGTTTTATATTGGAATTATCCCCACAGACATTATTCAGTCTGGGCCAAGCTCGAATGTAAGCAGATTTACCATTTCAGAGTTCATTCCTAATGATCAATTATATGAGGTTTACACTAAGTAAGTTAACGTTTATTATGAAAACTAAGGGGATTGTCAGCTTTATGCAACGGTCAGGTAACCAAACTACTTTCCCCTGTGATCTTGGAAGGTTAACAAGTACCATCTCCGTCAGTAGCTGATAACTTTTCCACTTGAATCAGCGGTGAGAGAATAATGTTAACGTTGTATATCAAGTCATGTCAAATAGTCCAAAATTCAATTTTAGTCGTCCAATTTCAGACTAAATAACTAGCCAATGACCTTTCATGGCAGTGATATTATTGGAATCATGCATATTGCGTTATTATATCTATTTAGGATGTACGGGCAATACATATGGTAGAAACTGCGAAGAGACTTGTGAGTGCACTTTAACTGATCATCTCTCAGACTCGAATGACGATCAAATATGTGACATCAGAACAGGCGCGTGTAAATGTAACAGAAAGTGGACAGGGGCAATTTGCGATAACGACGTGGACGAATGCGAGCAGGTAAATTGTATGATTTTTTTTAAATTCAGTTGAAAATTCCACTCGAATATGTTATGTCCTAGCCTTTGTAGTTCAAGATACAAAAAACAACATATATCCAGCTTGCCTTGTTATGATATACTTTATGTCGAAAAAGAACCAAAATCAAAACACCAACTGTAACATTTAAATCAGAATGCAAAATGCTGACGGTTAATGTTTGTTTACCAGACGGTACCGATACTGTAGCCAGACGACTTTTAATAAACTGACGTACCATATGCTGGCGTGTAATTGCTGTAATCTGTAAATTGACACGTTGCTGTCTGTTAAGTAAGCCTACATGACAAAACTATGATGTTCTGTAAACTTTTTTCTAATTGCAGGATGATATTTGTAATTCCGCCAATAACATTGTCTGTGAGAACTCTGTTGGTGCGTATGAATGCGTGTGTAAAGTTGGTTACATGCCGTCTGGGTCATCAAAATGCATCCAAGGTACAGTTTGAGTAATCGAAAGTATGCTCGTATTAGTGTTTATATTTGATACTGTAGGTTACTGAACTTGTATGCATAGAATTATATTAGTTGAGACGTATGGGGTTTAACGCCATTTTCAACTAATTTCAGGTTGCATATGGCATATACAGTTTTATTGATAGAAAAAGACCTCAAAATGAATCTGAGTAGAACCACCGTCCTTCAGCTAGTAACTGGCACAAACATTCGTTCATAATGCTTTTGGAGCGATCGGGACTCGCACCTACATTCTTAGCGATGAGAGGTAAGTGGTCTTGGGACGGCAGCTTAGACCACACGGCCACGGAGGACCCTAGAGTTGGGACGAGTTGTTTTTGCTGGAGCAATACGGGTTAGTGAGTATACTTCCGCCAAAACAACAAGTCCCTACTAATAAGACTCTATACACATTCAGTAACTTTTTATTGTATATGTTCATAATATTTAATATTGGAAATAGTCAATATTCATATTGCTACTGCAATCGGTTCAAGTGATATATTATGGATTAAGTGTATGTGTCATCTAAGCATTTATATGACTAGCTATTTCATTGTTTTAATATCTGTCTCTCATATGTTTGAGTGTTTATTCGTCTGTTTGCCGTCAATGGCACAACACAAAAACGCTAAATATGCAATGAATCAATCGAGTGTTTAACATTTAAAGTTTACTATTTCACCTTTGCCGTTTAGTATATTCTTTACATATTTCATAGATAATTTTGTCAGTGGCAACATTTTACCATTTACCGAATGTTCGGTTAAAGGCTAACATTTAGTGTTAAAATATTTTACAGGAAGTTTTACCATTTACCGTAAGCTAGTTAAAGGTTAACATTTAACGTTTTACCGGACGTTTTAACATATAGCTATGTTAACATGGATTGTTGCAGTGCAAGTTGATTGTTTTGTTTTTCAGAGAAAAGTAAAGAAATAATTTCACCCCTAGGTAAGCTTTAGAAATAAGATTTTTAAAGTATCTTTAAATACATGTTTGGAGAATAAAAGATCTTTGTAATGATAATGTTTTCATGTGTAACATATGAGCGGTTGGCGGGCAGTCATGCGTTTTTTTTCACTAAAAGTGTGAGTATTCATTGAGATATTTTGATGAAATTGATGGGTTTCTAACGTTAAAATGAACTTAAACTGTCGTTTTTAATTAAATCAGTTTATAGTCAATGCCATCTCTATAAAAAATAAAATATTTGCATCCAATAAATAGTATTTTCAATGAATGATTTCATCACATGTAATATTTCAATCATTCATCATAAATTCATACTTAGTATGTTTACTTGTGCTTTTTTTTTTATCTTGAATCAGTCACCTTGATCAAATTTTTAAGCATTTGCCTTCCTTGTTGATTTTTATTTTTGTTTCCTTTTTGCTTCTTATACCAATCTCCATCCACCATTATTGTTCCAATGTTGCATTTTGGCGTTTATGGTGTTTATATCGTGAAGAAATCGTCAGCTGAGCTCTTTAAAGCTTCGTAATCTTCACATGTTTGTTTCTTGAACTATTGCCGTATTTGATTGTTGGTTCTAATATCAAAGATTTATATAGAAGAATATAAAACTTGCATAGCTCTACTAAATGTTGATAAAATATTATGCAAAGAATTTTTGATTTGGCAAATTTCACAGGTTGATTTCATTTACATTAAATGTAAAATGTATGTATCAATAGATGTTTGATTGTTTCAAACGCTCAAAATGATCTTGAATTAAGTATATTGCAGTTTGAATTAAAATTGAAAAAATGTTTCCTTGATGCGTTAGTTGTAGTAAACAAACTTTATAATCATGAGTACATAAACAATTTGTTTTGTAGAGAATAACATCGTGCACAAAAATACTTTTGATTTGTACATCTAACATGAATAGTAAGGATATTTGAAAACGAGGCTTTGCGAGATATTGCGTGAAAAATACCTGAGCGTTCATAACATCTCAATCAGTTGCTCTGCCTTCTCTATATAAGTCCTGGCTTATATCAATCACAGTTTTGTCATGCCAATCATGTTGAACTTCACACTTTTGATTACACTACTAGCATCTGCGTGGTTCTGATGTAACATTATTTTTTTCAATGGATGAGTGATCCATTTATGACATTGAAAACTGACCCCGTCAGTTATTTAATTGCCCAACCACTCTTGAAAAACTGACACTCGTAAAAATCTGACCACAACCATTGGAAATTGATCAATAGTCGCCCGGACCATATTTCAACATTGAAAACTGCTAATATAAATATGGATGTTCTCGTGGATATAAAGTGTAAATTATAACCGGGAAATGTTATTTTATATTTTTATATAACGGACGGGATCAGTTTTCAATTTCAAAACTGGATCACTCATCCATTGAAAAGTGACCTATTGAGTCAGTTTTCAACGGGGTCAAACTTTAATGTTACACCGGGACACCAAATGAATATAGTTTACGTTTTAACGGGTAGAACCAGTTCTAAATCTAAAGCAGACGCGGAAAAAAGTGTCTTGCTCAATGATTCCACATATAGCCGTGGCAGAGGATCGAACCCACGACTCCCCGATTATGTATTCGATGCTTTACCACATGTACTTCGTGCATCTATATCGTAAAATACAACAAACTGCATAATCGATGGTATTTTTTATCAAAGATTATGTTTTATGCTTGACAATATTTAAATATTGCAAACCTTTCTTTTTTCATTTTGTTCTGTTTGTTTCTCAAAGTTATCGCCAGCTTGTAAATACCTTTTTTTTATTTTATTTATCTGTTTTATCTTAGAATTATCTCTAGCAAATATTACTTGTGTGCTATACTTTTTTTTAAAAAATATCATCAGCCGGTAAAATTTGTAACCTTTTCTGTATGGCTCGGTAAGCGCTTTCGGCAACCCGTCATGTTCATGTACATCAACTACATTCATGACTTCGTCATCTATACTTATTGTGTTACTTTGTCGTCTTTCTCAAAGCTAGAGAATTTCTGGCGGTTTTCAAATTCATGATTAACCATCCGTGCCCAACGAACTTGGAGCGTCCGTCTGTATATGAAGCTTTCAAGGCTGCCTTAACAAGACTGGTAAGCATTTATAACACTAGTCTACCTATAAAATACGCTAGTGATGGGAATCGGTTGATATTTTCACAATCGATTACCGGTTACAATCGGTTTGGTTCAACCGATTGATAATTAACCAATATGGATTCTAGTGATAAAGGATCATTTATTCTGAATTTAAGAGAGAGAGAGAGAGAAAGAGAGAGAGAAAGAGAGGGAGAGAGACAGAGAGAGAGAGATGGGGTAGAGACAGGGACTGATAAAACGTAATACTTGGTATTTATATCTATGCAATGTGCGATTCAGTTAGAGAGAACATGATTAAGAAGGAGACAGACACAGATACATAATTATTAACATTTATGTTTTAAAATTATTTAGTCTTCAATAACTTCAGTTCCCCATGTGTACCTGGTAATCTAACATACATTATCTGACAGTAAAAAAAGTAACCGAAACAGTCACTGTGTGGCGACTATCGATTGCTAACAAAACAAAAGTCGAGTATCGCTAACTTCAACTGAATCTACCAATTATCGATAGTCAATCGGAATACCACTACAATATACTTTATTTCTAACAGAGCCACTTATGATAATAGTATAACGAATAATACAATTGAAGTACCTATACATATATACACTATTTTGTGAAGTGATAACTTTATATCTATATTTTAAATGACACAGATTTCTTCTCACCAATTCATATTCTAAATAGATACCATCAACAGCATTTTTTTTCCCCATTTCAGCTTCGAAATCAGTTTCCAGCGGCAAGGGAAGTGATGATCTCCAACATACGGTATACTAATTACTTGAAAACATTAATATTAAAGGATGTTCTGAACGTATATACGTACTTCATACATGAATACGTTAGTTGATACGTTTTATATACATGCTGTGCAACATATAAACGTAAGATTGTTTTTTCAAAGATTGCCACCGTAAAATTCGCCCTATTCATTTTTATTTCAATTTAAAAAGGTGTTTTTTTAATAGTTTTATATACATCAAATATTTACCAGGTTTTGCATGTATAATTTAAACTACTGGTATAATATAATACATACGTATATACTCACATACTTTAACAATCATGTATATAATTTTTATAAAGTTTGTTTTTCCGCATCATTCGTTCTATATTATAAGGCTTTTCACATATCGATAGTAATATTTATGTATAGTAAACCTAAAATATAGATGTCACTTAAGTTACAAAACTTAAGTATTTATTTGATGCGAACAAATGTTTTTATTTAAAAAGGTATTACCTCTTACTTCGCTACAAAGACACCACCGGTTTCTTGAGACGCCGAAATCAAATAAACTTAGGAATTTTAAAGCTAAGATGGACAATATATCCCCGATGACAATACTGGTATTTAGGTTTCATGTATCGTCGAAAAATAATTGAGTATATATGCAAACTCACCATGTACAGGCTGGAAGGTTAGTCGGTGGGTAATTGTACATTCCATAGTGTACATTTTCACTACAATTTGCCCTATGTTGTATAGGCGGGTTATGAGAAGTGGGCTTGGCACACTAAAAGAGAATTTGTCTATCGGTATATCGCTTGTTCTGCTCGCTAAAAGCTAATTCGGCCATTGTTTGTGATACATCATTTAACTTTTATTAAAAGCAATGAAGCACCCTTCAGTTTTGATTCTGATATTATAATGTTTAAGTACACACAGGTTCAGACAAATGCTTGAACCGGTTACATAATTAACTGCTTGACTGATATACCGACTGATTTCATTTCGTTTACATTACTTAACGTTTCATCATATTTTGGCGATTCTTGGTCAAAATGTAAGTGAATAGTTTTTGAACAAGCCAAATCGAACCAATGTGAACAGAGTCCTGGTCCTTAGTTGATTAAAAATGCAGATATTTGCCTTGTAAACACTGTAGAAACTTTATATGTCATCGGACTGTGACCAACCTTGGTCAAAATGTTAATGACACTGTGAGCTCTTATAAGACATTGAACCTTTAACCTTAAACCGGCCATATTTGACCTGACATACGGCCCTTAATTGGTTTGAAAAAGGTGAACTTTGCCTTATAAATACTTGAGATTTTCACAAGATCGTGACATAGCCTTGGCGGAGTATATAAGCACTTACGTGACTTTTTTATATCAGTTCTGAAGCAATAGTTATTTGCCTTGGATAGTTTTTATTAAAATTAACAAAAAAAAGTTCGGGTTGCGCTGTTGGTTACATAAAAAGGTAAATATATCAAGTTATATTGGGTAAAATAGATAAATTTATCAAGTGATATTGGGTAACGAAACACTATTTTTAACGCTTCCACAGCAATAAACTATATTTTAATAATAAAGTAAATAATGACTTAAGATACATATATCTGTTTCTTACCGCTGGTCAGAAATTCAATCCATTCCTGCAATTTTTAGCCTATTCCTGCGCCTTTTCCACAACTTTCGCCGGAAACTATTGGACTAAGGTTGGTATTGCGTTTTCAACCAAATTTAATGCTTAACGAGACCCACGATTGATGAAACTGTTGTTTTGTAGCAACATCTAGTCACCGAGTTAAGCGTTCGCGTCTGTGCTCAAAGCAGATACTGAACTACAAGTACGTCACATCCGGTTGGTGCCTTTTTAATTATTTTGTTTCAGTTGCGGTTCCATTGTTTTTGACATGGAAGTAGCTGTTCATGAGGCAAATAAAGGAGCCCTGGCGATACAAATCCAAAGTCTTCTCGAGGGTCAACCACTTGTGCTAGACGGTGAAAACGTCACAGTTTCTGCAATCACAATCGAAAACAATGCAAGTAAGAATGATTTGTAATTCGCTTACACGCATACATTTACCTCGATGACGAAATAAGCTTAGAGTATAAATGTGACTTTCTCTCTCTCGATTCCGTATCCAGGCTAGAACCAGTACTGGCTGATGAAAATCTTGAATTTCATGAATTAATATTATTATTTACAATGAATGCATCCATAAATTACGATGAAGCAGCATGCATATATGATATATACAATACAAATTGTTTTAAATTTACAATAGGTTGAGTTTAACGACTATATTAGTTTATCGTTTTGCAATGCATGTACCTAAACAAGCATACTATCTCTTAATATGTAAGATACTAATTTGGCGGGGGAATACTTTGACTGACACTCTCTCGCCGTATGATATGACGGCGGGGGAAGAACGGGGATGGGCGTTCCCCTCAGCCAGACTTAAGCTCCTCAGTGGGGTCGTCTGCTACTGACTGTACCAATTCGGTCGTTCCTATTGTCACTTCTTATGAATACAGTTGAATTCCGTTTGCCCGAACACGGATGGCTGGAACACCACATTTAGATCGAATTACCTATCTGATCACAGCCGAATTATTTTTTCGATGTATATACATGTACATGTATGATGTTGACAATATTCGGCTCAAACAGCCTTTAACTCGAACTATTTTGTCCTGTCCCGTCGGGCTCGAGTCATCAAGATCTTTTATCTATATGCATATACAGCTAATGTTCATACACGCACATAACGGTCACACTGTAATCTACAGTTGTATTCTTCTAAGCCTTATTCTGAAATGTTTCGAAATTCGTTTGCTTCTTCAGGCGCTTGTTTGTTTACTTCTTTTGTCTTTATGTTAAATTAATGTTGCACTTTGTAAATATGTTGATGATTTCCTGGAAGATTAAATCTATTTGAATAAGTTATCTCGTTAATAAAAGTCTTTATTATTATTATTTTTAAAATTACACAATTATAATGGTGTTAATTATTCCTTATAGCAGTGTTCGTGCAGCACGGGTGACTCTGTGTCCTCTGAGTGTTACGCCTCCTGTTGATATTTTTTTTTTTTTTTGGGTGGGGGGTGGGGGGGTTTGGAAACAGTGGTCATTACTTTAAGATATTCAGGAAACAGGATCCCCGCGATAACGCCTCAAAGAAACACAGCGTTGCTGCTCCTTGGGTTCCATGGTTCTCTTGACGCAACCTTCCGCTACCCGCCGTCTGTTTAATCCTGAACATGTAACATGCATTCTCATACTAATCTGAACTGAGCAGTCATGTGTGAGAATATGTAAAATCAAAAAGTTATAAGTAAAGTTGAGATCCTCTGGCTAGTTATACAATTGCCCTGATGCGAGATCGACTCTGCCCACTGGCCACGCAACAGTGTTTGCCCAAATAAATAAAATGAAGTTATTACGTACACAATGTTTGTTTGTCTAAAGAAAATGTTGACGTAGCTCCTAATATCGATCGCTAATTGAATAATCGACATGTTTGATTGGCAGCCCGCATAAGATCAATTTTGATATATTTGCAAATTGTTTGACAGTCTCTTTTATCACATAATTTTCGGTGCTGGAGTTTGATAAACCGATGACTTATTTTTTATATCAACCTAGTGTAATATTACTTCCGATTCATCGTTCGTTGTTTTTCGTATAACTCTGCTCTCGTATTTAAATTTCCTATTTTGAGACGCCATTACGTCATATGATGTCTCACGGAAACAATATGACTGTTGATTTTTCTCGTTCATTAAAGAGAAGATATTTTATATAAATAGTAAATGTAAACTTTTCCGAGTTGTATGATAAAACGAGTGTGTCAGTTGTGTACATTTATTATTGAATTTATCAAATTCGTTTGGGAAAAACTGATATAACGCTCCGCAGAGCTTCACATAACATATGTTTTCCAACTCGTTTAATAAATTCAATAATAAATAAGCACGCATATAAAAACCTCTATACAAGTTATATTGCTATATTTTATAGTGGTACCAAGGTCGGAGATCTCACCTGCATCTCAAATTTGTAAAGTGTACACATCCATTTCGCCGTGTGAATCGGACCAAGAATGTAGACAAGATGGCGGCGGTGCACCTGTATGCAAGTACGGGTTATTTACTTATTATAGAAAGTTTAACGCCTTGAAAATGAAAATACTGCAGGTCTACGTTCAGTTACATTTAAATATGTTTAATGTATTTAAATAAATGATAACGCTTCGCAACTGAACAACCATTTAACGACTATTAGGACTATTTCTGTGGTGTGTTTCTGTTCACATTGAGTCGCGAGATTAAATGAATAGATAGATACTTATGTTAACGAAAGTTTTCAGCGATCATGTTGGTCAGCCATCCAGCTGATTTGTGTTACCGAACTTCTATTATTTTTTCTAAATTAATTTTAATATATTGATTTTTATATTATTATTATTATTTCGCATAATAATTGTTTCCAATGATAAAATTGTTTTAACTGCATTTTAAAGACATTTCAGGTTATATATAGCATATCCAGTTGTATTTGTGTGTTTGTGAGGGGGTTTGGAGGGGCTTAGAGTGAAACTGAACAGAAACACCGTCCTACCGCAATCAACTGGTAAATAAATCTTTCTTGCATAACGTTTCTGGAAATAGCAGGACTCAAATAAAAGAGCGGTGGGAGGTAAGTGATCTTAAGACGGCACCTTAGACCACTCGGTCACGGAGGACCACCGTTGTGTCGGTATTAAATAAACAATATAGAGATTAAAACTGTGTATTTTATATTGTTTTAATCTAGTAGGCAAACACTGCACATCGTTCCTTTTACACTGTAGCTGTTCATAGTTTTGTACCACAGCTAATAGTCAAGCGTCCGTCTCGCATACAGACGGTCTTCAGTTTTATCCCGGCCTGGATATAGGTTTGAAAAATGGTACTTAAAGCATTTTCGTTTGGCGCACAGGATTTAACGGATTATTTTAGTTCTGGCTGGCCCATGTATAGATATAATGTGATTGGGGGTATCATGTGTCTACGGCATGGTTCTGCGGTGTGGCAGCGCTCGGGATACTGTCTAAAGTGGACATCGTCGAAAGTGTTGAAAGCGACGATAATCACAATAAACAATAACGTTATAAGTTTTATTAAAGTTCTTAAAAGTAACTTACAGCTGTATTTGCTTCATTTGTATGTGTTGATACGTATCGTGTTACCATTTTCACAACATTATATTTCTTCTATTTTCAGGGATATCAAAGACGGTAGGATATTTTCTGTAATGTAGATTTCATAAATCTATTCTTTACAAAGCAATACCACTAAATGTATTTACATTTCAACGACAAATCTACAAAATATCGTTTTAAGGAACGCCACTATATTGCACAGCCTCTTTAATTTAACACTTCTTTAATTAAAAGCCGCTTTAATGTAACACCACTTTAATTCAATGCCTCTTTGATTTAAAGCCACTTTAATTAAATGCAACAGTAATTTAACGCCACTTTAATTTAAAGTAACTTTAATTGAAAGTCACATTAGTTTAATGCCACATTATTTTAATGCAACTTTAATTTAATGCCACATTAATTTAATGCAACTTTAATTTAACGTCACATTAATCTAACGCCACTTGTATTTAAAGCCACTTTAATTTAACGCCACTTTAATTTAAAGCCACTTCAATTTAACACCACTTCTCTTGAAAGCCACTTTCATTTAACACCTCTTCACTTGAAAGTCACTTTAATTTAACACCACTTAAATTGAAAGCCACTCAAATTTAAAGTCACTTTAATTTAACTCCACTTTAATTTAACACCACATTAATTTAACCCCACTTTAATTTAATGCCACGGTTAATTTACGCCACTTTTATTTAACACCACTTTAATTTAACACCATTTTAATTTAAAGCGCTTAAATTTAAAGTCACTTTAATTAACGCCAAATTAATTCAACACCACTTTAAATTAATGCCACTTTAATTTAGCGCCATTTTAATTCAATTCCGCTTTAATTCAACGCCACTTTAATTCAACGCTACTTTAATGTAATGCCACTTTAATTTAAAACCACTTTTATTTAAAGACACTTTAATTTAACACCACTTTAATTCAATGCCACTTTAATTGAACGCCACTTTAATTCAACGCCATTTTATTTCAACGCCACTTTAATTCAACGCCACTTTAATTTAACGCCACTTTAATTCAATGCCACTTTAATTTAATGCAACTTTAATTTAACGTCACATTAATCTAACGCCACTTGTATTTAAAGCCACTTCAATTTAACGCAACTTTAATTTAATGCCACATTAATTTAACGCCACTTTAATTTAAAACCACTTCAATTTAACACCACTTCTCTTGAAAGCCACTTTCATTTAACACCTCTTCACTTGAAAGTCACTTTAATTTAACACCACTTAAATTGAAAGCCACTCAAATTTAAAGTCACTTTAATTTAACTCCACTTTAATTTAACACCACATTAATTTAACCCCACTTTAATTTAATGCCACGGTTAATTTACGCCACTTTTATTTAACACCACTTTAATTTAACACCATTTTAATTTAAAGCGCTTAAATTTAAAGTCACTTTAATTAACGCCAAATTAATTCAACACCACTTTAAATTAATGCCACTTTAATTTAGCGCCATTTTAATTCAATTCCGCTTTAATTCAACGCCACTTTAATTCAACGCTACTTTAATGTAATGCCACTTTAATTTAAAACCACTTTTATTTAAAGACACTTTAATTTAACACCACTTTAATTCAATGCCACTTTAATTGAACGCCACTTTAATTCAACGCCATTTTATTTCAACGCCACTTTAATTCAACGCCACTTTAATTTAACGCCACTTTAATTCAATGCCACTTTAATTTAATGCCACTTTAATTCAACACCATTTTAATTGAGTGCCACTTTAATTCAATGCCACTTTAATTCATGGCCACTTTAATTCACCGCCACTTTAATTTAAAGTCACTTTAATTTAACGTCAATTTAATTCATCGCCACTTTAATTGAACGCCACTTTAATTCATCGCCACTTTAATTCAACGCCACTATAATTTAACACCACTTATCTTAACGCCACTTTAAATTAATGCCACTTTAATTCAAAGGCACTTTAATTCAACGCCACTTATTTTTTGTTGTTTTCTTAGTTACAATACTGAATGTTTGATTGTGGACTTAGGGACCTTTTTTAAGTTACCTAAATCTTGAATCCGTATTCGTTATTTATTTAATATTCATTATTGTTGTTCAAATTAGTATTATACATTCTTTTATGCGTCATCATTATTCTTTTGAGCGAACGTTTCAGGTTTATGTTCAGTTTAACGGTACATGTTTACATTATTTATCAGGATATACATCTTTAGTGATAAATAGCAATGGTTTATCTTTGAAAATGTTTCTAGAAAAACAATTTATTTAGCAAAGTTTGAGTTTTAATGGGGAAATCAATGCAAATTAAGAGTTGCAAAAACAGCCAACATTTATATAGTTTGTAGTACATTTTGATATATGTTAAATAATATGAAAAAAATATGCTCATTAAATTGTGCATTGATTTCTGAAAAAAAAATCAGTTATGAAAAGTCTGCATTGAAATTTGGCCACTGAAATCATCGTTTTGTGATATATGAATTTGAAATAGTAAACACTATTGAAACGACAATGCAACTTTCAGGCTCATTTTAAATGTTAAAAGTACTTTTTATCAGGTTTAACCAGTTCTATTTACATGATTTTTAAATTGATTGATAACTTCGTGAAAAGAAAGGAAGTAAATGCAGTACTCGTATGTCTTCAAAAATCTTGCCGGGCGGTGGTCGTTAAAGCGATATAAATTACCGCTAGATAACCTGTTTTAATTAATAGGACACAGTCACGATATTTCCGTGAACTACCGACCTAAGCTGATTCATTAGTAGGAATTTAAAAAATTAAAATAAAAGAGTGTTTCCTACTAAGTTCGACCATGGTCCAATAAACATTATAATATATGGATAAAAAAATTATCAACAAAAAGCTTGATAAAATACAGATGTTAGTACACATTTGGAATAATATCTTCTTAATCCATCAATATATAGAGAATTAAGAAATACCCGACAGTACTTTAATTGTTTTGTTTTTCCAATTTACATAATCATATATAATCATTTTCATATTTTCTACTTTAGGTGAGTTAACTATCATCTTAGGCTTATCTCTGGGACTAGGTCTACCAATACTGATTGCAATCATTCTACTGGCCTGTTTCTTCCTTTACCAAATACATCAGGAAGCCAAGAAAAAGGAAAGGGATCAATTAGAAAGGTAAATATCAACTTAAGTAGAGTGCAGACTAAGCCAAGCGTCTCCCGCTTGAGTTCGCCCCATGACAATGATATACTGAATGGAACAGCTAACCCGCCACCTGACATTTTATTTACCTGCCATTTTATGTACCTGCCATTTAATGTATTTTCTCAAAAACGTCTTGACGCAATTTCCTTGAGTTTGGACTTGAATAATAAAGAACATTAAGGCTGTATCAAAGTTAAAAATCAAATTTGTTGATGTCGTGTACACATTTTAAATTGTGTAAATGATAAAAGTTTGAAGGCTTGTCATTCATAGAGAGACCCAAATGAAAGAAATGAAACTTATATTGTATTGTTTGCCATTATCTGCACTATCGAAATTTTATGAGAAAAGTAGTGGTCATGTGTCATTTAAGAGATTATTTTCTGCTCAGTGTGTACACTGTTGCCAAATTAAAAGTAGACTTCCGAAATCATGTATTCATACCCCAATTTCCAAGCATCATTTTTTTTTCTAAATTCAGAATTTAAACGTGACAATGCTGTCAAAACGTACAAAATACATCAATAATGTCATTTTAATAACAAAAATGAGCATTAAAATCAGGAAAATGCATTTTTAAAGAACAAGAAACGAGTACTATTTATAACCGCCATTATGCGACAACCCCACGGAAAAACTTCATTTCACCAATGGTGATACTATGCCTTGACCACTGTACTTCATGCACTTGTGATACGATATGGTTCGGTTCGGAGCTTAAGCGATTGATATACGACATTAAGTCTCATTATCATTCGTCTCTTACCGCTGATTTCAGAGAAAAATTATCAATTACTTGCGAAGACGGGTTATGCTCGAGTACTTGTTAATCTTTCAGGATTCCAGGAAAGAGTGGTTAGGTTAACTCATCGTCTGTTAGCCCTCTATGGCATAAAAAAGACGCTAAATATTCAATCAATCAATCAATCGGAGTTTAACCCATTTTGCTAACACCAGGTACGCTCTAATTTTATTCGGAGCTAATGATGTCATCTGGGGAAGTGCATGAAGCATAACCGGACAGCGCCCTCTCAAAATACGTTACATTTAGATAATTGCATCCCGTAATTCATATCGCGTTCTATTTTTGTTCGCAAGACAGAAATAGCAATTGGTATAAGAATTACACATTACGGATTTTTCAAATAATCATAAAGAAATATATTCTGTCTGATATTACAATGACATAACCGATAGCTTACATAACCAAAGGGTGAACTTTCAATGAGTTATTCAAGTGATGTGATGAAAGTGAAGCCAGTAAAAAGATTGTGTGGCTACGCAGTTTTACAAGTTTGGGGAACGTAAACCTAAAATTATCCCGTTTGAAAATAATACAGACCAAATAACATATATATTAGGACCTTTTTAAATGAGACATGTACTTGAGTTATATCACGTGAGTAAGTTCATGTTTGGTGACCAATCGATCAAACGGGGGTTTAACTGAGTCTCTATCCATAAAACATTTGTATATTTTGTTTGTCTGCGCAGACAAATATTATTTGAATAAACTTTAACAATAAATGCACTCAACATGCAATCGTTACTTTGTTACAGTAGCGACGTGATGCCCTCCTATCGACACAAACCTGACAGAACACCCAGGTCGTGGGTAATTCCTAGGTTAACCACTAGCTACGATAAAGGTGGATTCAGCATCTACGGGGAACGGTCCCTCGACTACAATGATGATCAACATTACTACAACAACAACGATGCTGGTCTAAGACGAACCAATGTGGATTATTGAAGTGAAACCGAGATAGTGTGAGACTTTTCCTGAATACGCGAGAGTTTTCAAAATCTCAAGCAGTTGCCTTTCCCTTTCTATTTTGATTTTTGAAACCAGACATTTTAAAATGATAGCTTATGAGAACATTCATGTTCGTGTCACATAACTATTTTATATCCCATACGGTGTTATTTTAGATTTAATTACTGAAATAGCACTGTATGGCTCTGCTCTCAAACAAGGAGTTATAGTTCCTGGTCTCAAATAAGCATTTAAATAATTCCATTTTTTTAATTCCATGGTTATGTGATACATTGAACAGAATTTATTTATAGAGTATAAAGTTCGGAATATTCGCTGTGTTTCTTAAAATGTCAGTATAAAATACCATGTCTTTATTCCACTGTTTCCGCCTTTCCGCTAGCCATATCACCATTGGTAATGATTAGCCAACTGAAACAGATCTGTCAGTTAAAATATAAATAACAGATTTAAGTTGTCATTCATTCATTTTGAGCAATTTTCAGTCACATTACACGGATATATAATATTATTTCAGTCTTTTCAAATTGACCAATCATGTGATAGAAAAGGTTAAAGCTAACTGTTTTACTGTCTTCAGTCATGTGCTTCATTTACATATTTCCCTTTAAAAAGTTACGTTAAAAATAGATTGTGTAACATGTTACGAAGGGTGAAGTTAACACAGTTTGTGTTGATTATCTAGGATTTTTTAAGTTTAAGAATCTTCTCCTCCGTGAAACTGAAAGGCGAGATTGTTCAAACCTAGACTTTAGAGTCAAAATTGGTCCATTGCTAAATGTGTTTACGTTTAATTTAGTGACATTGAAATATATATCTTCTTCTCAAGAACAGACCTGCTAAATTTGTTTATATTTGAAATAAAATTTATTGATACGAAAGGGCATTGGATTCTAATTAGTGACTTTTACATAGGTGTTTACATCAATATAACAGGGGAGATAACTTTACTTCCTATCTATTTTATCAATCATTTTATTTATTATGAGATAGGAAACATTCGAGATTAAGCCCTTATAGTAGGATTTATTGTCTATAAATAGCCAGCAGGGTCCAAAAATAGGGATACAATCGTCAAATTTCAGAAACCATCTCAAGAGCTGATGGGCCAGATTTGCTTATAGTTAGTCTAACTTGTCCCTTTGAATGTTTTTACTTTTTTTCTTCAAATAGACAAATGTCCATTGGGGCTACAAAAGAGGACTTTTATTATCAAGAACTAATGAGCCGAATTATTTAAATTAGTTGAAAATTTCTATATTAGTAGCTGTTTTAAGTTTGTTTGGGTTAATGTCGCTTTTGACTCAGTAACGGGGACTTCGATTTTTATATGATGTTGCAATGGGAAGATAGATGATTCAAATTTTCTCATCTAGAAGATTTACACCAACCATTTGAAAAGATGTAAAATGTCAAATCAGGTGAGACTATTATTCCGCCTATAAGACGTTGTTTTTCAATTAAACTTAGAAATCGTCAATTTGTTTAAGTGAAATGGCTGCCTAGCAACCAATATCGGTCGGTGACTGTGTTATCGTCTTGTTTAATTGACAGCAGTAGTCAGGTCAATTCAAAAGAAACACTTACCGTTCACAACCTTACAGACAAGACCCTAATGATATTTTTAGATATATTTGTAGATATGTGTTTTCAAATTTATATATATATATATTAAATGTAATGTATTTCGAATAATTGTTGTTAAGCTGCGCAGCCTTTGTGTTTTATATTGTACAGAAATCATCTCAAAAGCTAATAGGCAAAATGTTTCATAACTGGTCTTGATTGTCCCTTTGGATGTTATTTTAGTTCGTACAAGCGGACAGGTGCCATTTTAGGTATAGAAAGAGGTCCTTGATTTTTACGTACTACAGTTAAACTGATCATTTTAAGATGTGAGTGCTGTTTAGTCATAACAGTAAATGGGGATTTAAATCCGTAAACGCAAACAGGGGTATGTTGTTTTTTTCAAAAATAATTTTTCCAAGTTAACCAAATGTTTTCATACGTTATATAAATATCTATAGAAGCAGAAGCCTAATGTTTGTTGGGGTTTTGGGTCCATTTAAGAATAGTCACGGGGACTTTCATATAATGGTGCAGTTGGAAGATAAATAATTCTCATCTTCTCATCTAGTAATTCTTCATATAATTAAAAGAACCATTTGAAGAGATATAGCAAGTGAAATCAGATGAAAGACTTTAAATGTGGCTCTATTTTTTGTTAATATAACGTTTCATCAATTAACCTGACACGAGAACGACTATCGTATGTTTGTCTAAGGAAAATGGTACTTAGCCACTAACATCAATCGCTGATTGGGTTATCGACTTGTTTGCTTGACAGCCGACGTCAGAGCAAGTAAGTCACTTGTCGTCAACAATCTCATAGGCAGAACCCTTTTAATATAGTTGATAAATTTGTATATGTATGTTTGAATCGAAGTAAACATTTTTTGATTTTTAAGAAATGTAATATATTACAAATTTACATATTAACAGACATATATCTTCTCAATATATGGATTTAATTTTAATAGTATGCACGCCCATGATATTCCATGTTATATAAAGTTATATATTGGACATATTGTTAATATATACATGTATGAATTTCATATTATTTACAAGACTACGTTATTTAATGTTTTCCGAATATTTCATGTTAAAGCTTTGCAGCCTTATCATGCCATTCTGTAAACAGCTAATGCCAGTATTGTTTTCTTATCAGTATCAAATGTGAATTAAATGCGAACTCTTAAATAACAACGAAACTATAATGACGAAAAGTTGAAATTACGATCATGGCGAAAAGTCGAAACTATTTCATTTTGTTTCATTTTGCCTTTTCATTTTGACTTTTCACAATAGTACCTTCTAATTTCTACTATAGTTATTTCGACTTTTCATTCCGACTTTCACCATCGTAGATCCGACTTTTCATTTCGACTTTTCACCATCGTAGTTTCGACTTGTCACCATCGTAGTTTCGACTTTTCATTTCGACATTTCACCATCGTAGTTTCGACTTGTCACCATCGTAGTTTCGACTTTTCGTTTTGACTTTGAACCGTCGTAGTTTCGACTCTTCATTTCGATTTTGAACCGACGTAGTTTCGAGTTTTTATTTCGCCTTTTCGCCATCATAGTTTTGACTTGTCACCATCGCAATTTCTACTAAACCGTTATAAAATATATATGCTTTTGAAAAATAATTTCATTACTTAAGTGCAAACAAGCACATTATATGTATACAGTGTAAATGTATACAATAAGATAAAAGTAAAAGAGTTTTAAAAGCTATGTGAATAGGTCAGTTTAAGGACCAAAAAGTAAACATAAATTAGTGTTTCATAAAGATTTAAGTGTAAAGATAGAAGAAACATGCGAGTCGAACAACATAGTTTTTAGATTTAACATTAATTATTTTTTCGGTGGTATGTGTGGTCGAAAACGGCCAATGTCTGATTTTATGAATGAAAAAATGCCTAGTAACAGCTTCGCATGCGTAGTACAATCGGAGTTCATACAAAAGATGTATAATACATGCTAATATTATAGTAACACGAAAATATATGTAAAATTCATAAAACATTTCTCCGCAATCAGCCATTTGTTGTTTTTAAACTCGCATTTAAAACCCATCGTAATAATTATATATAAACATAACACAAATTGTATTTTATATGTATAACAGTTATTTTATCACAGAAAAAAGGAAAAACAATTTTTTTGATGATTTACGCCGAGTGTTTACAAATTAAAACAAAACACTGCAAACAACCTTAAATTTCATTCCCGTACTCTTAAAGTCTCACTACACAGTTGATTTTTTTTCTTTGTTCTATAAAAAATAAGGTCTAGAATTTCACTGGTAAAAACAAAATTCCACATAGAATTTTTTTAAAGTATTTTTTTTTTCATAGCAAGAATGTATACAAATGCATAATAAATGGTAGGTTGTCCACGTTGTTGTTTTTTTTAAGAGGGTGCAGTGACACCCTGAGCTTTTTCAAAAAAAAGTCCTCAAATGCTCATAAATACATGCATATGTTAAAATCCTATAAAAGTCACATTTTTAACACCAGTGATGTCTTATTGCAGTATATGCTATGCCAACTTTTGTTCTACTCATCTGCAGCAAGAAATCACAGCCACTATGAACCATTTTGAAAATATTTCATAACCAAAGTACTTAGGCCTATTTTTTAAGAGTAATAATCTTGCTACCGTGGTAAAAAAGGGGCGTAACTGTGTAGTGAGACGAAAATTTGACATGCTCACCCTTGATCATATTCTATACCTGCAAGTATACCCAATCACCTGCTCCGGATGCTTCAACGTGACGGTACAATATGTAGATATTTTTTTGGATCCAATATATTTTTACATTGTACAGCTCAGAATTCAAGATGACGATTAAAAAAGGACATTTAGTGGAAGCGTTGAGATTATCCGAATATCTTTATTCGTCTGTCGCTCTCACGCTTTTTTTCATTATTTTTTCTTTTGATAAATTCCTCCAGAATATACCACAATACATACTCGTACTATATATTCCCATATTTTATAAAGTACTGTAAAATAGCTAGACACACGTATTATATATCACATTAATGCAAACTGGATAAAATTTAAAAAAATCTTCCGGAAACCAACAAATACGTACTCTCTATTAAAGGAAAACTCAAAATTTGAATTTTGAATATGAATTTAATTATATTACCATCTATATTTGACATAGCTGATGTAATAAAAAATCCATGGAGTCTGTCTTTAGTGTTTCATTGTTTACATTCCAGAGAATTCCTAAGAAAAAACGTTATGTGTTTCGATGTTTATACTCCATAGAAAATATTTTATGTGTTTCGATATTTTTATTTCATAAAAAATACGCTATGTGTTTCGATGTTTATACTCCATAGAAAATGTGTAATGTGTTTCGATGTTTATAGTCTACACAGAAAATGTGTTATGTGTTCAGATGTTTATATTCTATAGAAAATGTGTTATGTTTTCGATGTTTACATTGTATTGAAAATGAAATAGGTGTTTCGATGTTAACATTCTATAGAAAATAAATTGGGCCTTTCTATACTTACATTTCATAGAAAAGTGTGTTTATACATACTCTTTATTTCGCATTTAAACCAAGCATTTACAAAATAAAACTATTTCAAAATAACAGTACACATACAAATATACAAAACATATGGTGTAGGTACATGGCTTCACAAAGTTTAATGGCAAAATGAACGATCATCACATACGATCAACTGAGATGTTTATACTAAATCGGACATTCGATACGCATATACACATGCCTATACATATGTATGTATACATGCACAAGCACATGCGCACTTAAACATTAATGTACATACACTTAAATATACAGCGAGAAATATATTGACAATTGAAAATCAGCATCGTGATTGCGTAAATTAAAAAGCACATGGCATCATAATAACGAGACTTTTGGCGTAATTATGTAGATATGTTATAAACTGCGCAATATATATATATATACATAGTTTGAGTTATCTAGTTGAGACGATTAATGAAACTGGTACCCGGCTAACGAAATAAGAAAAGAATCGGCTCTTTGAAACACAGATATACTTGTTTTATAGGCGTATCTAAATACATGTATGTCCTACTTTGACTGTAAACATAGTGATTTGACACGTCAAAATTGATGTTAAATATAAATTTTAATTTCAGATGGTGGAACAAGTTTTAGTAAGACACACTATTTAGAATCCGTAATGTAGACTTTTTTTATTTTATGAAATTATCAATAGAGCTTTACACGAGCGTTAAATTATACATTTACTTTTAAGCCGATAAACTATAGTTCTGACAAAGCTTCCTGCGATAAAATACTTTATAGTTACTAAGTGTGTTGGAATGATTCTAGTATTATTCTAGATTTCCTTAGCTGATAACAGTAGACATCCTCTGAATAAAACAACAGTTAGTCAAATAATAATACAAAAATTTACTCTCTTGTATAAACCCAATCGTTTGCATATTGAATATTTTACAACGTGAACGTGTCATGTAAACATCATTGTTCAATCCATAATCGATATACGACTATGTTTTATATGATATGAGACAGTCAAAAAAATATTTACCCCTGTATTAACACTCTTTAAGACACGGTTAATGTGAAAATGCAAGAAAATGGACCATTCATTATTGCATTATTAAAATGAATTAATTTAATTAATACTAAATATTTATTAAACTGTTTTTAATAGGTCTTAGTTATATAATGGATGTGAAACAATGGTATTAAACCTTTTAATTATTTTGTTGTTTTTTTTAGTAAAGAAAATAATTCAACAACTCAGATAATACTCTGTGACATGTATAATACATCGTGGGTGCGATCCTTCGCCACGGCCATGTGTAATGTCCGTGATCAAAATACGTTGTCTGCATATGCTTAGTACTGGTTCTTCCCAGATAGATTTGTCTATGTTGTAATAACTTGTTTCACAATCAAAGTAAAATAAATAACTTTCAAAAACTGTCAGATTCGTATAATAAATTGAAGTAACATCGTTGACAGTTCAAAAACATTTTAATCCTGTTACCCAACTACTTCTTTTCACTGTACTTATAAACTTATCAGTTTAAACAATTTTCTCTTCACTGTACTTATATTCTTGTCTCTTATTATTTCATTAACTTCACGATGTTACAGGTTTAGACTAATATAAATGTAGTTGCAAATAAAAAATGTTGAATTTCGAACATCTGTGTTAATGTTTATTTGAAAACGTGTTTTCTATTCTTATTTATTTTTTGATTTTTTTTTCTAATTGTACTATAATCTAACCGTGATGAAGTTTTGTACGATTTAAGATAAAAATATAATATACGAGTACAAGCGCAAATTTGGAACTAATAATTGTAAGTGAATAATGGCGTCATCTTGTGTCAAAATACCCCACAGTAGCTACTTGACACTTGTCAAAATAATGTCGTTTTTTTATAGCATAAATGACTGTATATAGCAATTAATATAAAGAGAGCTAATGAACTCTTTTTTTTTCGCTATTATTATACAATATTACACCAAATATAAGCATTGCGACAAAGATAGGCATAACGCATAGGAATAAACCTTATGCTGAAACGGGGAATTGTTTCATGCACATTAGCTTATTCTGATGCTATTGGTTTGAAATCGCAGTGAACTGAGCAGTGTTCCAGACATACAGTTTTGGTTTAGGTTTGAAACAAGTCTCAAACATGCTGTCCAGACACGTTGTCTGAACAGCTGGTATCATCATTTAAAATAGTGTTTAGCAACAGTTAGTTCAACACTACAGGGTTTGAAACATTATACTGTTTAAAGTTGATTGGTATGATCATTTGTCTGTATGATTTCTAAATATTAGAATCATTTTATCATTTTGTGTTTTAAGCGTAATAATCATGAGGCAAGAAGTCTGCGGAAAATTTATATATTTATAATATAGTTTGAAAAAAATTGTTAAACATAGTTTCAAGCTAGGCTGTTTCAAAGCTTAATCCAGTGAAGACACAGAATATCTCGTTTTAAGTTCAAGATACTCACCAAACATCTTGACAACTTATGTTTTATTTTCATCAAATTGATCATATTTAGCATTTTCTTCAATGTCTTTAAACTTGACAAACTTTTGATATTACGTATTTATACCGCATCAATGTCCTCAATATCGTACACAAAACCAATAGCTAGGAGTAAATGTGCGAACAAAGATTTAACATACAATATCAGTTAAAGAAAAATAATTAACGTTTACATTTCCGATCGTATCATTGTTTTTAACAAGAATCAATCAAAAAAACTACAATTAAATCAATCAAAAACATAACTTTATGATTTTATGAATTGTTTTCCACTGATGTTTCAATTTATTTCTTGTGTTACAATGTGTTTCAAGGATTCATAATTGTTTTACAAATTTGGTCATAATTAAGAACGATATGGAATCTTGGTACGTACCTTTAACCTTACAAAACTCAAATATTATCACTACTATCTGATTTTTATTTCTAATAAATATGTATCTATAATATTAATCAAAAGGTTTCAGTTCACACTTGTATGAAATTGAAAATACACAAGCTCCCTAAAACACGTTTGAATATTTTATGAAACGAAACACTCAAGACAATTACACGGGTGGGAATGGAGGATACGTAAAACTGGGTTTGGATGAGACAGTATGGTGTAATCTTAAAGTGATAACTTAAATTCGTAAATAGCTGGACCTTTATAATGTTAACTATAAATATTTTTAATTTCAGTTTGATCAGTGTAATACGCATTATTACTCATATATGTATGTTAAAACAATAGGATATGTCATATAAAAGAATATCGGGTTATTGAAGGCGGTTGACTGGTGGTGTTTATTTTGACAATGTGATTCTAACGGTGACTCCGTCTTGCTGTTTCTTTTCAACAAAAACGGTATCCATTCCACATGTGTTTTTAGGGCTCTTGAATTATGAATAAAAACTATTACTTATTATATATAAATGTCGCTAAATATTCAACATTATGATACTTTGATTGCTGTTATATTGTTATATATGTGAATCAACACTGTAACTTATCTGATGATAGTGGTTTTAGATGAATTTCATACAGTCCGAAACAACCATTTCCAACCCATACTGAAGTATATATATATAATATAAATATTAATGTAACTTACTTTGTCGATATAACATCGAACATGTTTTTGTTTATTATAAGTTCACTATCTGTTCATCATTTTGTTGTTTTTTTTAGGTAAGGTTTTTAGCATCGTCGTGGTCAGTTCCGAGTAACAGTGGTAATTTCACGAGACGGTGTGTATGGTATTACAGTATCCATTATAATGATGTATTTTGGAATTATTTATAATTATTATGATAAGTACTGAAGGTTTAACTTTTAGCGTTTAATTATTAGCGCTCATGTATTTAAAATGTTGGGGCGAATATAAGTCAATGACTATTGACACGCCAAAAATGAAATTTATTGCAATCAAGGGAGGTAACCGTTGGCAGTATGTTGTCAGATTTGAGTAGTAGTTGTTTCTCTTGGATAAAAAAATAAATATCAATTGATTAATTATTTTGTTTTAGAAATTATATTATCGGTTTGTGGTATACGTTTTTGAACATGTTATGCTTAATATTTATAGTTTACCATTGATTGTGGAGTTAAACACTTATTCCTCGATAGCTTCCTGTATAAAACAAGGTAGTACCGTGCGATAAGGTATCATGTTCAGGAGCACAAGGGCTTTGTTGAAATTCGAATTTAAAGCGTTTCACTTAATAGTCAGTGTTAATTTTTACAGTGTTTAAATAATAATAATAATATTTTAACAAAGTATTTTTATGTATATGTAGTCAATGGAAGTTTAGAATAGTAGTATTGTTCCAGATTTAAAACTTCACACTTTCCAAAGCGTCGATTTCAGAGCCAGTATGGCACCCAGAGCAAGAAGAGGACAAATAAGAAGAGAGAACCTTTAGCGGCAGTGGTGGTAAATGTTTATTTGGTGGAGCCTCCAGCAGTTTCACCGGGGCTAGTACAGGAGGTACAGGTGAGGCAGGTGACAACCTAGTTAGTGGATGCCATCAAAGCCAGGAGTCAGCCGGCACCATTACAAGCTCCTCTGGCACTGCTACCCAGGAATGACTCGGGTAATTTATTAAGTTATGATGACGCTTTTGGTGTTAATGTAAGTACAACCACAAAACTAAAAATGATGAATGGGGAGCTTGTTGGGCTTATCAGCAATGCGTCACATCCAGGGTCTCCAGTAGCAGGGTCTCTGTGGTTGAGAGGCAGCTGGTGTTGTAGCCACGG